>OX103972.1:34784169-35036733 GCA_944470395.2 Schistosoma turkestanicum | reverse complement strand
GCCCAAGTGAGCCGTTGAATCTCTCTCTTGGCCCGCTGTCCTCACGGCTGGGGTCGGTATGACGACTACGACGAAGGATTTCACGCGGAGGCCTCTCCATCGGTGTCAGTGTTCTCAGGTTCCGTGAATAACGTAAGAGTTGTGGTTTTTCAGGGGAGGAAAGTGACTCAATGGCGTGGGCCAGGTGGTAGACTCTATGTGACAGGAAAGAAAACGCTCAACAAATCTATGTACAATAAACTATAGGAATTTTGTTTTAATGTCACATGCATTCAATTAGTAAGCGTAAAAAAAAGTCGTATGATTAGGGTTGACCGAATTGCACCAAGGTTTTGTTTAAAGGCAAAGGCGGTAAATAGAATGATACGAACCTTTGGTTCCAAACTGAAAAATATGATGACAGTATTATTACTTCTGTCTGTAGGGTCACAGGCATGTTTTAGAAGCATAAGTGATATGATACGATTGATATATGTAGGTTGTAATTAATTGGTTGAGAATTACTCAATGGCGGCAGTTATCATGTGAAGTAAATTCAAAATATGTATATAACTATTAATTTTTTTCATTCACATGTTTAATTAGTAGTAAAAATCTAGATGATAGATTTTACATAAAATGTTTTGTTTAAATGCAAATGCGTTAAATAGATGATATCTCCCTTTGTTCCAATAAAACTAGATGCCCTTACTCTCTGTAGGTTATAGGCATTTATATATACTTATATGTATATATATATAAACTACAACATGTGTACACAAGTTTAAGAATTACCAATAACACTGATGATGACAATACTCATACTGTGGATAATTTAAATCTCTATTTGAACATAACTACAAACAAAAAACATATTTGAATAATGAGCAACAAAGAAAACACTAATGATGATCTGATTCCAACTAATTCAACACAACATCAATGTAGGTAGGTAAGTTTGATTAATTTGTCTTGTCTTGTCTTGTTATTTATTTATGTTTGTCAATTTTTTCAAAATATTATTGATGTTATTAGATTGTGATGATACAATTAGATTTTTGATTTATCACCTAATAATGTTCAATAATATTGAACAGTGTTGTTATTTGTTTGAATGGAAATCAATTATTTTTTTTAAAAAAATGACTGCAAATACTG
Source organism: Schistosoma turkestanicum (assembly GCA_944470395.2). Lineage (NCBI taxonomy): Eukaryota > Metazoa > Platyhelminthes > Trematoda > Strigeidida > Schistosomatidae > Schistosoma > Schistosoma turkestanicum. Next base: position 35,035,596 of record OX103972.1, on the reverse strand, counting down.
TTGCTCTTTTTTTTCGAAAAAAAAATATTATAAATCTTACAATTAAATTAGCGGTGTCTATAGCATCGATTTTAAAAAAAAAACAAATCAAATTCAACACTTTTAAGGTATATTTACACTTAGTAATTTTGCAAAATACCACACACCACTAAAATCTTATGTCATCCTTTACTATTTCCATAAAACTAAACCTAAGATTGAACACAACCAATGAATCGTTAATTCTCAACTATTGCCATATTAGCATTGATCTACTCTTACAGCGCAAAGCGAGGGCTGCATTTCTACAGTTGAAAAACATCTGGAACTCCAAACAACTTCCAACCAAAACCAAAATCAGGATTTTCAATACAAATGTCAACACAGTTCTACTGTATGGAGTGGAAACATGGAGAACTACCAAAGCCATCATTCAGAAGATACAAGTATTTATTAACAGCTGTCTACGCAAAATACTTCGTATTCGTTGGCCAGACACCATCAGCAACAACGTACTGTGGGAGAGAACAAACCAGATTCCAGTGGAGGAAGAGATCAGGAAGAAGCGGTGGAAGTGGATAGGACACACACTACGAAAAGCACCTAACTGCATCACGAGACAAGCCCTCACATGGAACCCTCAAGGCAAAAGGAAAAGAGGAAGGCCAAGGAACACATTACGCCGTGAAATAGAGAAAGATATGAGAGAAATGAATAAACATTGGACAGAACTGGAGAGGGAAGCCCAGGACAGAGTTGGTTGGAGAAAACTGGTGGGCTGCCTATGCTCCATTGGGGGTAATAGGCGAAAGTAAGTAAGTAAGTAAGTACTCTTACAGCATTTAACTACCCTTTTTTGAACATTTAGAAACTAATCATAAACATTTTCAAATTGCCAGTACACACACGAAAACCAATTGTCAATAAATTAATTCAAAGTTAGTACAATTGATAGGTGGTGACATACAATAAACATAAAACTTCTGTGTACATAGTACTAGTGTTCATGTAAACTAACCGTTGGATCAATAGTCAAAGCATAATGAAGGCATAAATAAAATCGTGTAATATATTCTTCTGCTAAACAACCACGTTGAGCATAGATCATTATACGACATAAAATACCAAGAGCTTCAGCACGACCAACTAGAAAACGATTACCATCGATCAGTTTAGCTCGATGACTGATCACAGTGACTGAAAGAAATAAGATGAAGTACATTTGAAAATCATATCAAATACATTGACAAACATGAAATAGAACAAAAATTAATCAACTTATTGGAAGAGAAAATAACAAGAAAAGTGAAAAATAATTTCTCTCTTTCTCTCTCTCTCTCCGCTCAGAATATTTTTATTGATTTTTGATCGGAATAAAATAAGTATTCATTGAAATAATCATGAATCGATCAATGTTAGACTACCATCAAAAACCTGGAAGCACACTGGAAGGCCATTCCGTTCAGGTATGGGACTCAATAACGATGCGCATCCACGACTCCTGCACGTCGCAGGACTCGAACCCAAAACCTTCGGTCTTGTCGGTCGACCTCTGGACCACTGAGCCAGTATCTAACGGTGTTAATGTCTAACTTCGATCAATTTACGATCTTGCGCAATCTCATCCATTGTCTTCGGTGAGCACTGCTGCACACCCGAACAAGGTTGTACTCCACTAGTCACTAGTGAGCACAGGTAATTGCATTGTGAGGTAGTGAAGATTGTTAAGTTACTCACTGAAATCATGAATCGATCAGAGGTTAGGCCTAAGGCCTTGGATTTGAATCTTGAGAGTGGCAGGAGTCGTGGAAGCGCACTTTTGATGAGTCCCGTACCAGGAAGAAACGGCCGTCCAATGTGCTTTTCAGGTTTCCATTGCTGGTCTAACACTGATCGAGTCATGATTTCAATGAGTAAATTAACAATCTCCACAACTTCAAAATAAAATAATTATTTCAGTTAAGTCTATTATAACAAAACAATAATAAACAGTTTAATGATTTGCAATTGCCTAATTTGGATTAAACTGTTAGAAATGAATACAAATATTAGCATAGATAAATAAGTGTTAAGTAAATGTTATCGAAATTAGTTTATAACAGAAACACCAACACCAAAAACAACAACAAAAGCTAAAATAAATCTCGTAGAAATCGAAACCAATGAGGTGTTTGTGCAAGAAGTAAACCAAAAAAATGAAAAGATATTAAATAATAAACGTTTCGAAAGAAAAGTGTATGAAGAATAGTGAAAAGTTTAGCATGGGAGTGAAATATGATGATCGAGTTGATTTATGCTAAATATCGTTATTGGTACTGAATTATATTGTAACGTGTAGTATAACATATCGAGGCTACATGGCTTGTCTCAGCCTTTAGGACAAACAAACCAATTAATTTATTCTTCTTGAGTTATTCATACGTCTTTCAACCTCGTCAGTTATTTGATTATAACCTTGGTTGTTTTTATTTGTGTGTGCACGCTTGCTTCGCCTGTTATATGTGTAGCCTATTCTTGCCTAACTATAAATATTTAGTCGTGCTTTATAGTATCGAGCTTGCACAATTGCCTTTCCCGCTTTACTTTGCTTTCAACAACCGTCGTCGTACAAATGGAATCCGCCTAAGAATGGTATCCACATTCAGTTGTTCGTAGTAAGCATATACACTCAAAAAAACAAAGTCTATATTCGAACCATAGACAAGGTCAAAATACATGTGAATAACTCAAGAAGAATGGAATCATTGGATTGTCTAAAGGCTGGGATAAGCCATATGGGCTCAACGTATTAACACACGCTATAATATAATTCGCATCACTGAGCACTAGTTTCTATTATTCTGAAAACATCCCATAAGACAACATTTGTTTCGAGTGATTCAGGCCAGCAGACTATCATTAGGTTATACCAACCTAATTAATTCATCGAGTGTTGGAAATAAAAGTCCATAATGTCTTGATAAGAGATACACATTGGGACAAACTGCATTAGTCAGTGAAAGTTAACAGCATGATAGATTGATTTACTCCTGTTGTCCATATTCAATCAATCAATCAATCAAATACATAAAAGGTAGTACATAGTGGTCAAACAGTTGTTCGGTAGGTCAACATTTGATAAATACCAAATGAGCTCATAGATTTTAGCCAGTATTCTATTAGCAGTTAGCACTGACGGACCCTTTCAAAAGAATGAAATAAAAATTCTTAGATTCTCATTTGAGGCATTTAAAAAACCATTCATCTTATAAACATTTTCGTCTAACAGGTCTTCGATGCCTACAGAGATAGTATCCTTGCATACCACTTCCACTACGTAACCATTGCATTAAAAAGAATTGCCCAAAAAGGATAAAAACGAAGACGCCATATATAAATATGTATTTTTTTTTCTGGGTGCCTGTAGAATACATTTTCTACGCCTCATCAAAACTTATCACGTTTGTTAGCGGGGCCTGGGACAATCGGATGTCTCTGCATCATTTTTCCGCTCTCCGTTTACCGAGTAAGGTGGACTCGTAATAGTTTCGAGTATATCAATTGACGAGCATATTACGACTTTTACTAGGATCCTACTGACGAAAAAATATAAGCCTAAAATGAAGGTATTTCTAAATTTGTAGTTCATTTATTGCTGCCTCATTTTCTCCGTTAAAAAACACTTATACAAAGACAGCAAATTCGCTATGAAGTATAATTTAGGTTAGATTGATATAACTGAAACAACTGGATCCTGTGAAATAAATGTGTTATTTAAAAACTCATGAAACATTAGTAATGATATTAACAGGCAAAAAGTATGTTACAATTGGGATGATTTAAAAAGGGAAACGATTATAACAAGAAGCTCGTTGATTAGTTAGTTAGTTAGTTATTGATTACGATAAAATTAAGAAATTAGAATTGGATTGTCACTTCAAGCCTATTATCAAAATTTTAGCGATTATACGTCACGCATAAAAACATTTTAGAAATAGTTCAGTGATTCCATTTCGAACAATGAGGTAAATTTTTATCAAAAAGCAAACTTCAGGACATTAAAGATTACAAAATAATAATTGCTGAAAATTGTTAAATAACATAATATACCTAGACCTACAGCTTGCTACTACTGACTGTCCGACGCTAGCTACCCTAATTATTTAAACAAAGTATACTATAAATTTGAAGTTACTTAAACGACTATAAGATTAGATTAGGAATTAATTAAGAGGATTCAATGAAAAAAGTATGAATTAAACAACATAAAACTGATTACTGTTAAGTAATTGGTTTCATATTGACTAATTAGCGAATAGTTTGACGAGCCATTAATTTTTTTGCACATTGAAATCACTAATCAATCATCGTTGGACCACTATTCAGAAACCTGGGAGCACTGGACGGCCGTTTCATTCTGGTATGGGACTAGCTTCGTGAGGAAATTCTCGGAGTTCTAGTGTGAAGACATGACCATTGGAGTTCAACTATATCGGATGTAGGCAGTAACTGAGAAAGACAAATGGGTGAGGTTGCGCAAACTCCCTAGATTGATCAGAGTTAGACATTGAGACCGTTGGAGGCCGGACCATTGATCCAGAGGTTAGGCGTTCACGTGTAAGACCTAGGATCCTGAGTTCGAATCCTGCGAGGTACAGGTGTCGTGGATGCGCACTGCTGATGAGTCCCATAACGGAACGAAACGACTGTCAAGTGCTTCCAGATTTCTAATGGTGGTCAAACAATGATTGATTGATGATTTTTTTAGATCCCTAGAACTCGCTTGATGAATGCCTTATTTTGGATTTCACGTTTGCCAGCATGGGATGACCATTTCACCTTGAGATTTCATTTCCCACTACGAAAATCCATGGCTGTGATTGGCTGCTGTGTATTTCAGTGTGCTGTTTTCGTTACTGTCCCAAGGACGTTTCTATGATGCATAAATAAACGAGAGTTGTGTGCCTGATTGCATTGTGATTGCTGGGTATTGTAAAATATACTCCTACGCTTATCAAGACTTCTGTTTTGCAGTTTGGGACTCAAGGTAGCCTACCTGGACGCTGGTAATTGTCTCGTTTGCGTTTTATCGACTACGATGAACTCGTAATAGCTTCAAACGTACCTAGTGACGAACATAACAGATTTCAGTGCGCAAAAAAACACTAATCTCCTTAACTCTAATTGAAAAAAGCCATTTATTGTTTTTTCTGTATCCTAATCTTATTAACGCGGATAGTAATCATTACGATTTGGGTGAGACTCAACTCTTCAATGATTTATTTACTGATTTTAGTTATGATAATTTATAAACTAGTTCTTTCATATCTAGTTTATAATTACTAAAGTATTCAGGTGAAGTAAATATAACATAACTGTTTTTTTCATATCAATGATTAAACTCTACAACTTGATAACTATTAGAAATTTCAATGGAGTATACAAATTGCAGAAAATGAAGCAAACAAACACACACACACGCACAAAAGAACGAATGAGTGATTCAACTAGTTATTCGACAATTGGTGTTAGCCTAAGTAAGTATGCAAAAACAAAAAAAAACACTTAAGCACAGTGGTGAGTGAGTGAGTGAGTGAGTGAGTAAGTAAGTGAATGAAAGTGAAATCATGACAATTAGTAAATTTGTTAAGTATTGTTAATAAAATTCTTGTCATAAGTTGACTGAACAAAGAAACAATAATTCTATAGAAGCATGTGACTATTTGTTGAAATATCTTTTGCTATAGCCGATTCGGAATACAAAGGATAACGATTGAAGTAAATTGATTTATGTAGTTGATACTCAACATTATCAGATTAAAAAAGGACTCTCTATCCATAAGACCAATGCTTATCATAGATTACTTCCTAGTATATAAAACAACAGTAGTATATTATATATTTTAATCTTAAAATCAACCAAAAAACGTTATTCTTCTATTGAATAAAAAGAAATAAAAAATACAGTTTACAGAAAAACAAGTGATCTTTTTTTTCATAAACAGAAAATTTAACATTAAAAATTGAACATCGGACATAAACAATAATAGCATAATATTACAAAAAATCGACTTACAGTGATCATCTACAACAAATAGGCGGCAAAACAATAGAATAGATTGTATGTATGTATGTATGTATGTATACCTTACAATAATTAAATTCAATGTTCAATGTGTATAAAAAAGAAATTACCTGTTTAAAAAAGGACACTGCTGACATGATTAAAACAATACGGTTGTAATGATGATAAATACCAACAACAACAACAACAACAACAATAAAAAACAACAACTAAGGATACTAAGAACAAACATGAAACAATTTAAAATAAACAAACAAACAAACAATCACTACAAACTTTTCTAATTAAATAAAAACAAAAGTTAAAGGGATGTAAAGAATTGTAATGTTCTTCAAATGTTCAATAAAATAGGAATGTTCAATGAATCGAGTTATATGGAACTAATGAGTTTTCGATTTTAAAAATAGAATTAATAAGCAGATTAAGTGACAGTAAATTTTCAACTGAACAAACAAACAAACAAACAAAAAGATCAACACTTAAAAGTTTGATCCTAGCATAAAAGGACTGAAAATGTAAAACTACTATTCAAACTTTAATTCTCAAACCTAATAACTCTATGTTCAACTAGGAAGATTTCAAGTTTAATTGACATATCAGCTACCTACCTACAAAGTGCTGATTGTTTTTTTTCCAAAACTAAGTAACCTGGTAATGCTTACGGAAGTTGGAAATACGTTTTGACTTAATCCATTAATCGATGGAAATTCAATGATCAACAGCGTAAGAACTGACACAAATTACTTCAACTGATATCACAGAGCATAGAGAAGAAAGCAAAATAAACATTGAAACAACAGTAGTAGTATTGTGGTGCGCGCTACTTATAAGTAGTATATGACGTGAGTGTCAACGTAATGTCTGGCAGCAGAAGATGGGGGAAGATCAAGAAAGGAAGAGTGGGAACACAATGGAATTTGTATGAAACGCATGAATAGTGAAATGTCAGACAATGGATTGATAATTGATTGAAGATTTGCAAATTAACTGTTACAATATGATTTTCCTATTTTACTGAGTAACTCTGTAATTTTCGTTAAATACAATTCAGTTGCCCTCATCTGTGTTCTCCTTCACTACAGTATCAATGTGAGTAAATATAAAAGTGAGTTCAGTTCAACAGAAGAACGGATGAAATCAAGACGTAAAATGTTATGCTCGTCTAATGATATGCTTGAATGCTATTACGAGTTCAACTTAGTTGGTAAACGAGAGCGAAGACAAAATAATCCAGTGACACGATAGGCTATTCTAATCCGAGCGTCCCACGCCGTGCCCCCACTAAGTACAAAAACAAGCCTTGATATGGAGTAGAAAGTGTATTCTACAAGCATTACAGAAAATATGAGGTTTTGTACAGAAGAAAAAGAAGGATCATATTTATACAGTTAGGTTGACCGTGAATACTAACCAATAGGAAGCAATATTTAAAGTATGTGAACTTGATAGTTAAAACGACCTTTAAATATTGACCAATAGAATTTAGACTAACAAAATAATATCAAAAGGATATCTGATGCATATCCTAACAGTAAGGAACTGTGTAAAAGCACTTAAAACACAAGATTAACAAGAAAATAGAAAATATTTTTTTACATGAATAGATGAAAATCAGTAATTTTATTTTAGCAAAAGAACTTTATCAGTAGTGTATTGAACTGAATCAATTAAAAATATATATATATATCTAATTGAAATTATTCTAAAAAATCTATAAATATCGATCGATCAATTATTGTGTAACATTTACTCTAATATACTCAAACATCATCATAGTTAAGTAAAAAAAAACAGCATAGATTTGGTTATTTCAACAAATTGTTCTTGTCAAAAACTCTAAAATCAATATGCGCAAAACAGCAAGTTCCGTTTCAAAAAGGCTTTAAACAATATTCAACTAAAATTATAATCAGTATTTATCATAAGATGATGATTACAAAATACCGCAAGATATTCAAACTATGCAGTAGAATTTATGCAACAAGTGTAAAACTATCAGATTTAAAAAAAGGGGGATCAATGTTCAATATTTATCAATTATTTAATTAAAACAACGATTGAACAGAAAACAAAAATGCATTGCAAATTAAATAATACTTACCAGTTAAATCTTGTTTTGCTCCTGATATTGATGCTTCAAAAAGCCAAACACCAAATAATTGTAACAATGAATTAATTTCTGGTCTATGAGGATTTAACATGATTTGAGTATCAGTGGATAACCAATTAATAGCTAAACTTTGTAAATGTTCAATTTGTGGATTTTTATTCATTAAAGATAATAAAGGTGGAATATTTCCTAATTTTTGATTTGTTGATTGTCCACTTAATGAATTAGTTGATAATTGTAATGATGTTTGTGAATTTGGTGTTTGTGTTTGTTGAAATGTGTTTGTCAAAGAAGCATTCATTTCAATAGGAGTAAGTGAACTATTATTAACATGTGGAACATATGCTGAAATACTATTAGATGAAGTTAATCCAGATTTTGATGTTCCAGAATTTCCAGCGGAGGCAAGAATCCCGGCAGATGTGACGACGCTTGCTAATCGAGATTTTCCTAGGCGGAAATGTCAATATACACGGTACAGAAATAGTTTATCAAACCATAGTAACTTTGTTTTAATAAAGAATATAAAAGTAACATAACGTAGAGAAAAATACAATTAGTTTATTTATGTTAAAAAACCGATCTAATACCTACATTAGTCAGAGAAAACATCCACAAGAAACGCAGCTGAGTAATCGGGCATAGGTCTATGTGTTCAGATTTTAGTCACACTTTGTTTGCATGATATATCGATTCTACTAGCATTCTATTCACTTCAGTCTGAATCAAAGTGATTAAAACACAGCTTGAACCTTTAAACCAATGGAGATCTAAAGTCTAGTGTACAAATTATTAGACCAATAGGCCTTAAAAAAAGTAATAAAAGCTTTGTCCTGCATAATGTATATCTAGTTTTGTAAATATGATTCTGTTCGAGATTTTAGATCCTCAGAACTCGCTTGATACATGTCTTTATTTTGGATTTATTTCATGGACCGATCAGTTGACCTTGAGAACATATTTCCCACCAGGAGAATCTTTGGCTGTGATTGATTACTGTGTAATTTTAGTGTGCTATTTTGTAACTCTCCCAAGGACGTGTCTATGGTGTATGAATAAAAGCGATTTGTATGCTTGGATTCAATATGCGCTGGCTGGGTGTTTGTAGAATACACTTCCTACGCTATATCAAGACTTCTTGCTGGTACATTTGGGACAAGGGATCACATTAGCCTACCTGGAGACTGGTTCATTGTTTTGTCCTCGTTATTCGACTAAGGTGAACCCGTAATAGTTTTAAGCATACCTAAAGACGAGCGTAACAGATTCAGACACTGTTGAATAAATATTAAATCTATTTGTTTTTCGAAATTTGTTTGATGTTAGCTATAATAAACTTTGGAAAATTTCAAAACATCTATAATTCACTCAAGGATTCTTGTTTCTTTTTTTTTAGAAAAAAAAATTTGAATGATTACTTATGAGATTCTATTTGAAGCCGTATACAAAATCTCAGTAAGCTAAGCTGGTAAGTATGGACGGTAATGTCAGTCAGTCAGTCAGTTAGTTACATAAGACGGTAATGTCTTATAAACGCAATTCTAAAAGAATTATTACTCGGTAATTTGAAAACGTTGTTAAATTCGTCAATTCTAATTAGTAGTCACTTGCTATAGTGGATTATTTTATTCAACCGATTGTTACGTGAACTTATTATTATTGCTCAAAGTCTGCAGATCACTCTACAGGAGACGATCACTCTGGGGCATTACTGTTTAAAACAATTTAAATGTCCAATATTAACACACTAAGCATAGGTAAAAAGTGAGTTATCAATAATTTCCACAAGATTTTTAGATGGATCCAGTCAACTGTTAAATAGTTAGTAAGAGGTAAATGTAATTCCCATTGTCGCAGAAACAAGTAGACAGGTGAGAATTCAAAGACAAGCTAGCTGCTGACTACGCTACGTAGTCTAAAATGTGTTTATTTCCATACATCTGAAAACGGATTAAATAAGTAAATACAGTGTCTTTAGTACCTGAATTAAAGTAGATTGGGAATTGTGGTTCCATCTCATGAATGTGTGATAAAACCGGTTTAAAACCAAATGCTTGAAACAAATTATACACATACATCTTGGAAATAAGTATATTTTGCCAAGTTTTACACAACTATCATAAACCTTACATATACTATGGGAATAACCCGACCGTAGCTGCTACCTTGATGTAGTGATCGGGATTGCTTATCGTGATGACTCATCCAAGCTATATTGGCTGCAACACATATTACTGTGGGTTCTACCATACCAGGTAGGTCGATTGGAGAACGATGAGACTAAAAGCAGCTACCCAAGGTCTCAGGGCGAAGTCGTACTGCTGACTGCAGACGAGTGTGACAGCAGTAAGGTGTTTCTCTCGGACAACCAGCATCTGCAGCGATGCTGCCTTCTCACAATGAAGGAAGGGTTAGAAAAGGTCGACCCTAAAAATGTCACACCTCACCCTACCTCAACGGATTTCCGTCTCCGGCGGTAAGGGTGCCCACTAAGGGCTTTTAAGAGCGGAGCTAATACTCTAAATACCTTTCATAAAAAGGCCGTGAGTGACCGGCCTCAAGCAGTTGTCCCTTGGGCTCTGCGGTCACGCAACCAGCTTTCCAAGACCAACGCTAATCTACCTTCCTTTTCAGGTCCCTCAAGAAACAACCTTCCACGGTGTGGGCAGCCGGGAAGTGACAACCGCCCTCATACCCGTAACAGCACACGAGACCAAATTGGTCAAAATCAAATCCTTCTTACACCCCCTAATATCTCTCTTATCTCTACGACTAACTCTAGTCGCATTCCTTCAGCTCACTGCACCGCTAATGCAAACGATGCGAGTCCACGAGACGTCGTTCCTAATTTCCTTAAACCCCGTTCTAAACTACATATTGGAGCATTTAATGTCTGTTATAGGAATAATGTAGTATTCGAATATAGTAATACGAAAAGAACATAACCACAGAGATTGAAGAAGCACATTCTTTGAAATGATTATGAAAACAAAAAAATAACCAGTACTACACAGTAGTAAATAGTTTTTTGATTAAAATTATTTTCAATTAAAATAACTACTACTTACTACTTGCTTTTTCTGTGGAAAAACTACCAGCAGTTAAACGTGATCCACCTTGAATACTTGAAAAACCTGATAGAACAGCTTTTCTAATTTCTTTTATATGATATAACATAAATAAAATAAATCAGTACTTGTGTTAACCGATTGTTTGTAAACACAGATAAAAAAGGGTTATGTAAATGAATATACGTTCGTAATACTTGAGACGTAAATAAAATGAATTATATATAACTAATCCCGTGGTTTCCTTGTGTAATGAAATTTTCGCAGTGGAAATTACAAGCATTTTACAATACAATGATTGTTTGAAGCTGAATAACTAAATATATGGTCATTTACACGATATTGTTGAGTAGTCTCTTCTTATTCGAGAGAGAGTGATATGATCGAAACTGATTCGAATTGGTATCTATCTTGATCATTGAACTACGCGGAAGCATTTGACAGTGTGGACAGGGCGACAGTATGGCTCTTCTGTCGCACACGCAAAAACAAATGCAAGAGAAGACGACCAGTGTAGCAGCAGCCTCTGCAGCAGTAGGTCTCAACATACATAAAGGAAAAAAGCACAATTCTCCGATGCAACACAACATGCACCAACCAAATCACGCTTGATGGAGATGCCTTGAAGGACGTAAACACCTTTACATATCTGGGCAGCATCATAGACAATCAAGGTGGATCTGATGCAGATGTGAGGGCGCCGATCGGCAAAGTAAGGGCTGCATTTCTACAACTGAAAAACATCTGGAACTCAAAACAACTGTCAATCAACACGAAAGTCAGAATTTTCAATACAAATGTCAAGACAGTTCTACTGTATGTAGCAGAAACTTGGAGAACTACGAAAGCCATCATTCAGAAGATACAAGTGTATATTAACAGTTATCTACGCAAAATACTTCAGATTCGTTGACCAGACACCATTAGCAACAATGTAATGTGGGAGAGAACTAACCAGCTGAGGTGGAAATCAGGAAGAAGCGGTGGAAGTGGATAGGACATACACTGCGAAAAGCACTCAACTGAGTCACAAGACAAGTCCTCTCTTGGGACACTCATGGTCAGGTTGAGAATAGGAAAGCCAAGGAAAGCATTACTCCGAGAAATGGAGACAAACATGAGAAAAATGATCAAAAATTAAACAGAATTGCAGAAGGAAGCCCATAACAAAGTAGGCTGGAGAATGCTGGTCAGTGGCCTATGTTCAATTGGGAGTAACAGATGTAAGTAAGTAAGTAGCTTGATTATTGAAAAGCCAAGTGCTTCAACCAATAAGCTGATGCACAGTTACAAAGAATTCAAGAACTAAACCATCATCATCATCATAATCAAATTATTATATTTTTATGGTAATATCCTAATCAGTAGAAATCTGTAGTTCTAATGTTTCATGACTTCTTCAAACAAGTCACTATTTCAGAGTAAATAAATAAATAACCGAAATTAACACAAGTTGAAATAGCTAAAATACAATATTTTTAAATACAATCAATATCATACTACGTCTAAACATAACAAAGTCATGTTATTTTCAATCAACCGGATTCAATGTGAAATGTTAAACCATTTATGTGAAATTCAAACAATAGGGGAATAAATAATAATTTAAAAATTGAATGTAATATTATCAATAGGATTGTTAGGGGCGGCCATACCAAAACATGGAACGAATCCATGAAGTCACTGACAAGTGGACTGAGTCATGTCGGTAGGTGTCGACTACCTACCTGGATGGGGTCCGCGAGATGATAATAATCGACGGTTAGAGACCCTGAATGACATGGCTCAAAATCGTTTGCAATAGCGCAGATGTATTCATTCTTTGTGTTCTCTCAAATCCTAAACTTTTTAATTCTTCATCACTTTATCTTTATCTTTTTATGTCTATTTCACTAGATTCTACTTCTTGAATCACATCTAATCCTAATCTCTCCGATGACTGCCAATACCTTTACTACCTCTACTACTATGGGATTAGAGTTGACAGTTACATCTCTGTGCTAATGTGGTATGGCAACATGAACTGATGTACGTACGTACGTACGTACGTAGGTAGTTTTACGTTGCTACTGATTGATTGATTGAACAGGATTGCTAGTCAACTTATTCAAACTAAATAAATAAATATTTATATTGAAGTATAAGAGGATGGTTGTTAACATGCATCCAATTATCAGAATAGTGTATAAAATACATCATCTCCTGAATGCATTTCATAATAGCAAGCAAATATAGTGAGGTGTAGAAATTTTACTTAAATATCATTAGATATAATAAAATTAGACAGGAAAAAATATACATAAACTTCATAGCTAATAACGTCACGTTATAAAAATTGCATTTTTTTAAAAATACAGTTCAAAACAACACGTTACCATCATCATTGTTCACAGTTTCTGTATCTGTATATTTTTGAAATGTAGGATAACTCTTCAATAATCGACCTATAGGACCATACAATTCAGGGATCACACCAACAGATGGGTCAATACCAATGGCAAGACTTGGTTGAATACCTAAAAATCCATCCACAATCATTGATAGGCCACGTAATGCTTGATGATATATATAAGGAAAATAGATAGATGTCCATCGAATTCGGTCGTGACAATTGTATTTTCTAAAAGATAACAAATATATATAAATATTTGCATTACGGGAATTGATCAAGTTAGACATTAACACCGTTAGATACCGGCTCAGTGGTCTGATGGTTAGGCGTTCGCCTACAACGCTGAAGGTCCTGGGTTCGAATCCTGCGGGGTGCAGGAGTCGTGGATGCGCACTGCTGGGGAGTCCCATATCAGAACGAAACGGCTGTCCAGTGCTTCCAGGTTTCTAATGGTGGTCTAACATTGATCGATTCATGGTTTCAAAAATATATATATATATATATATCCCAACATGATGTATGCCAAATGATGTAAACTGAATCATGAAAAGATCAATATGATTTGGATATACAGATAACAGTCACATTACAGATCTATCAATTTGGAAGTTGATAAAGTTAAAATGAATTGTACATAAAAGTACATATACTTCGAGAGCAGTAATCAGTATAATAAGCGAACAATCAACAAGAATAATAAGAATTAACTTAAACAGGATTCATTAGTCAATATAGTGTTGGTATACATTCAATGGATTGATGAACACTGACGTATAATTACAAATTATTTACAAATTAAGTTTGTTCCAATCATCTACCTATATAGAGAGAGATAGAAAGTTATGTTAAATAGTATAATATAAATGTCATGAATAAATTTCATTTTTATAGGCACACGATCTCTTACATACTTTCATGATACTTTTGTAGAGTGCAAAACTCAAAGACTAAACTGATATGTGATATGCTCGCCAAATTGTTATGCTTGAAACTATTACGAGTTCACCTTACTCGGTAAATGGAGAGCAGATAAATGATGCAGCGACACGATAAACTATTCTAATCCGATTGTCCCAGGCACCGCTAACAAAAGCAAGAAGTCCTGATAAGGCGTAAAGAATGTATTCTACCGGCACCCAGAAAATATGAGGTTGCTAAGCACACAAATCAAGCTTATTCACACAATGATAGAAACGCCCTTGGTGAGAGCCGAAAAAATAGCTTACTAAAATAATCTATCAGCCAATGATAGTCAAGGATTTTGCGAGTGGGAAATGTAAGCTGAAGGTCAACTAAGTGTCGATTAGCGTGAAATCATAAAAATTCAAAATTTCAGAAATAAAAATTACAAAATTAGGACTTTTTCCAAGTGAACTCCGGGGATCTAACGACCACAACAATATGGTAACCTAGTTAACAACTATCCGCATACTTGTCATCATGACTGAACTTGCAAAATTTTATTACAAGCTGTTAGTCTATGTATATATATATATACATATATATTACATCACAATACACAGTTTACGGAAGGAAAAATTCCTATCTGATAGTTATTGTTCTGTATCAAGATAATTCAGCATAGATTAACATGTGAAATGGATTGATATTTCATAAAACAAATTAGTTATCAGGTTTTACCAGTCTTCATTTCATGTCAGTCAGTCAGTCAGTCAGTTAGTCAGTTACAACGCACAACTTCATACGTACGTACATGAGTTCAGGTTGTCATACCACATTAGCACACAGACATGCAATTATCACTTCATTTCATGTTTATCAAACGTTAGATTAGGAAGCTGTTAACGTTACTTGTATTCATTATTGTTTAGCTAGTGAATACTACTTACTATTGAATAATAATAATAATAATAATAATAATAATAATAATAAATGATACCTACTTATTTTGTTTTATTAAAACGAAATGTGTACAATATTATTGAATAAACATTCATCAACTGATGATAATAATATAATGCAATTATAAAGATGACCTGATTTTCATTGTTATCAAATAATCAATGAACCAATAAACAATAATAATAATAATAATAATAATAATAATAATAGTAATAGTAATAATAGTATAATTCTCTGTTATTTGTAATCCAGTTATTCATTTAAGAAAAAACCTTAACTATTCAACTATACATGAAACCCTAACTATGTAAGTCAATGCTAAGAAATTAATTGGCTTATTTAAAATATAAATATAAAGTAAGCTGAAAATATTAGCACACAGAATTGATAGACACTGGTCTCTAATTCGCATCGTTTTCAATCAAGATGTTAACGTTGTTGAATACTGGCTCAATGGTTTAGTGGTTAAATGTTCGCATGTGCAATCAAAGGTTGAGGGTTTGATTTTTAGCTGCGAGGTAGTGAACGTACACTGTTGAGCAATCCCATATTGGGACGAGACAGTCATTGGTTAATGGTTTAAAACAATGCAAACTTAAAATGATTAATCATTTCAAATGGATATAATTGATAACGTCTATTAATTTTATTCGGATAAATTATAATAGAAAATATTTTTATTCTCTCCATTATAATATGAATGGTTTTCAAAAAAAATCCTTTAAAATTATTAAGTTAACGAAAGGTATTTATGAAGATGAAAAATGAAGTGAGAGAAAGTGGTTCAGTTTTCAATAATGAAAATTGATATTAAACTAATTTATCCAGTAGACTATTCTCCCTTGCTTGTTTTATAATCTGTAAAAGCTTATACTTGGTGTCACAGAACTCATAATGAGTTTTGAAAGTGCAGTTTGAAAATTTAATAAGTTTACCTTAAATTAATTAATACAGTCAGTCAGTTAGCCAATCAACAACAAAGTAGAACTTCGTACATACGTACATCAGTTCAGGTTGCCATATCACATTAGCACAGAGATACAATTGTCAATTCAAATCCCATAGTAGTAGAGATAGTAGAAGTATTAGCAGTAATGGAGAAGATTAGAGTTCGAAGATATTATTCAAGAAGTATAACCCAGCTAACTAAACTTTAAAAAAAGAGAAAGATAAAGGTGATGAGTTATTCGAAAGATTAGAATGTGAGCAGACACAAAGAATGAATGCGTCTGCACCATTCCAAACGATGTTGAGCCATGTCACTCAAAGTCTCTAACCATCGGTTAGTATCGTCTCGAGGACCACAACCAGATAACCTACAACTACCAACATGGTTTCAGTTCAGTTGCCGATGACTTAATGGATTTGTGCCATGTTTTGATCTGACCGCCCCATAGCTTTCTTCCAGCCTAACCCTACATCACAAAACATCGCTCGTCAGGGCTGTCGGTGGTTGGGCATTTGTAATACATGTCCCAACTACAATTGACCTAAGATCATACCAAGTATTCATCTATCATTGATTTACATCAAAACTAAACTGTATCAGTTGAAATTTTCGATTTAACATAAAACCAGTCAAAAATATTGAACGAAAAATGAAAACACATCAAAAAAAAAATATAAGAAAATATATAAATGAAAAGTAAAAAAAATAAGTATTAAGAATTTACCCTAAAATCAAATCTGAATGCATGAATGAATGGACGAATGAATGAATAACATAACATTTCCACACAACAATTATCATCAATTTGAAAGCCTTATTCTAGAAGTTTAAACTTTTTAGGATTTAAGCTTATTTTGAATAACAGTATATGATGATGCTAAATTAGAAGACAGCCTGCCCACACAAACTCAATTCAATCAATCGATAGAATTTCATATACTAATCAAATGATTTATCTTTACATTTGCTTAAAAACATTGCACATTTAACAATTTTATCACATATCGATAATAATCCTGAAATACAAACAAATAAATACTTGTGGTGGTGTTTCGTTCTCTGAGCTGGTTGTTTTGGTTGTGAAGCTTTGATTGCTGTTCTTCTGAACAACATCATCAGCACAAACTTCAGATAGAAGAAGTGAAGCATTCGAATTTCTCCACGTTTGATCTGTAACTTGTTCTGCTAACCTCAGAAGAACAATGAAAGCTCCACAACCAAAACAACCAGCTCAGAGAACGAAACACCACCACAATCATCCACCTGAGCTACAAGTTTTCTCCACCAAATAAATACTTGCTTGTAAGTATATACTTCAACCTTTGTCGATAACGTCTCATAGCTGGAGAATAACACATAACAGACGGTTATATAACTGAATTTAACATTAACATAGAAGGAGTTTAACTAATAAAAATTCCATTTTTAAAGATAGTAAGAAGTTTATAATAAATAATTTACGAACACCTTTAGTTCCTGTCAACTGATTAAAAACACCACTAACTTTTATACACTATTGAGAACGACAGTGTGGTAGGAAAATGTTGAAAAAAAATCTCAATCCATTGGCATATATCTTAAAAAATATCAGAACTTACTTATATTCTTCAAAAATCGGTGTATTACATATTAAACGTTCATGAATAAGATCGACTGGATTATCAATCAAATATAATATACGAATCCATGCTTCTTTTACATTTTCATTTGGCATATCCGATGGAATTAATTGAGTGAAAGAGAGATAAGCTAAATGAAAATGAAATAAAATTGTATTGATTGACTTGAAGATTATTATAGTGTGTATAATATACAATGATGTTTGAAACAAAAGATACTGGGTTCAAGTCTCAATAGCGAACATGAACACTAAGTGTAAGTACATTGTGTGAACGAGTCCTAAGTAGGATAAAATGTACATTCTGAATACAACTGTAAGCCAAATATGAAATGTACTGCAAAAATACTTGTGACTTAACATCAATCTAGAGACAATCCAGTTAGGATGAACATATAGTGATCGTATTTGTATAATATTCAGAATCACATACATGAGTGAATTAATCCAAATGTTCTACAGCAACTGTGTCAGATAAAATTCAACAGAAACAGACCGATAAGAAAGAAAGACTATTATTATCTTATGTTGATATAAGATATTCGTAAGTCTGGATGTTCTGTTAACTGGTATGGTGAATTTTCAATCAATTAATAGCAATGTAGACTTCGTACATACGTACATCAGTTCATGTTACCATACCACATAAGCACAGAGATGTAATTGTCAGTTCAAATCCCATAGTAGTAGAGGTAGTAAAGGTATTGGCAGTAATCGGAGAGATTAGGATTAGAAGATATTATTCAGGAAGTAGAATTTAATGAAGTAGACTTGAAAAAATAAAGATAAAGTGATGAAGAATTAAAAAGTTTAGGATTTGAGAGAATACAAAGGATGAATGCATCTGCGCCATTGCAAACGGTTTTGAGCCATGTCATTCAGGGTCTCTAACTATCGATTATTATCATCTCGCGGACCCCAACCAGGTAGTCGACACCTACGGACATGATTTAGTCCACTTGTCCTAGTGAATTTCGGCTATAGACGAACCATATTTCTTGAAAATGTTGATATTCTACTTTCCCGATAGGTTGGCTACTGATAAAAAAAACTATCATTTGAGTGAAAAAGTAATAAGTGATCATTGAACGTATCATATGTTACATTTTTCACTTGATTTTGTCACAGACTACTAAAAAAAGAGATAAATTAGTAGCCTATACGTCCACGATTTTTTCTAGTTTGTTTTTTTGTTTATAATACAGGTCACTAAGAAATCCAGCAATCAAAGTCAAACGAAGACACTGAAAAGCTGAAATTATCGCCTAACTTTGTGGTGTAATCCGAAATAGTTTGAGATACGCTCAACGTCCGAATTCTGTTTTACTCTATCACTTAAATCAACATAACATCAATCAACTAGGAGAGGATGGTCTGAAGGCATTGGTTGTCAGAAAAATTATAGCGATGCATAAACTTTCTTTATCTGCCCTATACATATATATATTTATAAAGTAAAAATTACCATTTAGGTTAGTGGATTTATTTATTATGCCAAGTACAGTAGCGGACAATGCTACAGAAACACGAGACCATTCTCTAATAAACGCATTATGATGTCGCCATACTCTTGAGCATTCTCTGAATGCAGACCAAAGTTGCGGCTTCGGAAAACAATAAACGCATGCTTTTAGCCAAGTACTGAATAATAGAGTAGAGACACAATCTGATATGGCTTCAAATAAAGCAGATGAATCCTTGATACTTCTAACATCTGAAATATTGAGTTGATTTGACGAAGTATTCGTAGAATTAGATCCACCAACAGTATTAGTGATCTGAGATGCGCCAGCAGATGACTGAATTGATCCTGATGGTAAATGTAAAGGTGGTGATAGAATAGCATGAGATATAATCAGACAAAAGCGTAATATACAATCCCAGGAATCAGATGTTAATTGAGTTGGTACTGAGCATAATTCTTTCACTGCAAGAGCTACCAGTTTGATAATTTCTAACTGCCTACTCATCAACGTTGATAAGTGTATTGACTCGGTCACTAAAATATATATATATAAGAAAAATGAAACTGAATAATAAAAAATAATGTAAATAAACAAAACTATGAATAAAAATAGCACCACAGTAGTGGCTAGAAACTGTACAAATTTAAATTGTATGATCTATCGTTTAAGTAAAAATTAGAGTAATTGGAATAATAATAATAATAATAATAACACCAGGAGATCAGTAAAACTAATGTAAACTCGAGAAGTACTAACAGTATTTATCCTGATACTTTTATAGATACTTTATAGATGTCTTTGAAGCATCGGTTGTGTATCCTGGGACAACCAAGTAAGCAATGTTATAGTTAGGGAACGAGTACTAGGTAGGGATGGCAAATCAATAGATGAAGTATTGAAAGTTCATCAGTTGAATTGGTTCGGACATGTGCTATGTATGCCCGACCACTGACTGCCTTGTCGAACGATGTATTGTAGTGTATGAGTAGGTTGGAAGAAAGCTAGGAGTGGCCAAACCAAAACATGGAACAAATCCATGAAGTCACTGACAACTGGATTGAGTCATGTTGGTAGATGTAGGCTTCCTGGTTGGGGTCCGCGAGACGAAAGTCACCAATGGTTAGAGACCTTGAACGACATGGCTCAAAATCGTTTGCAATGGCGCAGGTGCATCCACTCTTTGTGTCCCTTCAAATCCTAACCTTTTGAATTCCTCATCATCTCTATATTTCTGTTTCTAAATTTATCTCACTGAATTATACTTCTTGAATCATATATGTGAACCCTAGTCTTCTTCATTACTCCATTACCGCAAATACCTGGACTATCTCGAGTACTATGGGATTTGAATTGATAGTTGCGTCTCTGTGCCAATGTGGTATGGCAACCTGAACTAATGTACATACGTACGAAGTTCTACGTTGTAACTCACTAACTGAGTGATACTTTTACACGAAACTAAAATGTTACAATACTATTAATATGGATTATAAATGACAGTAACATATTTAAATTATGAATACAGTAAAAATTACCAGTGTATCTTAAGAAATCATGTCAAAACTAATTTCACTACATAAATTGATACATTTAGAGCATTCTGAGACGTTGTAAAGATTCTCAGCAATGTTATCATTATCTGTTAATACTGCATTATTTCAATAGAATAAATCAATGGAACTTTTGAAGTTACAAGAAAAAGCAAGGTAATTCTGAAATAGTTATGTAGAATTATTAGTTTCAGTTTTAGCCAATGATTTTCTTCAATGAACTTCGTCATGTTTCACAAACTTAAACTAAATATATTAATATTTTAACCATTTCTACCATTATTATACGACAATCTCGTTTGGCAAAATGGAAGTTTCTACTATTATTCACACAAAATACTAACTGACTTCATGTTAGGATGTTACAGCACAATGGTAACACAATGCAAAGATCTCGTGAAAACTGGGAGTTGTCACAACTACAAACCAGCTAAACATTATAATTACCTGATCATGAGAGGACTGAAACAATATCAAAAATTGCATGATGATGGTCTCTAATTTAAAAACAGCACGGCTGAAATTGTTAGTCATCTAATGACACGAACTAAGACTGTTAGGATGCTTATTTACAGTGAAGAGATTATCATTAATACAATATAACTTCTGAAGACATTGATAAAACATTAAATAAACCATTTATTTTGACAAACTAAAACAGAAATAATGTAAAACAATATTTATGACAAAAATCAATAAAAAAGGACTAGAACTTTAACCTGTAAAAGATGAAGTCTCTGATGAGGAATCAGTACTTGATGAATATTGTGGCGTTGTTAAACTTCGACCAAGTGTTGAAAACATCAATTTTGGTTGATCACTTAGCGGTTCTGGATCACGTGGCAGGAAATAATAAGTAAGAGAGAATAGAAGCGATTTTAAGAAACGCTGTGGTTCTTTTTGTAAGATCAATGGAACTGGTGCATTTGAATTGATTGTTTGCGTGGAATGCATAGAAGAATTAAGAGATTTAATCCAATAACAATAAATATGTACACTATGTTTGATAACATCCCAATTTTCAAATGACATAGTCAATCCATAAGTGATAGCCTATGTAATAGAAATAAAACGACTTAAAAATTCGATTTACATTAAGATAAAACCGATTTAATTAATTGTGAAGTATGTTGTATGTAAATACAATTTTGCTCACAACTGTCTGACTAAATAGTAATGATACTAGTACTTATAATCATCCTATAAAGTATATATATATATATATATATATTTGAAACCATGAATCGATCAATGTTAGACCACCATTAGAAACCTGGAAGCACTGGACGGCCGTTTCGTCCTGGTATGGGACTCCTCAGCAGTGCGCATCCACGACTCCTGCACCCCGCAGGATTCGAACCGTTAGATACCGTTAGATACCGGCTCAGTGGTCTATCGGTTAGGGCGTTCGCGCACAATACCGAAGGTCCTGGGTTCGAATCCTGCGAGGAGCAGGAGTCGTGGATGCGCACTGCTGAGGAGTCCCATACCAGGACGAAACGGCCATCCAGTGCTTTCAGGTTTCTAATGGTGGTCTAACATTGATCGATTCATGGTTTCAAAAATGTGTAACTTAACAATCTTCACAACCCCGTAATGCATATATATATATATATATATATATATATATATATATGTATTTCCTCGTGGAAAATCGACTCGACAATATTGTTGCAATTAAAATATTGGTCGAGACAAGAATTACTAGCTGATCAAGTGCTTACTTTAAAATTTGAGAAAAAACCAACGATATAATTACATAATCAAAACTAATGATTCACGATCCGACACCTAGAAATGGTTAATGCTTAAATTAGGAACTCAAACAAAAGTAGAAAGGATTAAAAAGTTTTAAATGAAACGTTTACGTGATTGCAATCAGAATACTTATAAACTTGACTATAATTCAAAGTACTCTGATCAAACCAACTGAATAGCATTGCTTACTAGTATATAACAGGTGTAGTTAACAGCCTTGTAAATAAATGGATAGGTGCCTAGCTGCAGATCAATCTCCTAAAATCAGTAGCCCAAATAATGAACTCTCAATCGATAAGCTAAAAATTAACACTATACACTTTAAATATACAAATTTATTACTCTAAGAGAAAATCAATCGAATTGTAATACACTAACAATTAACGCTGTAAAATTACACATGAATCATACAGTGATAAGTGAAAAAAAAAAGTTTTATAAAAATCATAGTTTAAACGTACGTGCATAACCCAACGCAATTCATCAGGAGAATCAAAACGTACTACGGAAGTTTGACCAGAAAAAGATGAACGTGGATTTAGTACTGAAGAGATACTTTGAGGCAAAGATATAGATTCACTTCGATGAGAAGCAGAACTATCATGTGTTGTATCAGTACTGGGAGACACTACATCACCAGACGATGATGACAGAAGAGTACATGCACAATCGCACTAAATTCGATCAGGATAAATTCCGGCACAAATAGGAAAAAGATAAAAGACAGTTTTACTAGTTTTGAATCAGTTATCATTTAAGTAATTTGCATCGCCAACTTACAAGAATTTATATAACATTACAAACACAATGTAAGGTAATTGAAAGTAGTTGATAAGAAACTGGAATTAGGTTTCGCACCATTTAGCACTCGTAAACAAGACGTGAGACTGTAATATTGAAAGAATTGATACTCTTCGCGGAGTTAGCACCAGCGTGACTCAGCTTCACAGTCTGAGATGCTACCACCGAGTCATTGGGTCCATGACTAACCTCCAGTAGGACTACTTGGCGATTAATCAATCATACGAAAATACTTAAAAGAATGTGATTGAATATGGACTCGGAAAATGAGACTTATTTATGTCATTTTCAGAGAATACGATTCGGAACAGCTGAAAATCACCATTTATTTGGTCATTTACCTTTGTTTTGATTTATACCATTTTTGGAAAGAACATTTCACTCATCAAAACACACTCTGTATGATTGATAGCCTTCACGTTAAAATGGTATATACTATTCAAAACAAGTAACCAAATGTAGAACTGCTACTACAGATAACTTGCAGTAGTAATACTGTGGTGCGCGCTACTTATGAGTAGTATATGACGCGAGTGTAAACGTAATGTCTGGAAGCAGAAGATGGGGGAAGATCAAGAAAGGAAGAGTGAGAACACAATGGAATTTGTATGAAACTCATGAATAAGTGAAATGTCAGACAATGGATTGAAGATTTGCAAATTAACGGTTACGACATGGTTTTTCTATTTTACTGAGTAACTCTGTAATTTTCGTTAAATACAATTTGGTTGCCCTCACCTGTGTTCTCCTTCACTACAATACTGCTTTTATTTTCTTCGGCTCTTATTACTAGCATGCAGTTTGACCTATTGTATAAACGTATCACGGAAATATAATCCAAATACAGGACCTCGATGAAAGAGTTTATCAACCTCGATTAAATAATAGCTTAACAATTATAGGACACAAGTTTCACTCTTCCTTAACCTAATTCGGTATGAGCAATTCTATTTAGTATCACTAGTGTTGAAACAAAATCTGTGGATTTAAGCTAAATAAATAAATGATTGCCGAATACAATCTAAATATTTGCATTAGGTGTGTATTCAAAAGACGAACATATGAACATTTTCAAATGATCAACACAAAATAAAGTCTATGAAATGAGAGACGACCCATATAATTCAATGGAAGGTTGTTTATGCCAAAACAATTAAATGCGAAAAATAAGGTAACGTGATAGTGATGACGAAAAAAATAAGTGATAGAAATGATAGTTTCAATATTTTTGAGTATCTTTGAAGAAATCAACATTCTGAAAGTTAAACAGCAACAACTAACTATAAAATGGACATGACGATATATTCAAGTAATAAAGATTCCTTTAGAAAAGCTTATCCACACTGATAAGGTTGTCTAATACTCCCACTTCAGATGGAGCTTATTGTTATGGTGTTATAAGATTCTTGATGACAAACATAGTGTTGGTGTCATTACGATGAACAAAACCCTGGTCATTAGATGATGAGTAATGATAAATAAGATATGACTGCTTGCGAAACGGAAGCATAAATGGAAGCTTCTGAAGTAACGGATATAAAAAAAATCATTCAAGTGACCAGCTGTATAGAGTTGTCTCTCCTGTTATTCTCATAGACAAACTATTGAATACAGTTACAGAATAAGTACCAGTTATTTGAAATTCAATTGATCGAAAGATATAGATTTGATACGTAGAACGACGCAGTCCGATTTTGTTACAGTTTTTTTCAATGATAGTCCGAGATGGGCAATCATAAGTAATTCAATTATTAGGCTTTCGGAAAAACAAATATTTTTTATGATTGTTACTGAGGTTTTTTCCTTACCTTCACACTCATTACAGTACTGGCGGCTATAGAGTTTGCAACTTCGACAGGAAACAAACGCAAGAAACTTTCATGTTCAATAAGTTGATTGTATGTAGAATGAAGTTCAGGAGACCAGCCTTTGTATGCGTCTGAGGATAAAAAAAGGAAATTCAGTAAACATGTAACCAAAACTATGTATAGTTTTAGTCGAATATGACTCAGTTTCGTAAAGTTTGCTAATGAATACACCTTCTTAACAAGCACAGACCTACGGAAAAAAAGGTTAGACTAAACAATAAACTTTAGGATAAACAGAATTATAACCTGAGATAATCTTCAATCAATAAAATTCAAACATTTACGCTTGCCAGGTAGTTATGACAACAAACGAGGACTTTCAGCTTTTATCATACAATGAGAATGGGATTTGAATTAATAATTGCATCTCTGTGCTAATATGGTATGGCAACTTGAAGTGATGTATGTACGTACGAAGTTCTAGGTTGTAACTGACTGATATACAATGAGAATTGTCAATTAAACACCCACAGAAATCACATATTACTTCTTATCATCATTAACTACTAAAATTTGTTACTGATATGCTATCTAAGTGATTTCCTCTGCCAATAAAATAACCAAGATATCAAATTATTATAGTCGGCTACTGATACGAATCCAGACAAAACTATTTTTGAACTCTTCGTAGATCACATAATTTCATTATATTTCCTCCTACAAATAATAATTCCTTTATATAACTTTTCAAGGATTAATCTCTCTTTTGGGAAACTTAATCATCGATGTGAATTATGCAGATGACCTAGTTTTGTTTAATGAAGTGACATAATTAAGGGTCTTCTGAAAGCCTTGAGTAACCATAGATTGGAGTATATTTTGCTCCCCATAAATTCTAAATGTTTTAAGACTGGTTTGCATTAACGCTTAGATTAATGATAGCAAATGAAGTATTTAAGTGTGTTGATCACTTAAATCATTGTGGGATCTTCATCAACCCTGGTGAATGACATGGAGCAGATGCATCCATTATTTGTCTTCTATCTAATTATAATCTAAGGAATTCATCATGACCGTTTTCTCTTCTCAAATTCATTCCATTCGATCATACTTCTTGAATAATATCTTCGAACCATAATCGTATATATTACCACAAATGCTTCTACCACATCTACTACTACGGGATTTGAATCGATAGTTTCATCTCTGTGTAACTCAAGGATGGTAACTTGAACTGATGTACGTACACATTAAGTTCCACGTTGCAGCTGGCTGACTGAACATAACAAAAACATCTCTGTACTCATCTCCGAAAAATTGGTGCTGTAGTGTATATGAGACCAGGTACCTTAAACATGGATTACTTATTTTGCGATCGGAGCATGATTTAAATACATCTGTTATAACATACGATAGTGACTGGTACGTTTTCTACTTTGACAGACCGTTTCACAACCAAAGAGCAGTCGTATCGAGGTCCCTAATTGTATCATGACAGAAAACGGCCACAATTTACTATTAAGTAACAAGGATAAGGAGAGATCGGTACACAGTGCATTTTCTCACCAGCGCTACATATTTCAAGTCAATTTTATCAGCTTTTATCTTACAAATAAACTCTACAACCTGGGATTAAACAAAAGCAACTTGTAACGATCAAAAGCCGAATAATGTGGTTACTACATCATAAAACCAAAACCATGGTAACTATTCTGAGAGACTTACTTAAATCCATTTTTTAAACCCAACACGATAGATAGATCGACCCAACAAAATCAACCAGAATTAGTAAAGGCCTGTTGTGTAACCTGAAAACAAAGAATGTGAGGAAAGGTGTACACTACGATCCTCGAAAGATAAACGACACAATACAATAAGTGTGTGGTGGACCAATCAATATATTATTTCAAAATATTAACAAAGTTATTGAATACCAATAAATGTATATTGAAATATATCAGTTAAATGTGATAAATACAATAAAAATATGAGGACGTTACTGTATACTGCTGCTTGTGCGTGTTCGATTGTGATTGGTAATTTAATTCCACAATTATAGAAATGTAAGTGATCCAAATAGTATAATTATCCGTAGAGTAGCATATATGTATGACTGCAGTCTATAAAGTAGATAATATATGTATTAGACTCGAGATAGCCTGTTAATGAACGAACTGAGAACATGAGATGTATGTATAAAGTGTATTTGGTTGGATATGGCAGTGAGTGCCATGCTGTGTACAATGAACGGAAGCTGGGAGCAGTATGTATGCCTGATATATATTCAAGGACACACACTTAAACAAAAAATGTACAACAATTTCATGGTGAATGTACAAGCTGTGAAAATTAACCGGATAAATACAAACAGTATCAAAAACTATCTCCACATAGCTTCTTCCTAGAGTGTCCGGAGGTAACACTGGTTATATTACAAAAAAAAATATGTGAGAGTACAGTGTGTGCATTCATGTAATGAAAAAAGGTAATGCAAGTAAGTGAAGAATGGTATGACATGTACATTAATATTATACAATGCGTTAATGTAAAAATAAAACTAGGGTGAATGTTGCATGACATGCCAAAAAAAAAAGGAAAATATAGTCACACAATGTTTTGGTTTGTTAATGAAAATAACAACGTGCAAAGCTATTGATAAACACACACACACAGAAATTGGATTGTTTATTTTCATGTAAAAAAAATAGTTTTTTTAAAAAAAAATAGAATTAACTCGTTAATTGTAGTGTAAAAAAAATAATGTGACAACACGAGTAATTGCGAAAAATATGGTTTATTATATGCACGTGTTAGAAGACTAAAAAGGTATAGTAGTTTTTATTTAGGAGATTGAGTAGTTTTAACAATATAACGTATATTAACAGTAATTTGTGGAATTCCTCTTTTTTAATCAGCGAAATGTACATAGCGTTTATGTTTATTCACGGCTCTGCCGAAACGTGTTAAGCAAGGAGGCTTAACGGTCGGTTTTTGCTCCTCTACTGCTTTCTTGATGCTTTGCAGCAGGTTTTGTTTATCAGTAGTGTTGCGTTCTTTGTCAGGTTGAATCTCGTAGAAGGCTGGTTTCATTCTATCGATAGCGATAGTTTCCTTCTTTCCACATTTGTTGATAATGAAATGTTTATTGGTTCGTTTGATTACCTGTTATGGTCCATCGTAAGGTTGTTTCAATGGCTTTCCAACCGCATCGACGCGAACGAAAACATATTTGCATGTCGTCAGGTTTTTGTCAAGATGTATGCGGTTATTATGCTTCCGCGGCGGTATGGCCTTAATGCTCTGCATAGTTTGGAGCAGTCGACTAGCAAATCGGCCTCGGTCGCTTCATGCCGATGTGTCTGTGTATACCAATTGCCATGGCAATGTAAGTGTTGTGCCGTAGACCAGCTCAGCAGAAGTACATCCGATGTCCTCCTTCATGGTTGAGCGAAAACCCAGGAGTACGACGGCTAATGGACCAACGATGTCAAGATGTACGTGTAGCGAGTAGTTCACGTCCAAAGGTGCTGTAACGTTCTTGTGTCTGTGACAATCGTTTAGAAAAGAACGCTATGGGCGTGATGACGTCGTTTACCTGTTGTTGTAGCACTGCCCCGACAGCTTTCTGAGACGCGTCTGTGCATAGAATTAGATTGGTCGTGGGTTCAGTGTTGAGGTGCTGTAGCATAGTAGCGTTGGATATGAGAGACTTTGCTCTCTCGAATGCAGTCTTAGCAGCGATCGGTAAGTTGAATATATCATTTTTAGTTTTCTTCGTCTCTTGGTTATCAGCTTTTAACAGGTCAGTTAAAGGTTGTAAAGTTTCTGCGCAGTGTGGTAGGAATCGTCGGTAGAAATTACACATTCCAAGGAAACGGCGTAATGACTTTGATGAGGTATGTTCAGGATACCTCACGGCTACCTCACAACGTAACCATTAATTCAGCCAACCTGACCGAGTTAGCCGATATGGCCGACAAAATAATTGAAATCTATCCAGACAGCCAAGTTGTTAACTGTGTACAAACTAGCAGCATAGATAATGTGTATAATGTTATTAGCCTTCAACAACAGCAAATAGCTCAGCTCACAAATCAGATTGATTCACTACGAGCCTCGATAGCTATGATTAGCACGAAACCAACTTCATCTTTTCCTAGAAGAAGGTCAGGATCCCGACATCGCTCTAGATCTCCGAAAAGACCAACTGGCGTTTGTTGGTACCACCAGAAGTATGGTGAGAAAGCGCGACGTTGCACAAAGCCGTGCACTTTCCCTGCAAGCAGTCAAGAAACACAGGGAAACTGGCCTGCCAGACAGTGATGGCGGCGACTGCTTCTGGCCATGCTGCAAGCCGTCTTTTTCACATCAGGGACAGGATTTCGGGCTCAGACTTCTTAGTCGATACAGGAGCCGAAATAAGCATCATCCCTCTCCAGCTCTCCCGACGGCAACACATCACTCACAGCAAGATAACACTCCAGGCAGCGAATGAAAGAATCATCCAAACTTATGGGGAACAGTCCCTAATACTCGACCTTGGTCTCAGACGACGTTTCACATGGGTCTTTGTAGTAGCAAAAGTCAAACAGCCGATCCTTGGAGCAGATTTCCTCACTGCTTATAATCTGCTAGTAGACGTGCGTGCCAAACGACTAGTCGACAATCAGACACGTCTACACGTGAACGGCATAACTAACAGCATTTACGAAATCCATGGAGTACGTTTAATTAAGCCTATTAATCAACCTTTCGCCGACCTCTTAACTAAATACGATGGCATCACCAAGGTTGACTATCGGAAGGAAGGCACTGTACATCACGTACTTCATCACATTACTACTACTGGTCCTCCCGTCTGCGCAAAACCAAGGCGACTGCCCCCACATGAACTTCAAATTGCGAAAAAAGAATTTGAGCACATGATGCAGCTGGGTATCATCCGCCAATCAAACAGCCCATGGGCTTCGCCACTACACATGGTTCCAAAGAAAGATCAGGACTGGCGCCCATGTGGCGATTATCGACGTTTGAATAATCAAACGACACCAGACAGATACCCCATTCCCCATCTTCACGATTTTTCACTTAACTTACACGGAAAACATTTCTTTTCAAAACTTGACCTGGTAAGGGCATATCACCAAATCCCGGTGGCACCAGAAGATATCGGAAAAACAGCCATTATCACACCTTTTGGTTTGTTCGAGTTTTTGAGAATGCCATTCCGGTTAAAAAATGCAGCCCAAACGTTTCAACGATTTATGGATGAAGTGACTATAGGTCTCGACTTCGTTTTCGTCTACATAGATGATGTCCTTATAACTAGCGCATCGATCGAAGACCATGTTCAGCATCTACAAACCCTCTTCGATCGTTTCCAACAGTATGGAGTTGTCATTAACCCTTCAAAATGCATCTTCGGCGCTCCTGCCTTTGAGTTTCTAGGACATTACATAGACTCACAAGGCATAAGACCACTACAGGAGAAAGTTGACGCGATCATCAACTATCCTGAACATACCTCATCAAAGTCATTACGCCGTTTCCTTGGAATGTGTAATTTCTACCGACGATTCCTACCACACTGCGCAGAAACTTTACAACCTTTAACTGACCTGTTAAAAGCTGATAACCAAGAGACGAAGAAAACTAAAAATGATATATTCAACTTACCGATCGCTGCTAAGACTGCATTCGAGAGAGCAAAGTCTCTCATATCCAACGCTACTATGCTACAGCACCTCAACACTGAACCCACGACCAATCTAATTCTATGCACAGACGCGTCTCAGAAAGCTGTCGGGGCAGTGCTACAACAACAGGTAAACGACGTCATCACGCCCATAGCGTTCTTTTCTAAACGATTGTCACAGACACAAGAACGTTACAGCACCTTTGGACGTGAACTACTCGCTATCTACCTCGCGGTCAAACACTTCAGCTTTTTATTACAAGGACGTCCGTTTACTATAATGACTGACCACAAGCCTCTAAGCTACTCATTTAACGTATCATATGATCGACATTCACCTCGGGAAGCCAGACAACTTGATTATATTTCTCAGTTTACCACAGACATCCAGTACATCAAAGGACATAGCAACGTCGTCGCCGATGCCTTACCACGCAGGGATATCAACACAGGATATTAATCTTGAAACACTTGCAAAACTTCAAGTAGACGATGCAGAACTGGAAGCCTGCAAAGAAAAGTCTAACTTGATCCTCAAACCGGTACCTATCCCTTTCTCCAACGCATCGATAATCTGCGACGTCTCAACTGGAAATCAGCGTCCCTTTTTACCGCAATCCTGTCGACGACAAGTATTTCGACAGTTACAAGAACTTTCACATCCGGGAATCCGAGCCACCACTAAAATGATCACGGAACGCTTCGTTTGGCCTAAAATCAACTCGGATGTAAACGTTGGACCAGAAGCTGCTTACAGTGCCAACGTAGTAAGGTACAAAGACACACATTAAGTGCTGTTGGTAAATTCCCGCTTCCTGACAAACGCTTTCAACACGTACATCTAGACATCGTTGGTCCATTGCCACCATCCAACTCCTTCACTCATATCCTCACCGCGGTGGACAGATTCACACGATGATCGATAGCATGTCCAATCGCAGATACAAATGGTATCAAAAACTATTTACAAAATAAGTTTGTCGTGCCATCTCCACAAGTGTAGCTTAAAAACGATTATAAAATAAAAGGAGGATTCGCTCACAGAACATAGAAATAAAGTTAAGACTTAGTAGACAAAATTATGGATGAGAAATTCTCGGCGTCGACACCTCTAAACGGAATGAGCAGATCATGAGTAAAAGAGTATAAATCCGCAAAGTACAACAATTGCAGAATCTTTAAGTTACACTGAGCCTTAAGAGTGACTTTATCCTTAGGTAGTGATTGTAATTCTGTCAGAAAGTTTGGTGTGTAATTAGAGAAAATCACATTGGTAAATACATGCGAAGTCTGTAATTGTTTACACATATGCAGCACGTCCGTGCCTTTTGTGAACTGTTGCAGATCTATATTAGCATCAGCTAATGAGTACTGGAGAGCAAAGCTGACCCAAAACAAATATAATTCTAATGGATCTCAAAATTAGGCTTGGGCTAGGGGTTTCTAAAAGTCTTCTCCAGATAGCATTGAGATCTTGGAAAGTCAGAAGTTACCTTTAAAAGTCTGGGGTGAATATTTTAGCTGCAATACTGACAAATGACATTCTGGATGCAACAAAAATGTTAATTATATTACTAAAAACTATTTCTCTCAAACTCATGATCTTGCTATACATTATTTTACGAAGACAAATAATTTGGATCGAGCGGTCAGCTGCTGATCGACAAGAGCAATTATGAATTGTTAAAACCTCAGACAATAAAAACAGAACAGAACTCAATGAAACGAAATAAGGAGACATTTCAAGCGAAATTAACTGGAAATTAGCTAATTTCACAAGCATTTTAGAAATATAATGCTATAAATGTAGTTTTGGATATGTAAACAAAGTTTTTAGCGATAGATTTCTTCAAGAAATATTTGTTACTATTAACTTATAATAAAGTAAATCCCTAGATATTTTAGAGCTTGATTGCGTTTATGTATGACGAGAATGGCCTAGTTTCTTCAGAAAAAAAGTTAACATAATCTGACAGTATCCCGTGATATCCACTGGTATTTGGAAACCTTACTGCTAGAGGACAAACGAATTTACTCAAATCACGGGATACAAATTCAGAAATAACTGCTAACTGTCTAAATTAGTCGAGTCGAAAGGATGGACCACTATCATTTAAAAAATAATGAATACTTGGAGCCGTACCGAAACAACAAGAATCGAGTCAAAGAAACCATTCAGTACATACTAGCTCGTGGAAAAGATATTGGATGTCGAAACAAAACCAAAGTAACGTAATCCTTATTTCAGGCGCGTAACAGAACCTACAAATCTAAAATTTGACTGTAATAGCTAACCATATTTCATTGGTACTTGCATCCAAACATTATTCGAATGTTACCTTTTATCCTGGCTTTCTGAATAACCTAGAATGATACCCGTAGGATAGTACTGGGCCGTCGTGCATGTATCTAACAACTGCAAATTTCTAAAACTTTTATTAGTCCTAGATGCGTGTGGTTGAGCCAGTAATTCTTTTTGGAAGCAAAGAGCTTGCCTTCAAAAGTCATTGCCGTTAAAAGCGCCACGAAAATACTTAAATGCAGGAACAACTGAGATTAATCTGATGACCCACTATTTGTTGATATATAAATATATATGCATTCGACTCAGCAGGCTCAAAGGCGCTTGACTAACTCAAGTTGAGGGAATAGTGACCAATTTCCTAGGGGTCTGTGACAAATGCAAACTCGCGAAACTATGTACTTTTGGCCTTTCCTCTCTTGTACCAAAAGTCAGAAAGCATCTAGAAAATAAAATCTTAATGCTAGATCTATTTTAGTGCAGCAAAGACCAAAGTCATGAACTTGTGACGTCACAAAAAGTTTCATAATACTCCGGAGGAAAGTGATGAATAAATAGAAATCAAGAATAAAATACAAACAAATTTCAATAGCATAAAGTTAGTCCTAGTTCAAAATTCAAAGCCTGATGGTAATAAATAAGTCACCCATTATAAAATCGAAGATGGTTGGAGCTCAAAGAACAGAGCAACTTTGAGTATAAAAATAGATTGATGAAAGGTCTTTACGTAGTATTAATTAGCAAACTGGACCACAGTCAAAGCCTATACATTATCTCACCGTGTACTTGGGTCAAAACAATACAAATGGATAGGTCTCATACTGTAGAAATCGTCAAGCTTAATCACAATGAAAGTCCTAACTTAGAATTCTCAAAGAAGTAGAAAAGGCAAAATACCGAAGGACAAGTTGCAGTGGTAATTGGAAGCAGAGATCAATATTATGAATGGTATTTGCCGAAAATTGGAAAGGATAGCCCAGGACAGAATTGACTGAAGATCGCTGTTCGTTAGTCTATGCATCATGACTGTTAACAACTTCAAGTAAGTCTTTATTTTCTCCATTATGTAAAAAAGACACTTAACATCAATACTTAGATAAATTATTAGTACTTATTATGTCTAAGATGATTAAACATCTGGAACTGATAGTTTTGGTTACTTTGTTAAACTATGCAACACCTCTCCATCTTCATAAACCATCATATTTGATACTACAGAACTGTGGTGTTTGAATGAACTAGTGACTTCTTGTTGTTGTTGAATGCTTGATTTCGAATTCTAAATACAGTACATTCGTTTGTGCTCATCCCGTAGTTCTTGATTCACATACTTCTAAACATCATAGTAATGAGTATCCTTTGTATTAATGGAACATTACTCTGTTTTGAAACAGACTATCACCCCGAAAATCAGCAGTAAATACGATTGTCATCCTTCTCCGATGTGTCTTTAACAGGCGTATGTGAACAAGTTGGTAAATGTGAGATAAGGAAGAGCCCTAAATATAAAAGCCATGAATAATTCCATATGGACTAAAATAGGTCATAGAAGATGAGTTAGGTAAATGAAAATCGATTCCAGTTGAGTCGTCCAATAAACCTGTTTTTATTAAGGCTCCACCAGAAGTGAGCGAAAGGACCATTAAAATTTGTGATGAATACAGCCAGACGCTAAATACTCTGCTTTGCAACGGGATTTTCCCGGGGAGAAAACTGACGATTCATTGTAAACATTATGAGGGTCAAAATAGTTTCTAAAGGAAACCAGAATGATGTATATTAACCAGTTCAGTATCCGAAAGCCTCCATAACAAAGGAGGTTGTACATAGGTTCTACAAGTTTTGTGTTATTCAGAAGAACTTGTATAGATACTATTAGTATTTTCGGACCTAATATATGCGGTGAAGGGAGTCTCAGCCGTTCAGTGCAAGAATAGGTCACCTGAGGTTTATAGAATGAAAGAGAATATGTCAATGTATCCAGAGTGGTCTTCATGTCTCTACGGTAAAACAATCACATCACTAATACTCATGTCCGCAACTTTAGAAGGTATTCATTCCACCAACCTCGGAGCAGAGAAAGTCGATGCACTCGT
Organism: Schistosoma turkestanicum; assembly: GCA_944470395.2. Taxonomy (NCBI): domain Eukaryota; kingdom Metazoa; phylum Platyhelminthes; class Trematoda; order Strigeidida; family Schistosomatidae; genus Schistosoma; species Schistosoma turkestanicum. The sequence goes on along the minus strand of OX103972.1, from coordinate 35,000,077 downwards.
TCATCAGACTTTTTGGTGACCTGAGAGTGATGCTAATATAATTCGAAAAATTTAATAGCTTCCTTATAATAAACCTACAATAAATCCATGATCTGTATCTATGACTTACAACAACGTATCCATATCAATTAGAGTGGCCCACTCTCAAGTTCATATTATGCTATATTTAATTTTGCTTCATATTCTGGTGCTCACGAAGATTCCTGATAAAACATTTGCTTAAAAAAGATATTTATTCATGAAAGCATATTCGAAACATGAGTAAGTGGTAATGAAAATTATTCATAGCAAAGGATTCCAATAGCCTGCTCACTAATATTGGATTTCGCCACCTATTTCAATTTCCGTGATGGCCCCGGTTTAATGGCTTACGAGAAACGTTCGCAAGAAATGCGGTGAATGCTGTTCAATCAGTGAATTCAAGTAATCTTGATGGAGTAGATTAATACATGTTTAGTCTATTACTTTAATGCCGTAATTAGTGACTACAACACCATCAGAGGTACAGTTTCACCATAAAAGAACTGCTGACCATAAAGGTAATCATTATTTAGAGAATAGGTGGTCAGATATCACTTAGCTTGCAACAGATATTTAGACCGGGGTTAATGATGCTTGTGACTCCAACATAACTTTTAATTATTCTGAAACCGATCTTCTTCAGATAATTCTGAATGTCACACCGATGGTCTGAATTTCAGTTCTAATTATTTACCTGTTAGCAACGACCCTTTGGATGATTCCGGATTTCATTAGATCGAGACACTAAAAATCGGAATACTGAACAAGTGAAGAATGAATTGAGGACAATTAAGCAGTTAAAACCTAAATAACATGGTAAATAATAAACGCATTTACTGTACAACCAAATTTATCATTTTGTGTTAAATCTGTCGTAACTGCTGAATATTATTTCACACTCATACTTCAAATCTTGAGTTTTTGTTTGTATCTTGCAGAAGTGATAGACTCGTTAAGATTAGCAGTATGGAAGACGTCATTTATAAAGTTGCCTGTAAATAGCGTGCAGTGAAACATTGCATAGAAGATGCTGCCAGGAAGAAAAGTATCGATAGATCGAAGTGCATAGTATGGTCGAAGCATTTGAAGATCTGAAGAGGAGAGAGAGAGAAAAGAGTCCAGAAGCAGCTTCGAACACAGAACATATGTACATATGGTGCATATATTTCACAATCTGCACTTTTAAGAAATCTATGTATTACATCTGCACTTGAATTGTTCATGCAGAATTATCTCATGAGATTATTTCAAATTTATACTAAGGAACATTAATTTAGTATTCATCCTCAGAGTTCAATTATGCAAGGTGTGGTGGCCAGTGCCTCACTAGTTTTGTTGCGGTCGGTATTCGATATCTTCTTAGACTTCGTATCCTGCTCGTCAAGACAACGGTTGCTAAGTAACGGAACATCGTTTATAAGTAAAAAAGGAATGCAAAATGTTAAATAGACCTTAAAACCACAGACACAAAGCGAAAATGTTCTGCAAGTGTCGAAGGGGGAAAAGGCGAATGAATGAATGAGATTAAAATGTACATCTATATACGTTGGAAAATGGATGAGTCATCCGAAGATTTAGGAAGCTAAAATCAAAGCGTATAGGATATGTGCGTTGGTTTTAAGCAGTTTTCAGTAATACTGCTCAAACAAACCCGACAATAATAAAAGCCGATGTTGCAAGTTAATTATTGCTATCCGAATGATTTAGTTGAATAAGTTAATTCAAGGCCAAACCAAAAGCAAATGTATGTGGGGGTACCACAAAGGACAGCCAAATTTTTGATTTTTCTGTAGGTGAGCAATGGGCAGTCGAGTCGTAGATTTGCAAAATCAGTTCTGTCGATACACATGCTGCACGTTCTTTATTATGCTGGAGTTCAAGCAGTAGTTATGTTCATCACATAACAAATATACTAGGCCAGAAGTAGAATAATTTGAGTAAAAGAGTATAGCAATTCGTACGATATACTTCTTCGCGGGAGAACAAATGTTACAGAACTAACTCAGAGGATCGAGAAAGAAACAGATTCTAGAGGAAGAAGTATATTTGATACTTGCCTCGTGATATCGAAATAATACCGAGGTCAGAGGGCGTACAGAAAGCTAACGTCCACACAGGAGACGTGCGAAGAGGAGAATGGGAATAACATGCTTGGCGGGCGAGAGATAGTCTTTTGTACAGATAAACAAGAGGTGTACAGTATAACAATTATTGTCAGGATTAAGTACAATAATAAAAGTTTATATATCAGCAGTTGTGTTTTCTTCGTCAAACTAAACCACTACAAGAGCATGAAAATTACAAGGCCCATATACGCAAAACCTGACTCACGTTTAGTTCTTGATGACAGTGAAGGACTTAGAACTCTTCCTCTTATCCTTATCACTGAAAATTTGATTTATCTTCAAATGAATTCGCATCGTATTACCAAACTTCTTTATTACCCAACTTCAAGTTCTTTGAAAGATTTGTGGGTTTGTGAATATGGCCAAGTGTACAACTGAAGTCAAAACTTCTATTCATCAAGTTAGGCTTGCTCAAACCCAACTCTAGACATTATACGTCCTCATCACACCTGATTTATAGTGCATAAGTTCATGTATGGTACAATCCATCATTTCAGGCATCTGAATTGTTTTGTGATCATTGATTCATTAGTACGAAGCTCACAAGTAAGACCAGTTTCAATAACTGATCTAACTATTCCGCTGAAACAAACTCATTTGAATCACGGGACAAACAAACTCATAACTGCCAGCTGACTAAAATTGGTGTGTTCGAATGGCTGAACCACCATCAATTGCACATTACCAAATACATGGGACCGTACCAAAATAACAAGAACCATGCTCAAAGAAAGCAACTGGTTTACATCATGTCATGAAAAGGATATTGGATATTGGAAAAGTTGACCTTCAGAACGGCTAACCTTACATTACAAGATCTGTTTCTAGGGCACTAAAAGATGACGAAAGAAAAGCCAGGTTTCTTAACTCCGAAGGCTATATCCAACAGAATCAAATCCAAGGGACTTCAGAAGTTGCGGTGGTACTGTCAGATGTGTCAAAAACAATGTAGAGACGAAGTAAGCATTTGTATATTTATAGCCTCAATTTTTAGAATGGTTATAAATGCCATACAATGTCTGAGTCTCACCACAGACAAATGAAGCTCTTCGCTGAAGATGGTGGAAAGTTCATTAGTAGTTTTTCCTCCGAGTTTTTGAAAGGATACCTTGATATATTGCGTCGGCAGTTCGGTGGGAAACGCGTGCATTCTAATGTTGTTTATCAAGAATATATCAAAGACAAAGAACATGTACACATGAATGCAACAAGATGGCATACACTTACTGGGTTATGCATGTGGCTTGGTAAACAGGGAATTTGCAAGGTAGATGAGACTGAGAAAGGGTGGTTTATCGAATACATTGATCGTGATCCAGAAAAGTTGAAAAAACAAGAGCAGAGTGAGCGTCTGGAAAAAACAGAAGATGAAATCAATAAACAGTTTCTTGGTAAGCTTGTGCTTGCTCATACTATCAATCTATAGAGCGTCAAATCGAACACAATATCAGCAAAGTTGAACAAGTAGAAGGTCCTTTGTATACTCCTCTCATCCGCCCCAATGAAGATGAACCAATTAAATTGGAGATCTCTTTGTCCCAGAAAAAGCCACCTGTTCAGACAGCAAGCACAGAGACTGACCCCTCTCAAGGTCCCTCATCGGAAAAACCTCAAAGTCTGATGACGTTAGGCCCGAAAAAGGAGAAGACTGTAGTAAGCAATCCTGTTCTCTTTAATACTAGTAGTTGTTGCTTCGGTCGATCCAAGTCATAGTTCAGTGTGTTTTATCCTCTCATCAGGTTTTATTGAAGCTGAATTTTAAGCAAGTACTTGGTTTGTTCTGATAATGACTTCAACTTTTAGACATAAATTTCTACACTTGCGATCATGGTATTGATGCAGTCTTACCAGTTTAGCATTTTACGCACTTTCATTTTCAGAATCCACTCTTAATCGCTGAGAAAAAAGCACGTGAAGAAAAGTCAAAGTCCAGTTCTGAAAAAAAACAAGATGCACGTACCACAACAGCTTCTGCGGTTCGTCGACGTGCCTTGGATGAGCTGATGGAAAAAGAAGAAGCCTTTAAAGACAAGAGAAACCGAAGGGATTACTGGATGACAGAAGGAATTGAAGTAAAGCTAATTAACCGCAAACTTCCTGACGACCTACGTTGGAGGCATGCTACAGTTGTAAAGATGCTCGATAATTACACGGTTAGTTTAACTATAGTTACGTATGAACACCTAATCTCCTAAATCTCTGCCGGCAGATGAGTTTTTTTGATGCCAGTAAATTTTAACAGTTTATGTCAACAATTTTACCTAGTTAACTCGGACATATCATGCCACTTAATTTGTCAGACTGAGTCTTGTCGGTAGTTATCGACTACCTGGTTGGGGTCCGCGAGATGATAATAATCGATGGTTAGAGACCCTGAATAACATGGCTCAAAACGGTTTGCAATGGCGCCAGTGCATTTATTCTTTGTGTTCTCTCAAATCCTAATCTTCTGGATTCTTTAATACCTCTAGTTTTGTCTTTCTAAACTTATTTCACTGAATCATACTTCTTGAATAATATCTAATCCGAATCTCTCCGAAATACCTTTACTACCTCTACTACTATTGGATTTGAATTGACAGTTACATCTCTGTGCTAATGTGGTATGGCGACATGAACTGTTGTACTTACGTACGAAGTTCTACGTTGCATCTGACTGACTGGCTGACTAGATTTGTCAGACAGCGATTAGTTTACTTTCATCAAGCTAAAATGTGTTTACGATTCATTAGTAATCGTGAATCACAAGTATATAAACCGTTCAAATAGATGTTCCATTAAAGGATTTTACTGAAGTGTGTAAATATCTGAGCTGGTGACGTAACACGGAATTAATGACAATTTATTATCTTATTTACGCTCTATAACGTTGAGGATAATATTGATTGTTTTGTAATTTGTTCAACTTTCCCATCCCATTCATTTCACTCTGTCTTATCACCAAGTCCAATCTATTTCCTTATATCCTCAATCTGTATAATAGATGTTATGTAATTAAAGCTCTCAAAATAGACTAGTATGTGATTAGTGCATCCTCAGATACTTAAATCGCGGCCAAGTAATAAACCCACCATTTTATTTACAATGATCCTAACCTAATTTTTCCATTCTCACACTTTTAGAATGGTTAAAGTTAAGTCGAATGCATTAGTAATCACTTGCGTTCAAATTCTGAACCCAATCGGCTGATCAGGCTTTCCTACTACGACCATTCATTTGAGTTATATTGCTCAAAACACATTCCTTTAGGTTTCACCGTCACAGCCGGGTGGAAGTGGCAAACATATTTAGAGGCCAAAGTCCTACTTGCGACTGTACAAAGGTGTCACGGCAATCAGGTATTTCCCTCAGATGATGATAGCTTCTTATGATAGAAAGACAGGTTAGAAAAGTCAGGTCTCAGGCACCTACAACGTAGGACTTCTTACGCACATGCATCAGTTCAGTGGACAAACCACATAAACACTGATCTAACTATCAATTCAAATCCTATAGTAGTAGAAGTCCCGACCGTAGCTGCTACCTTGACGTGGTGGTCGGGCTTGCCAATCATGATAACGCAACCGAGCTATATTGGCTGGAACATATGTTCCTGTAAATTCTACCATGTCAGGCAGGTTGATTGGAGAACGGTAGGATTGAAAGCAGCAACTTAAGGTCTAACGGCGAAGTCGTACTACTGATCATAGAGAGGTTTGACAGCAGTAAGGTGTTTCTCTTGGACAACGAGCATCTGCAGTGTTGCTGCCTTCTCACAAGGAAGGAAGGAGTTAGAAAGGTCGACCCTAAAAATGTCACGCCTCACCTTACCTCACAGATTTCCATCTCCAGCAGTAAGGCCACTTGAAGAGTCGTGCTAACACTTCATGAAATTCCCACTCAAAGTTCGTGTGTGACCGGCCTAAGGCAGTTGTCCCTTGGGCTCTGCGGTTACGCTCTTTCAGCCTACCACTGCATTACAAAGCATGACTACTCGAGGAAGTCGGTGGTTAGGCATACGTAACACATGTCCCAACCACAACTAATGAAGACTCACTACTTCATGGGTTGATTCGCTATCCTTACTCAATACCCTTTTCCTAACTGCAGCATCGCTTACTCGATTGTCTCAAGGTATACGGGCAATGCTTCGCAAGCAGCGATGATCGAATACCAGTAACTTACGAATAATTTCTTCTTTGACTGGCTATGTTTCATATTCATAAAGTAGAACGGAGTGAACTGCTACGAAGTAAACTCGTCCTTTAGTCAGCAAACGAATATCTCGGAGGTTGGCAAAAGCCAATCGAGCCTTGTGTATCCGTGCCGAAATTTTGTCAGTCACCAGGCTATCGGCGCTGATGAGACTCCTGAGATAAGTGAGGCGGTCAACACACTCAACTGCTTCACTCCCTATCACTAGTCCAGGTGCCAACGCAAGCCTATTCTGAAGCAACATTTTGCATTTTGAAAGGGAAAACCGCATCCCGAACATGCTTGCATTGTTGCTTAAGGTGGTCAAGAAACTGCATTTTGTTAGTGTCTTCAAGTAAAACTATTTCATCTACATATTCTAAGTCAACAAGTAGATTTCATACTAAAAGATCAACTGAGAAGTCAGACGATGAAAGTGTCGTATCTAAAAGCACAATGATAAAGTTAAACAAGGATGGAGAATGTGGACATTCCTGATAGATGCCACTTGAAGTAATCAATTTTGATGATAGTTCGCCATAAGCTGTGACTCGGCCAGTAGTGCTCGAGTAGAAAGCCTGTACAAAGTTAAAGTACTTCTTTTGTACTCATTTGAATGACAGATCGTCGCGGAACCTCACGACTGACAGTCAAACGCCACCTTGAAGTCCAGGAAGGCAACTATAGTTGGACGCCTAAATGTGTTTCTGTGTTTCAGGACCTGTCGAAGTATGAATATGTGGTCTATACAGCCACGTCCAGCTCTGAAACCAGCCTGGTTTTCACTAGTCTGCTCTTCAAGAGCTCTAATAGAAGCTAAAATTTAGAAATCATATTAGTTAGACTGATTCCTCTGTGATTGTCACGAGAGGGCTTTTGTCCTTTCTCATAAATTGGGACAATCGGGGATTGAGACCAGTCGGATGGGATTGTGTCCAGTCCCCGAATTCTACCTAAGATCTCAGTCAATCTAGCTGCTAAAACTGGACCACCATCCCTGAAAATCTCAGGGATCAATCTATCAGGCCCTGCAGCTCTCCATCACTTTAGATTGCGGCTTTCTCAATCTCATTCAGAGTTGAAGGGTTTACAAATAACACCCAATCTACATTTATATCTTTTCATTAGCGGAGTAAGTTTCTAAGAGTACAGATATAACACATTACAAGTTATTCTAAAACAGTATGTAACTGGTTTCAAATTGCCGTATCTTTCATCAACTACTCTTGTTCTGTTATTTGTTAATTGTACGATCCTTTCCTCTCTTTTTTAAAAATACTATCACTCTTTTTGTGTGCATATTTTTTGCGCTCGAATGTATGTGCTATAAATGAGAACAAAGTTATGCTTCTGACTGAAAATTTTTTTATCCTTGTTACTGTTTAGGCTATCGTACGGACAGTGGAGTGTCACACAAAAATCAAAGTAGATCAAAACCATGTTCAAACAGTTATTCCTGAACCATTATCAACAGTTCTTATTGTTAATGGTGCTTATCGAGGAGAGTACGCTACGTTAGAGCAAGTTTTTAAAGAAAAGAATACATGTGAAATAACAGTGATGACTGTAAGATTATTTTCCAATGCCTTTTACGTTGCTTTCTGTTCTATTTTAATATTATTACTGAATCTTTAAATGTTTGAAGATTATCTGTGACAAATCTTCCTATGATCGTTTTGTCTGTTTACCGTAGTCTGTTTACCAATTGCTTATCACTTTACAGAATTTAAGAGTAAACAACCTGTATTTTACATATAAACTTTCAGAGTTATTTTATCGTTAATCCAAAACTATTACTAGTTTGTGTGCCATCTATTTATATATGGATCGCATAATCCCACCTTTCGGTTTTTAGTGGTATTGTGTTTTACAGACTGGATGGTTTAATCATAAAACATTAATTCACTTTCTTTGAAGAATGATTAATACAGACTGTGGAACGGATGGAGTTACCAGGATTTCTCCACGGATGAACAATAGCCTACTCTGTCAATCGGAAACATGATTGGTTACTGTAGGTAATATTGCTATTCTTGTCTGTATGTCATTTTATTGTACTTACGACACAAGTACTTTGGTACAACTGAAGGTCAGAAGAATGAGCCATGATTTGTAAACAAATTTTGTAATTGCTTGGACGCTGCAACTGCAAAAAAAACAAAATACTTTTGCAAAAGCATTCAATAAACCTGTTATTATAAATCAAGTATGTCGGCAAATGAGAAAATTTGTAACTAACTATAAAAATTAAGAAGTTAGGTAAAGGAAAATGGCACCAAAAAGTGTTTACATACCGTGATTAAACCTCTGCATTACTGAGGTTTCAATAATCCTTGGGATACAATCATAATCGAACACAGAGTTACTTGGCATCCTCAACTCGGTGGGGCCCGGTTTTACAAGCATAAAGCAATACTGTTCTCATTGATGCATTGTAAACCCGACCTTTTTCAGCCAGACTACTATCACGAAAGCGCCAAATATAGCTAGTATTGGCATAAGCCTGTCTGACTCTCACTATACGTGAATCCATCTCATCACTCATCACTTTTTCATTACTTCTATCCGCTCACTACCAAGAGTGAGTGCAAGTCCAAGGTCCTGCCAGTCTTGTAAAAGTACTTTGTTCTTGGAGGATGAAAAGCACATGCCATACCTATCGACCCTGATTGCCAATTGATTAAGTGCGGATTGTATGGCTTGGGAATCATCGCACAGTAAGATAGTATGATCCGCACACTCAAGTTTGAACAGTCTTTTTCCAAGTAACATATCCGCACCATCACCACCTACAGTCATCAGATCTGTTTCCGGAACGTCATCTATAGCAAAATTGAAGAAAAATGAAGAGATTTAGCAGTGGTTATGTAGATTATGCCAACTTTTTCTAAAGATTAAGGTGTCTGGAAACCTCACTGCCTGGAGATAAACGCATTCACCTAAATCACTGGACATTCAAATCAAAAAAATAACTACCGACTGACTGTATTTGAAACACTCTAATTACCGAACAGCTGTAAGCAACTCAGTCAGTCCCATAGTCAGAAGGTTGGCACTATCTTTAAAAAGAGCCGGGGATAAGTCATTTGGACCTGATAATTAGTAGCGCATCAGTAGCTGGGGTTTTTCTTACGGATCAGCTGTTACCGGCGTAGTATCGTAGTCTTCAGAAATGTAAGATGTTATGTACGCCTAACTTCCATTTACCTTTACTCAAAATTGTCCGGAAGAAATTCAGAGGTACTAAAACCAATATAGCATAAGCCCGTGAAGTCACTGACGTTTACTAAGCCATGTTGATGGATTCGAACCACTCGGTTGCGATCCACGATCTGTGTTAAAACATCTTGGTGAGTTACAGTATTCCATCACAAACAGATTTTCATCCTCTCTTCGAATCACATTCTCAATGTTGAGTCTTTTCCATTATCATAACTACTGCATTATTTCTACTCCTTTGCTGTACGTCGTGATACACATTTATAAAAGACTATATTGATCATGATCAACTGACAAACTAAAGTCATTACCGTAGTTTTTATATCTTTTATTCAATCATGTTCTTTCCATTACATGTTTTGATCTGTCTTTCTTAGAAGCATATATATTGATTTTTAGTACTTAAGTGACGATAAACAATATGTTCTCATCTGATTATGTCAGAATAAACCGACTGGTTCTCTTTTGTTTCTTTATCTTTTAAAATTGAAAATTCGATTTCCAAAATTAGTTTAATACTTTCATAATCACATAATTTATATACTTCAATCATAAACAGAACGAATCAGTCCATATCGATCAACTTCACCTCTTATACTAGTAATATATATTTTTGAACTTATATGCTTCAATTAAAATCATAGAAATATAAACATAAGATTCATTGGCGCTTTTGTCGTAAACTTTCTCTTTAATGCGAAAATCCGTTTGTAATGATTGATTGGTGGAAATGCGTACATGTCTCACATAACGATTTTTATCCTCAGTATAGCAAAGCAAGTGTATTTTACTGGATTTCACAAAGTTTCCATCAATGATTACATTCTGCCTTCATTTTTTTTCCTAGGGTCTGTGTATGGGTCGTTTGGTCAAAAATGTTTCTTTGGATGACATTTGCAAATTGTCAGAAGCAAGACAGGAACAGTAGGATTATTTTCATTTGCCTTTAGCTATACAGACTTTTGTTGTTCATTTATAATATGTACAGTATTTCCCAAATAACAATCAGATATACACTTCTTCTCTTTCATGTTATTATTTTTGAGCATTTTTAAAATGAAAAACCAGGTTCTTGTTATCATAAAAAAATCATTTTAGAGGAGTTGTGGTGGATATTAATTCGTCCATCTGAAAATTTTTATTAAAGTATCTAGTGAAGATTTGAATGCCTTATTTTTAATCATGTACAGAAAACTTAATTGTTGGAAAACAACTAAATCTAAGGTACTGCAGCACTCAGTGGTATACTTGGCATCGCTTATAAGTACATTAGTGATGTTGAGAAGGAATTCAAGAAAGTTCTGAGAATTGCAACAATACCTTAAATATTAAAGGTATGGTCATTATCATACTAGTGTCAGAATAATTGAATTTGTAAATTTAAATATTGGTATAATTCAATGTAATTTCTTAGAAGATGCATTATTTTGATTGCGAATAAGTGGGAAATTTTAGAGTTCATTATTGTAATGTACAAAAACACTAAGCTAGTAAATAAGAATATTCAATGGATAACAGACTTAATTAAGCATCGATTATAAGACAAATTAGAATATGAGGCTTATTCCAGTTCTAACTAAAAGGTACTATTGATACAATCCGCTAAATATGCACTTACGGTTTTGAAGACCAGTCACTTACAGTCGTCATTAACAACGGGAAACACAAACCATTACAAATTTTACTAATTAGTTTTGAGTGATGTAAACTATCAGCCTATCAATATTTGCAACTCAATCTTTTAGGCAAGGTTAGTGGTTAGTCATAGGGAAGTAAACAACTAGTTATAGATAATCTAGGTTCTGCCTACGACTCATTTTGGATATTCCCAACCGTAGCTGCGACCTTGACCTGGTGGTCGGGCTTGCTTATCGTTATGACCCAACCGAGCTATATTAGCTGAAATATATATTCCTTTAGGTTCTACTATGCCAAGTTGACCGATTGGAGAACAGCAAGACAAAAAGCAGCAGCTCAAGGTCTGCGGGTGAAGCCCTACTCCTGACTTTAGAGAAGTGTGAAAGCAATGGGGTACTCCCCTCGGAAAACCAACATCCGCAACGACGCTGCGTTCTCATGACTGAGGGAAGGAGTTAGAAATGGTCGACCCTAAAAATATTACACCTTACTTCACGGATTTCCGTCTTCGGAGGAAAGGCCATTTGAAAATCTGGGCTAAGAAGTTAAAAAGGCCGGCTCCAAGCAATTGTCCTTTAGGATCTGCGGTCACGCTCCCAGGTCGCTAACACATCTTCCTTCTCAAGTTTATCAAGAAATACCCTTCTACGGTGTGGGCAACTGGGAAGTGACATACACCTTCCACCGTTTAATAACTCCTTTGTCTCAATAATTAACCCTTCTCATATACCTATATCACCTTGCGCCGTTATTACAAATAGTTCGAGCCGAAGGAATGTTATTAGTGGTCCCCTGAAACCCCGCTCCAAACTACATGTTTGAGTTTCCAGTTGTCGTACAAACTGCTAGATAGTACCGTATGCTTCATTAGCTAGGGACTAAGAGTCTCGCGCCGTCGATACAAACTGCGTCTCCGAAACGCGCATATAGGATCCTAATAGAGTCATTCATTTCACTTTACCATGTCGAAATAAAGAATCATCTCGATATACTGTCCTGGAAGCTACATTGCTGCTTACTGTAGCCTCGCTGGTGGTGTTAATTTTTAAGACAGAACCAGCTCACTTAGACTGGATTCCATTTGACAGTCACTTGCGCACTGTCCGACTCGACGGAACAGAAAAACTCTCAAAAATAGGAACGCTCGCCGATGAATTTTACGGAAAACTTTCTAACCTTCAAAAGGTTCAGCCCCCAGATGAATAGGTTGAAAGAAAGCTAGGGGCGGCAAAACCAAGCACAAATCCACGAAGTCACTGACAAGTGGACTGAGTCATGTTGGTAGACGTAGGCTACATGATTGGGGTCCGCGAGGCGACCGTAACCGATGGTTAGAGGCCCTGAATGACATGGCTCAAAACCGTTTGCAACGGCACAGATGCATTCATGCTTTGTGTCCTCTCAACTTTTAACCTCCTTAATTCCTCATCATCTCTATCTCTCTTTCTGAAGTTATCTCACTGAACTACACTTGTCGAATCATATCTTTGAACCCTAATCTTCTCCATTACTGCTAATACTTCTACTATCTCTACCATTATGGGATTTGAACTAACGGTTGTGTCTCTGTGCTGACGCTGTAGGGCAACATGAACTGCTGTACGTACGTACGAAGTTCTACGTTTTAACTGACTGACTGCCCCTAGATGTAGTAACAGCGGTTGGTGATATCGATACTCAAGTAGGTAGATTAGGCTAAACTGAAAGACACCCGAGTCGATCTTATGGTGTTGCGACTCAAGGGACATAATGGCGACCGTCTGCTACAGCCATGCTCAGACGGTTGCCTGTTTTTGACTAACACCAACTATAGGCATAAAGAAAGACATCTTTTGACAGGGCGACTCCCGAAATTGACTCAACATTGGACTCAAATAAATCACAACGCTATCAACTACCTGTGGAGAGACTCCATTGAAGACTGCTGCTCATTGTGGGGCACGTGTTTAGATTTAAATCATGCTTTAGTGCGAGGGTGTATTTGTCTGCGTCTTATTGGGCGTATAAAAGACACTACAAGGATGCTTCTTAAGGTTCTACCTAATGATAATAAAGCTAAGAATATATTTCTTGAACAGCTAGAAAGACAGTTAGGTAGCCATGTAGTATGTGATGCCCATCGTCAGGCAGCTTGGAATGACATCAAAAAAGCTGTGGAAACAGCAATGATATCTTCCAGTAAGGTAAATCATGAGGTTAGGAAGAATCACTGGAATTTAGTGACATCTAGTGAACTGATAGGTGCTTGTAAACTCATTCTAGCTGGCTCTGAATGTGACGAAAGCTGAGTGAGCTTAAGCACAAGCTGATAAAAAAACACACAATGATTGCAATCAATGGTGGGTATCAAAATCGAAAGAGATGAGAAAGCCAGTGGCAATAGGTAACAGTAGATAACTGTTCAGAATTATCAAGGAAAACGGTATTAGAAGTCCAACTGTTAGCGAGACTATATCCAAAAGGATGGGACTACTATTCATTCTCATTCCAGAAGATTAAATCGATGAGCAGAACACTTTAGAGAATAATTCAACTATCCTCCAGCAACGTAACCACTATCCCCCCAACAACTTGCATGACAAACTGATGTCAGTTTTCCAACACTTCATGAGATTGATAAGACTATACACAGCCTAAAGCGAGAGAGTGCAGAAGATCCTGACAGATTAGGTCCGGCTGGGGTACTAAAGGTTCGATCAGCTATTGCTAACTCGCATTACTTATGGCGTCGACAAGATATCTGTCTGCTAACCAAAGGACGAGTCTACTTCGCAGTAGTTCACTCCGTTCTACTTCACGAATATGAAACATGGCCAGTAAGAGTAGGCGATATGCGTAGGTTACTGGTATTCGATCATCACTGCTTGTGAAGCATTGCCTATATATCTTGGGACAATCGCGTAAGCAATGCTGCAGTTAGGAAAAGGGTATTGAGTAAGTGTAGTAAATCAACTGATGAAGTAGTGAATTTTCATCAGTTGTGGTTCGGACGTGTATTACGTATGCCTGACCACCGAGTACCCCGAGGAGTTGTAGTGCCTCCACATTTATTTGCATCCGCTTACATTTAATTTGCTTAAGCCCTTTCGATTAATTTATTGAACCAAGCCATTCGCGTAGCAACAACTTATATGTACCATTGGCTTTTATTATTGTGTGGTTTGTATTAGCTGGTATGAATGAGCATTGCTTAACGCGCATATGCATCCTATTTGCTTTAATATTAATCTCTTAAATACCACGATGACTCATACATTTTCCTTTGTATATATACGAACATTTTAATCTTATTAATTCATTCGCATATTCGCTCGCTAGTGTGTCTGCCCGGTCTGCCCGTGGTCTGCTATTCTTTTTTGTGTGGTGCCACAATAAACGTATACGATACTTCGAATTCATCCTCTGATTTATCAACCGTCAGACGCCATTTAGTAACGATTGTCTGAACGAGCTTATTACGAAACTTAAGAACACCTCGAAACCGGCACAGAGTCATGCTTTGTAATAAAGGGGTAGGCTGGAAGAAACCAAGGGTGGCCAAAACAAAACATGTCACTAATCCATGAAGTCACTGACAACTGGACTGAGCCATGTTAGTAGGTGTAGACTACCTGATTGGGGTCCACAAAACAATTGTACCCGGCGGTTAGAGACTTCGAATGACGTGGCTCAACATCGTTTGCAATGGCGCAGATGCATCCATTCTTTGCTTTTTATAATTCTACTCTACTGAATTCCTCATGACCGTTTTCCCTCTTTTTAACTGCACTTCACTGGATCATACTGCTTGAATAATATCTTCGAACCTGAATCTATTATATAACCGCAAATACTTCTACTACTGCTAGTACCATAGGATTTAAATTATCGATTCGATCATTGTGCTACTATGAAACCATAGTAGGTTTAAAACTTATCGGAAGATAATGAACTTATGTCACAGTCAAGCTTATTCATGTTACCTAAGTTTCATAACCAGATTACGATTATACTGAAGCCCCCAACCAAAAAGTGTAGATTTTACATGGACTCAGAACAGTGTATTGACTTTGCAGACTGATTCCATGCCTCTGGTACCAAGTATCATCCTTCGAGCCGGCATCCAGTCTGCCTTGAAGCAAAAAAATCTGTTGAATTTCTCAAAACACGGTTTTAATTCAGATAGTCCGATCTGATTATGGTTGTTATTTCTAGCTCGCTTTAAATTAAAACAAGTTACGACTGGTGAGCGATCGCTCTGAAGAAACTATTCGTAAAAATGATTCTCGTTAATCAGAGATTTAATTAAGATTAAAACTGTTCAGCTATAGATCTAGCAAGTGTATATATATCACAAAAAAGCTGTTAGGTCAACTAAATTTGAATATTTTAACTGATATCCAATCAGTGACGAACCAAAGGTTATTATTATCAATCAATATCCAGATGACTTAAGTATCAGATGTATGTTGCATCGACAAAATCCAGAGAACATAGTTCAGAGAAATCATCAGTCATAATAGCATGTTAATGCCAGTGGTTAACAATAGTCATATTACAACAATATGCATAGACTGACTTATGTACATGTTTATTACCCATATTATCTACAGTTTCCTAAAATTTCTATTATTTATTGTTCTCATTTGACTGTCATTGGTACATCGTCTAGTTATTAAGATATTAGGTAGAAACAAGTGATCAGTTATTGGAAAATCCAATAATAATTTGGCACTAGTTAACAAAGTATGTTTCAAGAGGAAAATAGTGTGAAAGGTTAATAAATAGTATTAAAAGTTCAACAATTTATTTACAGCTCTTGATAACGAAATTGAACATTGAATAATTTTTGGTCGGTTTTAAGAAAGGCGCCATCGTTGCTGAAATACAAGTACATTCAATAAACATGTACAAATGTAGTTGGAGATTCAATCTTCTTAAAATCTGTCCAATCAACGGCATTCTACAAGTCCTAAAACATATTAAATTAGGTGTGATAAAATTCTGAAATTGTTCAGTTTGAGACTTTTTGCTAAAGATTTGTCAGCAACCTAAAATAAGTTTGAGATGACCGTGGAAATTCATACCAAGTTATTTACTATATGTGAAGTTTTATTAGATTCGTAAATTGATCAGTATTAGATTACCATTAGTGTCCTGGAAGTAATAGATGGCCGTTCCGTCCTATTGTGGGACTCATCAGCAGTGTGCATCCACGACTTAGAGAGTGAGAACCGAAAGCACTACCGTTGATCTCATGCTCAAACGCTTAACCTTTAGACCACTGAGCTGACATTCAATGATGTTAATATCTAAATCCAAACAGTGCATGGAATTGCGCTACCTTATCCATTATCTCCGATGGGTAACTGCCTCACTCACACTCTTCATGGTTGAATTAAAATGATACATAAACGCAGTACAAAGCTACACTTCTTGAATACTAAACAGTTATTAAATTACAATAAGTTTTACTTGGTTCACCACAATGCAATAACTCGACTAAAGCGTCTCTGACTATTTCACCAGCATGCAATTTCAATAAACACTGTCCAAGCTAGACATATATACATTTTGAAACAGTATATGTGAATGTGAGTGTTATGAATGCGATGACTCATTGAGTTCTCTCATGTGTTTAATCCATCAATATATATATATATATATATATATATATATATATATATATATTTGTAACCATGAATCGATCAATGTTAGACCACCATTAGAAACCTGGAAGCACTGGAAGACGGCCGTTTCGTCCTGGTATGGGACTCATCAGCAGTGCGCACCCACGATTCCTGCTACTAGCAAGATTCGAACCCGGGACCGTCAGTCTTGTGCGCGAACCCCCTATCCTCTGGACCACTGAGCCGGTATACAACGGTGTTAATGTCTAACTTGATCGAATCCGCGGAGTTGCGCGACCTCATACCCTGTATACATCCGGACAGGTTTGAACTTCACTGGTCACGACTTCCCACTAGAACTCGGAGAAGATTCCTCACCAAGCTAGTCACTAGTGGACACATGTCATTGCATTGCGGGAGTCGTGGATGCGCACTGCTGATGAGTCCCATACCAGGACGAAACGGCCGTCCAGTGCTTCCAGGTTTCTAATGGTGGTCTAACATTGATCGATTCATGGTTACAAATAAAACTTAACAATCTTCACAACAACCCCGCAATGCAATATATATAACAGACAGCATATTCAAAGATCTTTTTCATGGTTAGAATCGGTACTTTTAATTTTAAAGGTTTGAATACAAAATCTAACTGACTTCGGTGAATGTAGATTAATAAGTTGTTTTGTCCTTACAACATCCTGAGTGATGTGATTTTTTTTAAAAACAGAATTGTGATTGGCTACTTTCAACAACCAATCGGATATTAGGAAAAATATTTAAATTTCCTTCTTACAGACTATGAAATATAACAACTCAAAAAAAAGAACACATTATTTTAAAATTTCCATAAATACACTAAAAGAAAATGATCAAAACTCAGAACTTCTGCTTAAATGTAATTTTCGTAGCCTGTCTGATAGTATCATCATCATCATTATTACTACTGACTTTTGGTAGTACACATATTCAAAAAAATACTTCTCAAAATTCATCTACTTGTCAACTACAACTAGAATGTATTGGAGCTAGTTCATCTGGATATGGTCGTGTACGTATACCGGTTCGATCAGCTAGAGGTCCAGCTGGACCAACAGGGGAACAAGGAAATCCTGGACCACCTGGTCCACGTGGAGAAACAAGTAAGTTGGACAAAATTTTAATCATTTATTATAAAATTGAACTAAAGTTTTAATCTTTAAATCTTAAATGATAACTTGTAGGACAAATAGTTTTAAAAAAAATGAGCCTTTCATGATGCCTAATTACTTTATGTCTTTCATTAATGAATTGTAAGACAGTGAAGTTAGTTAGATTCGTAATGTTAAAAAGTGTGATTTTATTCATATAATGAATCTCAGAAAATATATAGATTTTATACAACTATTTGATCGACCGACTTACGATAAAAACTCAAGCTGTAGTATGTAAACACTCAAAAATGCAATCTAAGAATGTTATTTTTTTGCATTTTCATAGTTGTATAAAATTTTCATAAATGAAACTACTGTCATCTTTTTAGGCCACCTGTGGAGCTTCAAAAAATTACACTTGAATTCTAACAAATCATGTTTGTCTTTGTTTAAATCGAAACTGGTATCAAATTGCGGGTCACTAAAAATTGTTTCTAAACAATGTTTTGATATTTGATGGTTGAAGCCATACGATAAGATTTAATCACTTAGACAAGTGAAAATTGATCAGCGAAATTTGTTGACCAATACAGACTGAAATAACATGATTTCAGTGATCATTCAATGTTTCTCTTAACAAGTGTCTCAAATATCAATACAATTAATTTCTAAAGATTAAATTACTAATTTAAATTTAGTGCATTCATTACATTTTTAAACCTGAAATGAAGTATGTTTATCTTACTTAAGATTATATAGAATGTAAAGTGTACATATTATTTGTACAAGCAGTTCGTAGATTGCTTGTCTTCGATCATAGGTGTCTCGTGTATTCTGGGACAACCGAGTAAGCAATATCATAGTTAGGAAACGAGTTCTAGGTAGGGATGGCAAATCAATAGATGAAGTTGTGAAACTTCATCAGTTTAGGTGGTTTGGATATGTGTTACGTATGCCTAACCACCGACTGCCTCGACGAGCTATGTTTTATAGTGTAGGAGTAGATTGGAAGAGGGCCAGGGGCGGCCAAACCAAAACATGGCAGAAATCCATGAAGTCACTGACTAGTGGACTGAGTCATGTTGGTAGATGTAGGCTATCTGGTTGGGGTCCTCGAGACGAAAGTCACCGATGGTTAGAGACCTTGAATGACATGGTTCAAAATCGTTTGCAATGGCGCAGGTGCATCCACTGTTTGTGTTCTCTCAAATTCTAACCTTATGAATTCCTCATAATCTCTATCTTTCTCCTTCTAAATTTGTCTCACTGAATTATATCCTAATCTTTTCCATTACTGCTAATACTTCTACTATCACTACCACTATGGGATTTGAACTGACAGTGGCGTCTCTATGCTGATGTGTTACGGCAACCTGAACTGATGTACTTACGTACGAGGTTCTGTATTGTATCTGTCTGTCTCTCTGTCTGTCTGTGCATATTATTTATCCGAAGAAGATAAACTTTTATATAATTCTACTATTTTTTATTCGCATTGAATCAATTAACGACAGGTATCCTATATAATCATTAAACTTAATTCATCATACTAAGACCATATTATTTTATACAATGAAGTTGAGATTAATAATAATAATGTTTTTGTTTTTTTTAATTTTAATATTCAATAAAAATGTTATAACCTCAAGTGTATAGAGTTCTATTAAAATTTATATAGTATGAACTTATGAGTTTAGTAGTGTAGTCGATGCATCCGATGACAAACTAATATATAATCAATCTCATAAGCTAAAACTTTAAATTTAATCTAAGTTTTAAAAAAAAAAAAGAAAAACTACACGTTAACATTGCATCATTCACTTTTTAAATAAACAGTTAAATAATCAAAATTACTAGATAAAATGCACTTGATTAAAATATTGATAAGGTTGATGATAATTTTAACTGTACAACTGGTAAATAACTTCTGCGTACGATTTATAAATCGACCAATATTTACCATCTGATTGTTTAATAAAAGTATGCCTTTAGTTTTAACAAAATAAAACATTAATGACAATTTAGTGAAGTACAAATTTCTGTTAATCGATAATAATTGTATTAATTATTAATTTTACAGGTGGTAGTCTGTAATAAAACAAAGGAGTGTTACATCATTGAACATGATTATTAATAATAATCATTTGTTTTGGAGTATCAAATATAGTGGTTTAAAGAAATGGAGAGATGTTGCATTGTTTAACAAAGTAACCAAAGCTCCCACCTTGAACTACATTCTAATATGTATCTATCAGTTTACTTGCTTTTGTGTAGTAGATTATAGTTACTGTACACAGTGTGCACTTAACAAACGACTGTTGTAGTACAATAATAGATGACAATTTGAAAAAGAGTTCAAGTCAGTCACTACTTTAGTCCTTGAACACATATTCAACTTTGGTCACATGCATCCGCATGAATCGTCAATCAGGACTACTGACAAAGGACTGTCTGAAGAAGATATGAGTCAGGAGTCCGTGCACTGCTAATCCGGAAACAGTGACATGGATGAAATAAAAATTTTCTTCACTCGATTGCCTGTAATTTTTATTTCCTTGATCAAATAAGTTTAATTTTTCGTTTGATCTGAATAAATTTAAAACATAACATTATCAGAAGATATCAATATATTCTTTATCATTTTTAACTGGAATAAACCCACAAATATAGCTGCTACGTTGATGTGCTGATTGGACTTGCCTATCGTGATGCGTCAGTCAAACTATAGTTGCTGAAACATATGTACCTTTAGATCCTACAACGCCAGACATATCTTCTGGAGAACGGTAAGACTAGAAGCAGTAACTTAACGTCAGAGGGAGATGTGGTACTGTAGACAGTATATCGTTGTTTGTTGAATACACAGGAAAACTCCGAATCTTCTGATCGCTTTCAGCAATAAAGCAAGCATGTCCGCGATGTCATTCTCTCCCTCTGTCGGCATAATATTACTTCAGGGTGGCCATGTGTCATTACTTAAATCAATGATAGGGAATATAGTAACTGAATGTATCGACTACTTCATTCATCTCGAGAATTTAATCACTTCTGATGGTTTGGTGTCTGTACCATTTACGTCACTTATGGCACAGGCGAGTTATCCGTCTGCAAACTAAAGGATGAGTTCGTTCGGCTCTATTTTAAGCTTGTTAAAACATCGACACAAAGAATAGAGGATATTCATAGGTGTCTAATGTGGTGTTGAGTACTATATCTGCCTATGTGGGTAATTCTAGCTTTTGTATGGACCAGTTATTTTATTCGTCTCACACGTTTTAATCTAATCAACTGTTCGATTACAACTTTCAGCATATATGTGTATATCGCTTACTCCATTCATCACATTTATTTAGCATTAATCGTTGCAATAGACAATGTATGTCAGAGCAGCTGCAAAAGTATAATGTTTTCTTAAAGTCTTACTTACCAATGATTACCACTAATCCCCAACCGTAGCCGCTACCTTGACGTGGTGGTCGGGCTTGCTATCGTCATGACCCAACCGAACTATATTGGTTGGAACATATGTTCCTGAAGGTTCCACCATGCCAGGCAGGTCGATTGGAGAATGATCAGAATAAAAGCAGCTACTCAAGGTCTGAGGGAAAAAGTCGTACTGCTGACTGCAGAGGGCTGTGACAGCAGTAAGGTGTTTCCCTCGGACAACCAGCATCTGCAGCGTTGCTGCCTTCTCACAAGGAAGGAAGGGTTAGAAAAGGTTGGCCCTAAAATTGTCACACCTCACCCTACCTCCGTCTCCGTCGGTAAGGATGCCCACTAAGGGCTTTTAAGAGCGGAGCTAATACTCAAAAAACCCTTCATAAAAAGGCTGTGAGTGACCGGCCTCAAGTAATTGTCCCTTGGACTCTGCTGTCAAGCTCCCAGGTCGTTATGACCAACGCCAATCTACCTTCCTTTTCAGGTTCCTCAAGAAACAACCTTCCACGGTGTGGGCAGCCGGGAAGTGACAACCGCCCTCATACCCGTAACAGCACACGAGACCAAATTGGTCAAAATCAAACCCTTCATACACCACTAATCCTCATCGGTTATTTCCAATTTATCAACATAATAATCAATAATCATATAGAAAGAAATAGCTCAATGTACACATACAGATTTTATTGATTAACTAATAATGATATAACGCTAACTTAGTTACTATAAATAAACTATAAAGACTGAGTTGATAAATGTCAATAATTAAACTTTATATTTACTAAGTAATTTGTTAACTAAACTTGATTTTATAAAAATAGTTTGGTCAGTTTTGTTTTCTTTAAAAAATTTTCACTGATATCTGTCAAGCTGAATGTTAATTTCGATGTAAATTCGATAAAAATTTTAATTAGTTCAAGTGCTACCTTTTTATTTAAGTATAGGTTATATATATATAGCTCGATTTTGTTGAATGACTCGAAATTTATCGATCCATGTACAAATTAGGATAGACGACTGTTAAAATCACGTGATTCAATAAATCTGCACAAAATGTTGACTATAATCGTTACATGGTCTTGTCAAGGTCGTTTTCTTTTGTACAAAAGAAAATAATTTGACATTTTTTTTACTAGACTATATAACAATCGATATTATGATGTAATTCTAAGCTAATAAGAAAAATTCACTGTTTTTCAAAGTTAAGTAATTTTTCTGAGAATAACAAAAAAACCAAGTTTAAAATATTCTTCATTTTTTGATCTAGTTTCATTGTATTGAATTTACAAAAGATTGTTGTATTTGAGATGGTGGAGAAACTTGTAGCTCAGGTGGATGATTGTGGTGGTGTTTCGTTCTCTGAGCTGGTTGTTTTGGTTGTGGAGCTTTCATTGTTCTTCTGAACAACATCATCAGCACAAACTAACTAGTTTGTGCACAAGACTGTTGTATGATCTAAATGCATAACTGATTATATGAATAGAAATTTTTTTTTCTAAATGAATAAATTATTTAGATTTATAGATTAAAAAAATAATTATTTTTTTTCATACGACAACAGATATTTAATTTTCATTTTTTAATAAATTGACCTTCTAAAGTATTTTTCATTAAAAGAAAAGTTTTTTTTCATAATTCAACTTAATTAATCAGTTAATATTTAAATAAATTTAATTTTCATTATCACTTTTAAATGAACTGATGATAACTAGGAAATAAGTAGTAGATAACTACTGTACACTTTAGTTTAGAATTTTTTTCATTAAAATGCATTCATGAACATAGTAGTGATAATAGTGGCATTGCGGGGTTGTTGTGAAGAATGACAAGTACCCATCAGCCGTACGAATCCACAACTCCTGCACCCCCCAGGATTCGAACCCAAGACCTTCGGTATTGTGCGCGAACGCCCTAACCGTTACACCACTGAGCCGGTGGTCTAGTACTGATCGATTCATGGTTACAAATAAAACTTAACAATCTTCACAACAACCCCGCAATGTAATTACATGTGTCCACTAGTGACTAGCTTGGTGAGGAATCTTCTCCGAGTTCTAGTGGGAAGTCGTGACCAGTGAAGTTCAAACCTGTTCGGATGTATACAGTGTATGAGGTTGCGCAACTCCGCGGATTTGATCAAGTTAGACATTAACACCGTTAGATACCGGCTCAGTGGTCTAACGGTTAGGGCGTTCGTGCACAATCCGAAGGTCCTGGGTCTGAATCCTGCGGGGTGCAGGAGTCGTGGATGCGCACTGCTGAAGAGTCCCATACCAGGACGAAACGGCCGTCTTCCAGTGCTTCCAGGTTTCTAATGGTGGTCTAACATTGATCAATTCATGGTTACAAATAATAATAATAACTTTATTCAATGTTATATATTTAATACAATGAAAAGTTATCGACTGAATGTTATCCATTTATGTCTGTTAATGAGGATGATAATGTTATACCAGACTTTTAGCTTCAGTTATTCTGTCATATTACGTGATTCTAATTCATTGTCATATGTAAGTAGTAATTGTCCCGTATACACACATTATTTAGATGGATTTACAGGTTATAATTTCGTATGGGAAATTCAGAAAATCATTAGTGATAACACTTCAACTACATCTACTGACTTTACTTAGTGGCTTACAAAATAGGACATGATATCATTCAGTAGCGCTTTCGAAATATCAGAATAATACTATACCAACTGACGAAATCACGGTATGGATATAGAAGGCTCGATTGGCTTTTGCCAACTTACTTCACTTATAGTGTAGGCGAGATATCTGTTTGCTAACCAAAGGACGAGTCTACTGCGCAGTAGTTCTCTCCGTCCTACTTTATGACTGTGAAACACGGTCAGTCAGAGTTGAAGATAATCGTAGGTTACTGGTTTTCGATCATAGTTTTCTTTGCTCGTGTATCCTGAGATAACCGACCAGGCAATGCTGTCGTTAGGAAACGGGTACTAGGTAAGGATGGCAGATCAAAAGATGAAGTAGTGAAACTTTATCAGTTGAAGTGATTGGGACATGTGTTACGTATACCTAACGACCGACTGCCTAGTGGAGCTATGTTTTGCGATGTAGGAGTAGGTTGAAAGAAAACAAAGGGCGGCCAAGTTAAAACATGGCACAAATCCATGAAGTTAATTGACGAATGGATTTGGTCAGTTATTCTGTCATATTATGTGATTATCATATGTAAGCAGTAGTTGTCCCGTATACACACAGTACTTAGAGGGATTTACAGGTTATAATTTTGGAGGGGAACCTCAGAAAATCAATTTCACAACTAAACATTAGTGATAACACAATTATTATTATTATTATTGTCACTAAGTTCATGTAATCTTAAATGTTTCAATATTCCCATTTAAAATAAAAAACGATTTGATTGAATATCTGTTTTGTTTATTAGAGAAGACTGAGGTAGGCGAAGAAGATTGTATTATGCTAATTTACACTCTCAGTCAGTTAATAACGAAAACATTACATTGAATACTCTATTTGCACACCATCTTTGAGTCAAGACTTCCAACACTCCATCCTTCTTCTATTCCTGTTGTTGCTTCCTTTCCTTCCTGTTGGTAGTCCATTTACTTCTTGCTTTTGCTCCATTTGCTTTCCGTTTTCCTCTTCTGACCGTAAGACTTCTTCTTTCACGTCCCTTCGTATACTACTTATATTGTTCGTATAAATAGCACACACCACAATCTATCTTGTTTACTGTGTTTGTGTATCTTTTTTTTTCTGAAGCAAAATTACAACCAATATGGATTCCAAGACCAGTACAATATCAAATAGCATTTTATACAGGTTTATCAAAAAGTATTGAAAATAAACCAATGAATAAAAATTGTCAATTAATCTTTGAAACAGTTCTATTAAATCTTGGCAATGGATATAATAATACTACAGGTGTATTCACTGTACCTATTTCTGGTGTTTATATATTTGTTGTAGTTATTTCAGCACAAAGTTATGAAAAAGTAAGTGAATAATTAATTTCGAAGTGATTCAATTTTTAAAAATGTTGACTACTTCTTTATCATTCAGATAAATTGATAATATTTCATTTCAATGCTAAAATAATCCTGTTACAAGTGATCATGAGTATTCAGTGATAAAATGAGATAATTCGTTTGACGTAAAAATCAATAAATCTTTGTTCTTAATAACTAGTCATCCTACTGCATATTGTCATCATTCTAAAAAGCATCACACTGTATTGTTAATGATATATAAGTGAATTTAAATCTAGAGTAAGTATCTGGAAGTAATGTTTTTCATGTTAATTGAGGTTTGAGTAAATTGATCTATTTATGATGAATTAAGCTGCCAAGTATAAAATTCTCTGTCATATTTACTACAGATGATCTATAGGCAAGCAAATTGATTTGACCAATATTTTACCGTTCTGAGTAATAGTAGTAGTAGTAGTAGTAGTAGTAGTAGTAGTGTAGTGAACGAGAACACAGGTGGAGCAACCCGAATTGTATTTAACGAAAATTACAAAGTTACTCAGTAAAACGGGAAAAACCATATCGTAAATTGTTAATTTGCAAAATATCAGTTCATCATATCGAACTGGACTGTTCCTGTTGCAAAACATCAATCCATTGTCACTATTCATGCGTTTCATACAAATTCCATTGTTACACATTTTTGAAACCATGAACCGATCAATGTTAGACCACCATTAGAAACCTGGAAGCACTGGACGGCCGTTTCGTCCTGGTATGGGACTCCTCAGCAGTGCGCATCCACGACTCCTGCACCCCGCAGGATTCGAACCCAGGACCTTCGGTATTGTGCGCGAACGCCCTAACCGATAGACCACTGAGCCGGTATCTAACGGTGTTAATGTCTAACTTGATCAAATTCACGGAGTTGCGCAACCTCATACACAGTCTTCGGTAGTTACTGTCTACACCCGAACAGGTTGAACTTCACTGGTCACGTCTTCCCACTAGAACTCGGAGAAGATTCCTCACGAAGCTAGTCACTAGTGAGCACAGGTAATTTACATTACGGGGTTGTGAAGATTGTTAAGTTACACATTTTTGAAACCATGAACCGATCAATGTTAGACCACCATTAGAAACCTGGAAGCACTGGACGGCCGTTTCGTCCTGGTATGGGACTCCTCAGCAGTGCGCATCCACGACTCCTGCACCCCGCAGGATTCGAACCCAGGACCTTCGGTATTGTGCGCGAACGCCCTAACCGTTAGATACCGGCTCAGTGGTCTAACGGTTAGGGCGTTCGCGCACAATACCGAAGGTCCTGGGTTCGAATCCTGCGGGGTGCAGGAGTCGTGGATGCGCACTGCTGAGGAGTCCCATACCAGGACGAAACGGCCGTCCAGTGCTTCCAGGTTTCTAATGGTGGTCTAACATTGATCGGTTCATGGTTTCAAAAATGTGTAACTTAACAATCTTCACAACCCCGTAATGTAAATTCCATTGTGTTCTAACTCTTCCTTTCTTGATCTTCCCCATCTTCTGCTGCCAGACATTACGTTGACACTCACTTCATATACTACTTATAAGTAACTCACACCACAATCCTACTCCATATTGTTATCATTCTAAAAAGCATCATAATGTATTGTTAATGATATATAAGTGAATTTAAATCTAGAGAGTAAGTATCTGAAAGCAATTTTTTTCATGTTAATTGAAGTTTAAATAGATTTATTAACGTTTTATGATTAATTAAGCTGCCAAGTATGAAATTCTCTATCAGATTTACTACAGATGATCTATAGGCAAGCAAATTGATTAGACCAATATTTATCCGTTTTCAGTAGTAGTAGTAGTTGTAGTAGAGGTTACTTCCTCTTTAGCTCGGCTCCAATATTATCATGTCTAGTTAACAGTATACTTTCAAATGATCGAAATTCAAATCAACATTTGAATCAGTTATGTTGAATCTTGAGAGTGGATATGATAACACTGCAGGTGTATTCCCTGTATCAGGTGTTTCTATATTAGTTGTGGTTATTTCGAGAAAAAGTTATAAAAATGTAAGTGAATAATTAATTTCGAAGTGATTTGATTTTAAAATTCCCACAACAATATGTTAATTAACAATGTTGAATATTGAAAACATTCATATATATGTTTATCGCTTAAACAAATTTCATGTATATACAATAGTTTTTTGACTGATGATATAGTTCTGTTTCAACAAGATACTTTATAGTTTTTTTTCTTCAGTTCAAAGTTTAACACCATATTTATCAATAGACCCATGGGTATCAGTGAGAATTATTTAAATAGCTATCACTAACCAGTGAATAGATATAGGGTATTAGTTTACATATCTGTATATTGTTATTATTTATTAAGACAATAAAAATAAATAGTCACTTTTAGCACTAATGTCTTGTTGTAGTGTTAATCGCGGAAATTAAAAATCGCTTGCATTCATTGAAGTCAATATTTACAATACTTGTGATATACAGTCAGTTACAGTATCGATGATGTTAAGATTGACATAATTTCCATCAGTGAACTTCAAATTAAGATTTGACAACTGACTGAAACATTCGGCGATACTTCATTTAGATTAATTGGTATTCTTTTTATCTAGAAAAATTCCTTATTGTGTTAAGCAAAGTTCTTTCTATTTAAAGGTGACGTAACGTTCACTTTAGACTTTTTTTCAAAAGTTGACCTGTTTGTAATTTTACATGTTATCCAAATTACAAATAAAGTTTAACTATGCACTAGATATTTTAATAAAATATATTTTCAATAATGCAAATACAATAAAGGTTTGCAAATGATTATGAAATAATGCAGTAGATTGGTGGTATTGTGTTTTCTAAGACAAATTGTCTAATTGAGAATCACACTTGCATAAAGTATGTATTGATGATGCTTTAAAAAAAACCATAATCATGGAGTTTCGTTATCGGAGCTCAGAGAACGAAACTTCATCATAATAATCCACCTGATTTTTCATTACTTTCGATTTTCATTACTTTTTGGCATCCTCAGTCAGTATGGACACATCTCAGTTCGTGAGGAAAGAAACCATTTTCATATCGTGATAAATCCTACATCTGTCTATAGTCACAAACCATAAGCTTCCTAATAATCGATAACCTACACCAAATTCTTACCAAATTCCCAATCCTCTTATGAGAACACTAGAAACACAAGCTAAGCACATTGTATTACCTAGTATAATTCAAACTTAGACACTCAAAAAATGTCATGATGGTAAACAAATAAATGACTGAAATTTAGAAACATTAGGGATGAAGTATGCATAAACGATTAACCATATGTAAAAAATTAATTATTAGAGTTATGATTTAGTGACAACTTAATACAAAGCTTTTTGCACAAATAGCTCATGTTTGAAATGATGAACTTATACTGCCTCTGCAGAAAAATCATTCTCATGGTATTATTCTAAATTAGTTAGATTTATAGTTTAAGCTAACTAGTTTGAAGGACTGTTCAAACGTTAACGTTAGCGTGACTATAGTTTTAACTGGAATAAATGATAATCTAACTTAAATGCATACTTACTAATCCTATGTTAACAATAATGATTGTAAAAGGCCCACCAAATATGTTTTACCTGTCTATCTGATTAATATTAATTGAAATCTAATTACCTGACTGTTATTATTACGGAGATCAACAATCGTCAGAATACAGTTCATCAAGTTTCACTGGAGAGTGTAAAGAACAATGTTTTCAGGAATACAGATAATGATGAATGCTGAATGTGACTTTTTGGTATTTAAAACTCGTTCAAGGTTAAAATTTCCAAATATTTCTGAAACGTTATTCACACATACCTCTGTAAATAGACCAACTCTTAGTTGTTCTAAATAGACACACACACACACACACAATATAGCATGACTAGAGTAATAACAGTGAAAATTTGTTACCAAATTTAAAAAAATCACAGTACTTGTTGAAAGTAGATTCTTTATTGTACTTTTAGAAAAATATGTTTTCGATTAGTTGTAAGGCTAATGGGCCGGAAATATATGGAACATATTTCACACTACTACAAATGTTATTCACCCTTTCAATCATCACATTCATCGGCGTGCGCCATTTTACACTCGCCTTTTTGACAGTAAACTCTGCCTGAAACCGCTCTAGGGCTACTGCCTGTCCCAAGCCCGTTAAGGACGGTTAAGCATGGGGTTGGTTACCCTATCCCAACAAAAAAAACGCTGACCAGAAAACATAATTCGAACCATTTTAACTCTGCCCTTGGAGTTAGAAGGTCTTCATTAAGAAAAGTTATGACTTCTCATGATGAAAGCCGAATTCATTCGGAAGTCACAAGCCCGATGCTCCTTCTAACAACAAAAGCAACCATTCTCTTAGGCACATGGTAAGTTCGAACACTGTGGGAAACTGGAAGACTATTTCAAGTTGCTGCAGAAATGAGAAGATACAAGTTAATAGGAATCAGTGAAGCTCATTGGCCGCAGGTAGTTTTTGATAGGTACCTCTTTTGCCTATACCTTCATTCATGTGAATCGAATTTTAAAAATAAGAAAAAATTTATTTCGGCCTTTCCCGATATCGATATTTTGTTTCATCAGTGGCCGGTAATCTTAATCTTCGTCACACCTTGTTTTACTCTGATGTATGAGAGCCTCCCCAAGTGAACAAATTTGGGTAATATCTTTGGTTCACTGTTGTAGTACAACGGTCGTATAGTGTTTAAACACTTATAAATAAATTTCTAAAGATTTCCGAAGCCATTTCAATGCAGGATTTTGTTCCTTTTAACCAGTCTACTAAGGATGTTGAATGTGTAATTTATTGTATTTTTACTTTCTAAACTTTAAAATTCTATTCTCCCTTTCATTGATCACATTTATCAGTGTGCACTCACTTGACCAATACACGCCCCTTTTATTATGCATCCGTTTCCGCCCTTTGTTTTCGTAGTTACCCTTTTGCTAGCAAGCGTTTGGATGGACATTCTTATATGGTGTCTGGAAAGGTAATCCATAATTTTACTTCAAGCAGTAAATCTTCTCATAGAGTAACAATATCACCCGCTTACATTCAAATAAAATATAAATTACTAATTCAATCTGTGCATACCAGTTAATACTCTCTTTTAAAGTTAGAAATATGTAGGCAATTGTTCTTTGCAATTGCTTACTCACAAAATTCACGGACAACTTCAAACATGGCTCAGTTGGAAAAAAACAATGTAAACGAAACACCTTCTCTACTCTATAGGATGTACCAAATTCTGGAAATTCAACCATAGATTCATCTGTTGATATCATTTAAACTTATGACTAAAGTTTCTAGGAAATTGAGAATAAAATCCAACTTACATTATTGATGAAACTGTATCGTGAACTATTTCAAGTCTAACACTAACTCATTAGAGAAAGATCAAACCTTGAATTTAGTAAACTAGTCTCTTAATGTTAACAAGAAGCAAATGTTTTGTTACCAAAATGACTATCAAATTCCAATCACTTGATCAAAAGTTAAATTATTTACATTCACCGTAGTAAACATTTTACAATGTTCATAAGTTCTATGTGAATATAAATTGTAAAGATATAACTGTAAGATCCATTTGTTGAAGGTTTTTGTTTATGAAAATCCTTCCATGTATACATACATTTGTAATTTGTTCTTAGTGATCATTCCTTCAGTTGTACATTTTGTTAATCTGTTCGATTCCATTTTGTGAGATAATTATATTTGTATTTTTTTTATTGTTTCTATTTCTTTTGACTTCACTGAGTTCCTGTGTTTATTTCTGAACTGCATTGATGTTACTTAAGCTGATACTTAGTCTTGACGGCAGCCATATTTATTTGTTCCTCTTTTGATTGTGTTGCTTCCATGGACTGAAATTGTGCATTTCGATTATGAATTGAAGCATCCTTCCAGAATAGGAAACACTCTGTGTTATAAAGCAATCAAATATTATCTTTCGAACGAATCTGATCTATCCAGAAAGGATAGAATATCATTTATTTGAATAATTGAGTAATTGTTGGTGGAATAACTGAGTGGTAATATTTATTTAGGTAATGATGTATATATTTATATTTATGATGAATATTAGAATCGTTATTTACCCAAATCACTTGTTTTCGATTTAAACTGGTCAAGACGCATATCTAATCTACCTAGACAGTTGTTATTCCTCAATCCAAACCTCAGTTTTCATCCTACAGTAAACATTGAATAAAATCACATAGAATTTGGTCTCCTTCCTTTTTGAAAAATAAAATAAAATTCGCCAAATATCTCTATTCATTGCATTTTTTCTCTCAAAGAATAGAAATGTTTATTTATTTATTTTGAGTATGATTTAAATTTCTGTACAACTTGATTAAAACAAACTTTTATTTTAGAAGCAAAAAAAAATAATAAAGAATAGATATAATAAAATTTCTCAACAAAAAAAAAAGGAAAAATAATAATAATCACATATGCTAGACGAAAAACTAAACTTAATCACGCAAAGAAAATATCATCACTCCTCAATGGTTCAAGATTCAATTCGACACCAACAAACAAACAAACAAACACATAAACTATTGAAACTATCAATGACAGTAGTAAATGAATAAATTGATTCTCAATGAAGATAACCTAAAAAAAAAGTAATACACATTAAATTACATTAAAATAAAACAAACGTCTATATATTCCTTCCCTATCAATATGTATATATGTATATAGTCGAATAAACAGATTGGTTTTATCATTCCCCTAGTCTCACCACTGATCATATCATGACATTATTTGTACATTACAGCAAAAATATTCAACTATTCATAAGCGTATAAAAAAATGCATTTATCTATCTATCTATCTATCTATCTATCTATCTATATATATATATATATATATATATATATATAGACACACACACACTAAGGGTTCCACTGTATTCAATGTTATATTAGCTTGTAGTACAATGTAATTCAGCCCCCTCGTGATATAAACAATCGAAAATAAATGACAAATTTTGACTAATGTTTTTCTAACGTGTTCAAGTCTATCAAATTATAAGCTGTTAGAAAAGAAAAGAAGATGATGTGTACACATACGCATACATACATACACACAGTGAACAATTTTCACTAGAAATAATAAAACGAAATCTGTTTTGTTTTTTTTAATTGCATTCGGAGAAAAATTCACTTTTTTAAACTGTCAGCTTCTTACTTCCTTTCTCGGTTTTTGAAATAAATAAAAGAGTTTTACAAAAAGAAATTAAGCTTCTTTAATTTGCCGCTAAGTTGAAACAAGAAAACGATGTGTTGGATAGACTATATGATTGATACGATGAAATTTTCAATAAGAGAGACATTTCAGTAAGTTATAATAACAGCTAGAAAACTAATAAAAACTTGCGGTAGAACTGGGTGGCTGTTTCGGCTCTGATTTTGGACTCATACTCTGTCTACACTGATAAATTCAAAGTCAATGTAATTCTCATCATGTTACATGGAAAGTGAACTATCTTTAGATTACTGATTTTACATTTAAGGAGCCACGTTCGCAACTGCGACGAATGTGTGATTGTATGACATGAGTTGGCAGCTGTATCATGATTCACATACTTGAACTTCACAAGACAAAATATTTTTTATTGGGACGGAAATGGTAAGTGGGTATACGTCTATTGTCTGGTATAGTAACGAAGACCGATGTCGAACAAGGTTACTTACTCTCACCTTTAGTCTTTATTCTGATGATTGACTGGATTATGAAAACGTTAACATCTCACTGGAAGCACAGAATACAATGGACAGCTCGAAAGCAGACGGAAGATTTGGAATTCATGCATGATCTAGCCATTCCATCTTACACACAAAAACAAGTTCAGGAGAAGACGGCTGGTGTAGCAGCAACCTATGCAACAGTAGGTCTCAACATATACAAAGGAAAAAGTAAGATACTTCTTTAATGAGTGCTGTTATGTCTAGCTCACAGAGCTCGTCCTAGCTTTTGGACAAATTAATTAGCCCGCTTGTCTTTTCAACTTATCAGTCATTCGCTCATATCAGTGTTGCTTTTATTCGTGTGTGTACACGTCGATCTGGCTTGTTACATGTCTGGCTCATTTTTATCTGACTATAAATTCTTAGTCATGCTTAATCGAACGGAGTTGGTTCTCTCGCCTTCTCCACTTCAATTCACTTCGCTTTGCTTTGCTTGTATGCTTTTCGTTCTCATGTCTGAAATAAACTCATCCAACCAAATCCGTATTTGACTTCTAATTACCGCCGTCGCACAAACGGGGTTCGCCTAATTATAATCTACGGAAACTGATGAGGGGATTTATTTCATAGCATATTTAAATGTTCATAAATATTAGAACCGGATAGTGGGCCACCAAAGTAGTGAGCCCTACATTGAATCAAATGCCGTAACACTTCGATACAACAAAGCACATCATGCACCAAGCAAATTACACTTGACGGAAAATCTCCGGAAACTTTTGCACATTCTTGTTATTAATTAAGTAGTAGAATATCAGTTTGAAGGTTTTTATCACAATTTTCTTGAATGTATTATATGTAATTCAGATAAGTGTTTAACTATTTCATGTTACGATAAGACCTGGTAAACATCAATGCTCAGTTATTGGCGCAGTAATGCTGTCATAATATAACAACCAATAAAAATAAACTCGGATTTAGTAATAAACAGACCAAATTATCAATTAAATAAAGTGTATACATTCTATGTTAATAGTTGCCATGATCTAGCAGCGTACAGATAGAATAAGTGAAACTCTTTGTGTGTGTGGAGCATTTTCTTCCTCATGACCCGAGTATAACAGTAAATCTCCTGAAGCTAGTCTTTTCTATCCAACCTGTTTCACTGATTCCAGTTACCATCAGCTTGTATCTCCTCATTTCTGCAGCAAATTGGATAACTTTCTCTGTTCCCTACAATGTACGAAGATTCCATGTACCTAAATTAATGGTTACTCTGGTTGTCAGAAGGGGCATCGGCCTCGTGATTTTCGAAGAAACTCGGATTTCATCATGAGGAGTGATAGCTCTTTTAAATGAATACCTTCCAACTCCCAGCGCAGATTTTAAATGACTTTAATTATTTTTTTATGGTTAATGCTTTTTGAAGGAGTTAGTTTTCTACTGGATATGGTTGCTAACCTCATGCCCAACCTTCCTCCTTTATCCGGGCTTGCGACCAGCGGTAGCCCCAGAAGGGCTATAGGCGCAGATTACGACTGCTTTAACATTGAACCATATTTCAGTAAAATCTCAAACTATTACTATAAATGTACATATGTTCACATACTTCAAGATGTTAATTAACACATCGATATCTACTATCATAAGGAAGAGCTAACATTCACCACGTGTATGTAAGATGAATTCGAGCCTTCTACTAATTTTCGTTTACGATTAGCTAGATCATTGAGTTTTCGTAAATATTAGGTTATTTTTAGTGAAGAAATTCAATTTATTCCTCATTTAGCATTTTTTTTCGGTTTATTTTGTTTTTCAAGCCTATATGATTGAACAGTAGTTTGTCGGAGAATATATACAACTCATACTACTAAAGTGCTGTGTCAAAATATGATAACACTTATCAATCGTATTACTATTTTCTTCAAAATCCTCTCGTAACATATTTACTGCATTTTATATTTTGATATTTTAATAAAACACTTATAGTCTACTATTAATAGTC
The DNA here is from genome assembly GCA_944470395.2 of Schistosoma turkestanicum. Lineage (NCBI taxonomy): Eukaryota > Metazoa > Platyhelminthes > Trematoda > Strigeidida > Schistosomatidae > Schistosoma > Schistosoma turkestanicum. Next base: position 34,965,018 of record OX103972.1, on the reverse strand, counting down.
GAACAAACTTTAAAATTTATGAAATATTTTCACACTCTGTGGTCTATAGATGAACTTTGTATGCGGTCATAGTTCACTGACAGAATACACTAGGCTTCGAACGTACTAACAATCGTCAACAAGATGCGTTCGTAATAATTAAGGAATTGGTGATAGCTTGGAGATCAGTTTATATGTCATTTGTTGAAGCAGCTAGAAAGACTACCGTTAAGTGTCCCAGGCTATAGCCAATCGTTCATACTTCAGAAAATGCTACTTGGATACCGATTTGTATACCTTATTCGACTAGAGAGATTTTAAAAGGATATTTTATATGCTAGCCATTAATCTATTATGTGTTAGCACGCAAGGCTTTGGACTAAATATTTCGCGAGGTTTGAAAATACGATAAGGTGACCTACACCGAAATAAGTAAAAAGCAGAATCCTAAACTGTGTCCAAAGAGTTAAATATTCAATGTTTACACCACAAAATCCGCAGATTTGCGATGAAGCAAACTATGCATTCATATTAAGCTAAGTAAAATACTATTAATCGGTGACCTTATTACATGAAGTCTACTACATAAGATAGATTTTAAAGTAAGTGGCTAGAATAAACTGATTTTCTAAAATCTGGATTCATCTTTTTGATTTTATGCTTAGAAAGGAGGGTTAGCATGATTTCAAGTAATCCGATTAATTCGAAGTAGGGTTCACCACTTTAGTGACTCGCGATCTGACTCCTTTTTGTACAGACAGTTGAGTATGCGATGAAATAAATCTTCCCTTCATACTTAGGCGAACTCCGTTTGTACAAGCTAAATATGGATCCCGTTGGATGAGTTTATTTCAAGCAATTGTTTGTGCAAGCAGACAAGCAAAATCTAGAAGTCGAGCGAGTCAACTCTATGAGATGAAGCTTGACTGTGTGTTTATAGCCAGACGAAATAAACTAAACATGTACTAAACAAAGTAAGCTGCATACACACTTGGATAGAAACAATCAGGATACAAGCGAATAATTGACAAGCTCGAAAGATGTATGAATAATAACTCGAGAATAGTGGATTAATTAATTTATCCGAAGGCTGGGACAAGCCCAATGGGCTCGGTATAAAAACACACAACACTGACGGGTTTTATCGAGATGATAACTGAAATATTTCGTAAATACTGAGTCACAAACTTTTGAGACATAGAGCACTTTCAACATTATGCTACTACTTATCGATCACATATTACTCAATAATAATTACAATTCATCATATGTAACTCTTGTATGTCTTTAAACAATCTTTTTTTCTTATTCATCAAAATTATATTTAGGCAGGTGTACGATTATTACAAAATGGTCAAGTTGTTTTACTTTCATGGTGTGAAAGTACATTTTGGTCAACTGTAACTAATCAAGCCATTATACAATTGAATAAAAATGATCAAATCTGGTTGGAGTGTAGAGATGAAGCATATCGTTTACATGGACATATGTATAGTAGTCTTTCTGGTTATCTTCTTTATCCTTATGTTACGTAATAATCAAAAAAAAAACAAAACTATTGTAATCATCATTTGTTTTCTTTGATGGTTAACTTCTATTCATTCAGTCAGTCTATGAAACATTTAAATTAATGAGTCATTGGCATGATCTGTAATCAATCTTATAACACTTACTTTTGAAATCAATTCATTTTTGTATCACATAATTAACCATACTTCTTCGATTGCATTCACTTTTATGATGATAAATCAATATAATAATCAATAAACAAGTCAAAGGGTAATGTAACATTGTTATGCAGATAACCATAACAGAGCTGTAATTTTATTCAGAAACTTTTGTAATTATTAGAATTTATGGTAAACTAATTATAAGGGGCAAGTAAAGTACACGATAAAACTGTACTCTATGTGTATATAGGTCATTCAGTATAAAGATAGGGCTGAAATTCTAAAAGTAGGGTCAGTATGTCATTCACCTCTTTAACAGTTCAGTAAGACGTATATTTTGCTGGTGTGTAAAACAAGTTAGAATTAATGTCATTAATAATGGAAATGACAATACGAAAGCGAAATTACACAGAGTTCTTCATCCAGAAGTAGATACTACTACTACTAATTGTGATAATAACTTGTTGAAAAGAAACTCTCAAAAAGTTCATGTCAATTACTGGTGCATAAAATGATAGGTACTTATGATAGAGCTTCGTTCTCTGAACTTAATGTTTTGGTTGTAGAGCTTTCACTGTTCTTATGAACAACATCATCAGCAGCACAAACTTCATTTAGAAGTGAAGTATTCGAATTTCTCCACATATGACTTGTAGCTTCTTCTGTTGACCTTGGTTTTGATTGGTTGTTATTAACCGTTGTCGTTTGCACCTTTGTTTTGATTGTATCCCAGTTTGGTCTCTTTCCTGATCCTACATTTGCTTATGATTTTTCTGATGAGTTAATATATTTGGTCAATGTCGATGAGTTTGTTGATTGACTTAAGTGCCAAGCGTGTAAAAATTCCCTAGTGTTCTTTGTGCTCCCCATATCCAGTATTTGAACATTGTTCCAGTCAAACGTATGTCCATAGTTGTCCATATGTATTGATATAAAAGAAGAAATTTCATAGCGTTTAATTGCTACTTCATGTTCACGCAGACGAAGCTGAAGGGGACGTCCAATTTGTTCTATGTTGTGTTTTTCACAGTCTGAGCAATTTATTTTATGGTGGATATTTGGTTTTTCTTCTTTTGTCGTTTGGTTTACATAGTATTGATTGAAGCGATTCAGTTGGTTTGTGTGCTACACCTTTATTTCAAATAGTCTCAGTATTCGAGCTGAAGTTTCCGATATCGTTTATTTATGGTTGGACAATCCGTTTGTTAGTTCCTCCACTTGATAGGGACACTCGCCGTTGCCTCTTCATCCTATCTGCCAATGCTCCTTCTGACTGCAGTTCAGACGAGGTGAAAGATGAGTTCCACAGAAAGCTTTCAGACCTCTTACAAAAAGTTAAGCTCTCTGATAGAGTAATAATGGCTGGTGACTTTAATGCTCAAGTATATAGACTAAGAGAAAAGGAAAGACACCTGAGGATCTTTTCGTGTGGTGGCTAACAGAACAGATTATGGCGACCGTCTGTTACAGCTATGCTCAAATAATCCCTATTTCTAGCAAACACTAACTTTAAGCATAAGCAAAAATATCTCTGACCTGGCCACCCTCAAAGTCGTCTCAATGATGGACCCAACTAGATCACATCGCTATAAGCCTTCGGTGGAGATGCTCTATTGAAGACTGCCACTCATTCTGAAGCACTTGTTTTGACTCAGACCATGCTCTAGTGCGAGTGCGTATTTGCTTGAGGCTTACTGGACGTAGGAAAGACACCACAAGGGAGCCTCTTAGGGTTCTACTTAATTATAGCACAGCAAGTAATATATTTCAGGAAAAACTAGGAAGACAGTGTGGTGACTATGTAAGTGATTACCATCCGGAGACAGCGTGTAACGATATACAGAAAGCCGAGGAAACACAAGTGATATCTGCTAGTAAGGTAAACTATAAGGTTAGGGATAAGCCATGGACTCCGTAGCATCCATCGAACTGAGAGACGCTCGTAACTCATCCCACCTGACGAAGAGAGAAATCAGCTTAAGCGCAGGCTGATAAAAAGCCTACGCAATGATCGCGAACATTGGTGGGTAGCCAAAGCTAGAGAGATGATGTAAAAGGTAGCGGCGTTAGGTCACAGCAGACAACTGTTCCGCCTTATCAAGGAAACCGGAATTAAAGATCCATCTGTTAGCGAAACTGTCCAGGAAGAGGATGGACATATTATTCATTCTCAACCCAGGAGATTGGATTGATGCGCAGGAAACTTCAAGGATCAATTCAGTCAAACCAGGGTGGACCTTCTACAAAGAGAAACGCCTGCTGACTTAGAGTATGCCGATGCCATAGTTCCACTTGGTGAAGACGCTAAGAAAATGCAGTCTTCTGACTACCCAAAGCAACAATGCAAGCCTGTTCGGGATACGGTTCTCCCCCTCGACATGCAAAATGTTGCTTCAAGATTGGCTTGCGTCGACACCTGAACCAGTAACAGTAAGAGAAGCAATTGAGCATGTTGACCGCTTCATTTATCTCGGGAGTCTCATCAATGCTGATGACTGATGAAATCTCAGCACGGATACAGAAGGCTCGATTGGCTTTTGACAACTTGCGTCACTTATGGTGAAGGCGAGAAACCCGTTTGCTAACCAGAGGTCGAGTCTACTGCGCAGTAGTTTGCTCCGTCCTACTCCATGGATGCGAAACATGGCCAGCCAGAGTGGAAGATATTTGTAGGTTACTGGTTTTCGATCATAGGTGTCTTCGAATCATAGCTCGTGTATCGTGGGACAACCGAGTAAGCAATGCTGTTGTTAGGAAACGGGTACAACGTGAGGATGGCAGATCAACAGATGAACTAGTGAAACTCTATCGGTTGAGGTGGTTGGGACATCTGTTGCACATGTCTAACCACCGAATGCCTCGTCGATCTATGTTTTGTGGTGTAGGAATAGGTTGCAAGAAATTTAGGGGCGGCCAGACCAAAACATGTCAGAAATCCAATGAAGTCACTGACAAGTAGACTGAATCATGTCGGTAGGTGTCAACTACCTGGTTGGGGTCCGCGAGATGTTAGTAATCGATGGTTAGACCCTGAATAACATGGGTCTTGACCGTTTGCAATGGTGTAAGTGCATTCATTCTGTGTTCTCTCAAATCTTTACCTTCAGATATCCTCATCAACTTAATCTTTTCCTTTTAAGTTTATTTCACCAGATTCTACTTGAATTATACCGTAGAACCTTAAAATTTGCGACTACTGCTAATACTTCTACCACATCTACTACTATGGGATTTGAATTGACAATTGCATCTCTGTTCTAATGTGGTATGGAAACTTGAACTGATGTACTTACGTACGAAGTTCTACGTTGTAACTGACTAAATGAAATGAAGTTTGTGCTGATGATGTTGTTTATAAGAACAATGAAAGCTCTAAAACCAAGACATCCAGCTCAGAGGACGAAACTCCATCGCAATCATCCAGCAGAGCTACAAATTTCCTCCATACGAAATGATGAATGAAATAGTTAGGAAATTCATATCTCGGGTTGTATTCTTATAACACTATTTCAACGACCTTTCAAGAATTCGGTACATAGGTATTGTCAAAGCAGTGCGAAGGCGCATACACGCATATTTAGGACTTACACATCAACTGGATTTATCTTTGAATGAATTCGTTTTGTGATGGTTGAATTTCCATTTTGATAACTTGTTTATTTACCGGTCAAAATATAGTATGAAATGTTTCAGAGTAGGTGAAAATCAACAGTATAGTATATATTCGCCATGTATAAAAAAGGTTTGATACTGATTTATTTAGCATTCTCATAATCAGTTAAAACTGTAGGGTTGTTAGATCCCCAGAAATCGTTTAGTAATCCTCTTAATATTGTATTTTATTATTGGAAATTTGAACTTCTTATTTTCGTGCCAAAAACGCCCCTTAATATCTCCAGTTTTTGTTTCCCACTTGGAAGAACCTTAAACCCCATTGGTTAGTTTCCACTTTTAGTGTGCTATTCTCTAACTATCCCAAGGACACTTTTATTTACTGTATATATTGCGGTCGAATTGAATGCTTGTCAATAATTCATTCGATCGGGGTTGCTTGTAGATAATAACAGTCTTCTTGCTAACAACTTCGAACTTTCAACTCTAGTTAGGAGGTAGACTGGCTATCAGAGAATTAGTTAGCTATCCTATTATTATTATTATTGTACCACTAGTCTACATTTGATTTGCTCATATCCATTCATATCTTTAATTAGTGCAGACATAGCCAAAATAAAAATAACCTCTTTCAATCAAAGTAATCACAACAACAACAACAAAAAACAACTCATGTTAATTCAAGGAAAATGTTTATTCAACTATTTTCTTAAAAGAAAGTTGATTGAAAAAAAAAACACCACTAATCTATATTTTTCCTTATTATTTATAATGATGTATGCAGCAGAAATAAACAATATGGGCAGCAAATTATTGAATCCGGAAAACATAGTATATATTACATACACACAAGAACTCATTCTCTTACATTATTGAATGAACCAACACCCAGATGTGTACACACAAAACCGCAGCATTACCAACAACAACAAAAAATGCTGACATGCAAAATTGCATCATTAAAATTATCTCAAATAGAAATAATAATAATAATAATAATTAATCTTTTACAATATTTTTTTTTCATTAGTTTTCTAAGAGTAATGATAATTGGTTAGTTGGAAAAAAAAGAAAAGAAATTTCTCACCTTGAATAAACAACAACTATAAATATTTAAAATATTAAAATAACAAGAGTGAGAGAATATGATTTAAACAATAAATACAGAAACTTTATATTTATACACAGATTTTTTATCAAGTGTGTAGTTATGTTATGGAAGCAGCGCAGTTTATTTTTTTTTCATGTCTCCTTTTACAAGATAACACGACGTGTCAGCCACCACATCATGAATGGTTGAATTAATGCAATCAGAAGTAGTAAATATAATCGACGTTTATTACTTTCGGATGGATATGCTTCAACATGTGGAAGAATTTTCAGTTTAAGACTTCTTATCTGAAAAAAATAGTAATAAAAGTGCCAAAAAGTTTTGATTGAATTCAAAAACTGCCACATTCAGTGATAATATTAGGATGAAACATAAAATGAGTATTTTTCAAAAAATATATATTCACACATTTTTGAAACCATGAATCAATCTATGGTAGACTACCATTAGAAACCTGGAAGCACTGGACGGCCATTTCGTCCTGGTATGGGACTCCTCAGCAGTGCGCATCCACGACTCCTGCACCTCGCAGGATTTGAACCCAGGACCTTCGGTATTGTGAGCGAACGCCTAACCATCGGACCACTGAGCCGGTATCTAACGGTGTTAATGTCTAACATGATCAATTCACGTAGGAGTCCCATACCAGGACGAAACGGCCGTCCAGTGCTTGTAGGTTTCTAATGGTGGTCTAACATTGATCGATTCATGGTTTCAAAAATGTGTAACTTAACAATCTTCACAAGCCCATAATGCAAATATATGTTTGTAGTTTATTATATAGGGTTCTGGAACTTTGATATTCAATTATGAATCGCTTATTTTCATGTTTAGTGGATTAATTACCCTAAACTCAAATAGTATGAATTGTATGAGTGTTTAAAAAAATCAATAATTGACATTTTAGTCAGTCAATTGAACTCAATCTAGTAGAATCTGACGCAAAAGTACATCAGCTCAAAATGTCATACTACATAAGTACAACCGAGATGGAATTGTCAAGACGGATTCTGAACTATTAAAACGTAGTATTGGTATTAACAGTAACGTAACAGATTAGACATAAAAGATGCAATTTTAGGGAATACGTAAGAAATAAAAGAAGATATATATAAGGTATTTTCTGTTAGAGCTTTGGAGATTTGTGTTTTTTACACATTTGAAATCATCAATCAATCCCATCCCAGGACGAAACGGCAGCCTAGTGCTTCCAGGTTTCTAATGGTGGTCTAACAATGATCGATTGATGATTTCAAATATATATGGTAGTTTAGAAACTTAGGATTTAAGAGAAGATAAAAGGTGAATACATCTCAATTATCTTACACAAAGTCTTTGACGACTAGTTTCAATAACCATGCGGGCCTAAACGACGCAGTCTAAACTTTCCGCCTATATTGCTTAGTCTAACAACGCTCGTAGACTCTCCGGAGCAACTGCCGGCCCGAAGAGCGAAGTCAGCTTAACCGCAAGCTGATAAAAAGCCTACGCAATGATCGCGAAAAGTGGTGGGTAGCGAAAGCAAGGGAGATGGAAAAGGCAGCGGTGATAGGTAACAATAGACAGCTATTCAGACTCATCAAGGAAATAGGTATCAGGAACCTGACTGTAAGTGAGACTATGTCGGGGAAGGATGGTCTTATTATTGATTCTCGATCCAGGAGATTAGATCAATGGGTAGAGTACTTGAAATCACAAAAATAGAATTTTTGCGAGTTGTAATCAAGTTTAATCTTTCTCAATAAAGAGTCTAAGTTAATGCTGGTATATTATTCATAGTAACGAATTTCGGAAAATCAATAGAAGAGGTTATTGTTATATCCTGATAGAGGCTAAATGAAATAGTAACTTAAAAACCCAGTTTACAAATTATTGTTGTATACAAACTAATCTTATAATTACTGGGTAATTGGATCATTATTATTACCTAAATGTATTTCCTGTATCACGAGCTCTTGAATGACTCATTAACTATAGTTGTACGGTTTATTGTTTTTGATCTGTAATTAATTTGTTATTTGCAGTCTCCCCTACTTACAGCCACTTTTGGTTTATTTACGTATAGCTGTTAATTTCCATTTATTGATGTAATGTGGTCTCGTTTTGCATGTACATAGAAGAATGCCTGAAATACTGTTGTAGTGACATCACTTTTATGAAGAGAACGCGATTGATTCAATAGAAACATTCATTATTATAGCCAAGTGTACCAGTGGTTGTTTTACTGAACCTTTAGTCTATTTGTACTTCTACGCGCAAATTTCACGTTTGTGTTGGTGCCATTTTCAAGGATCCTGGTTATTGTACCTTCGCCCCTCTTTTCTGGCACAATTGCGGTATTCTTTCGATACCATGAAATCGCCAGTAAAGATATTCTCTAGTTTGGATTAAATTTTCTTGTCGGTTCTTGATTCACGGAGATACTATATTTAATGACGGGAACGTAATTGGTCTGTAATAGTGATCATAGTGAACCGCAACTCGTCCCACTAAAACTGGGGTTTCTTTCAAAGAAACGTCAGCAGCTGAGGCGTGTTCGAGGTCGTGGGGATCACCAATCGCAGTGAAGATCATAGTCAACCGCGACTCGTCCCACTACACAGTAAAAGATCTTGGACTGATAATCATTGATCTTGTTTTTCTTCTTCAGTTGGGGTAAGTTAATATTGGGCCTTCGTTTGAGCGTAGAGTGGTCCGTATCTCATCGTTGTTGCATATTGGTTACTTAAAGGTCGTCTGAGTATTGGCTAGTGTATAGTCATAAAAATTATGATGAACAAAAAATTGTAACGAAGAAATCAATGGGTTAACTTACGAGGAAAAATGCCAATGCTAAACTAGCATACAGTAAACTGAAATAGTAGCCTGGTCGGTCCAAACCAATATAACTAACTAACACGACTATCATGCTATAAAAATAATAGAACAGTTGTGAAAAAAGTAGTTAAGATACTGTATTACATAATCGATAACATCACCTCATATCACCAAATTGAGACTGGATTAAACAGATCTTGTTAGAAAAATTCAGGTGACAGAAACAAATGACAATTATTTCGATTGTTTGAATAGACTAGCTATAATGAAACACTTTTTAAAACTGTTTCGTTTGATGATGATGATGATGATGATGAATGTTACTATGAAGGTCTTATTATTATTTTAAGGTATGAATATTATCAACAGGTAAGTTCTTTTGAATGAGAACATGCTAACGATTTAAAACCCGCGAAGAACTTGATATCACTAGTACATTAATTTGGCTGGTAGAGTCACTATTGGAATGAGAATAGTAAGCACCTCTATATTTAACTGCCACCATCTTTACAACCATGTTGAAATTTAGTATTAAAGGCACACGATTAATCCTGAGTTTCATGAGTACCTTTTTTGGCCGGTAAGAATAGAAGACATCCGTAGGTTATTAGTATTCGATCATAGATGTCTTCGAGGCATTTTTCGTATATCCTGGGGCAACCGAGTAAGCGATGCTATAGTTAGAAAACGAGTATTACGTAAGGATGGCAGATCAATTTATGAAGTATTGAAAATTCAATCAGTTGAAGTGGTTGAGACATTTGTTACGAATGCCTAAACACGGAATGCCGCGACGAGCTATGTTTTGTGGTGAGGAAGTAGATTGGAAGAAAGCTAGGGGTGGCCAAACCAAAACATGGCACAAATGCATGAAGTCACTGACAAGTGGAGTGAGTCAGGTTGATAGACTTAGGGTACCTACCTGGTTGGGGTCCGCGAGATGAAAATAACCGATGGTTAGAGACCTTGAACGACATGGCTCAAAATCGTTTGCAATGGCGCAGGTGCAGACACTCTTTGTGTTCTATGAAATTCAAACCTGAATTTCTCATCACCTCCATCTTTCTCTTTCTAAATTTATCTCACTGAATTATACTTTTCGAATCATATCTTCAAACTATGATTTTCTCCATTACTGCTGATACTTCTACTATTGCTACCACTATTAGATTTGAACTGACAGTTTCGTCTCTGTGCTAATCCGGTATGACAACCTGAACTGATGTACGTATGTACGAAGTTCTACGTTGTAACTGACTGACTGAGTACCTTTTTGAAAAAATATATATACTGACTGAGCACTACATTACTGCCTTGTTTTATAAAAGCTATAGGTTGACAAAAAGACAAAAGTGCTAACGTTCCCGTAAGATTAAGAATAGCCGTGAAGGTATATCACCCACTAATATGCCTATAACCCGACCATAACTGCTACCTTGACGTGGTGGTCGAGCTTGCCTATCGGGATGACCCAACCGAGCTATATTGGATGGAACATATGTTCCTGAAGGTTCTACCATGCCAGGCAGGTCGATCAGACTAAAAGCAGCTACTCCAGGTCTAAGGGCGAAGTCGTACTGCTGACTGTAGAGGGGTGTGACAGCAGTAAGGTGTTTCCCTCCGACAACCGGGATCTGCAGAGATGCTGCCTTCTCACAAGGAAGGAATGGTTAGAAAAGGTCGACCCTAAAAATGTCACACCTCACCTTACCACACGGATTTCTGTCTCCAGGGGTAAGGGCTGTCCACTAAGGGCTTTTAAGAGCGCAGCTAATACTCAAAAAACCTTTTATAAAAAGGCCGTGCGTGACCGGCCTCAAGCAGTTGTCCCTTGGACCCAGCGGTCACGCTTCCATGTCGTTAAGACCAACACTAATCTATCCTATTTTTCAGGTCCTTCAAGAAATACCCTTCCACAGTGTGGGAAGCCGGGATGTGACAACCGCCCTCATACCCGTAACAGCACACGAGACCAAATTGGTCAAAATCAAAAATGATTGAATATGCCTATAATCTTCGAGTAGGGTGATGAACAATAAATGTGACACATTCTAAGTACAGTTTTATGTGATAGGCATTCTATAAGTCTTTAGAAATTATTAAGAAGTATAAAACAAACAGCAGGAGCCATCTACAGAATGGTATATATATATTGTGGTGGTGTTTCGTTCTCTGAGTTGGATATTTCGGTTGTGGAGCTATCATTTTTCTTCTGAACAACATCATCAGCACAAACTTCAAATAGAAGTATGGTGTATGCTGATAGTGCATTAAATGAGCTACACGTGATTTGGCTTATTTCTAAATGTATCTGTTTCTTTTAAACCGTCCAGACATTAGGATATCTTGTTACCATTAAGACAAACCAGTCGTAAAAAGTTGATTATTCAATCACATGATTACTAATGGAGAAATTCTAAACACGATCAATAATGAAGAGGAATACATCAATTGAAATACTAACCTGACAAATTTATAACCACAATAGGCAACTATATCTAAATAAGAAATATTGTTCTGGATATTAAGGATATAGATTGCAAAAAGGGATAATAAAACTTCAAGTAACAACCAGCCAAAAGCTTCACTTGATAAAATCCCAAGATATTCTGGTGAAAAGCGACCTTGGAAACCAAATATAACACCACTCAAAAGTATGTATGTAATTGAAGCCATTAAAGGAATATACAAATCAGGAGCATTTATATCATCACCTGGAGGCACAGGTCCTGCAGAGTCATAATTCACACCCCATCTCTATTAACAATTGAATAAATTGTAATAAAATAGAAACGATTATGTAATGTCGGTCTATTAATGAATCTGATCAATAAAAAAAGATAAAATGTCTTAGTTGTCAACAAAATTTGTGGTCACTCACTAAATACATATTTATATGTTCAACTTGGTTACGAGTCAATTTCTCATGTGGGAACTAGTAATTTAATATTGAAATATATATATATATATATCAATATATGTAAAGTTTTACTATGATCAACTTTAGATCATTGAATTAACAGAATACAAATATTAATTTCTACTTCTCTAGGAGTTGCAGTCGATTAATAATGCCTTCGTTTTTCAATATAATTTAGGCTGAAAGCTCAATCAGATTTTATTTACTTGTACTATAAAGATTATTTTAGACTGACAGCATAAAGAAGTAGTAACAGAATATGAGACATAGTGTTCTAACCATGTTAGAAATGAAATGTTTGATATTAATATGGGTTACTGTAAAGTAGCAACAGGCAATAATGAAACTTCAGATAAATACGGTCAAAAATGACTAGACTTTGTCTCACAGATTAGGACTGGTGCTCATTAGTATGTAGGGGATAAATACGTACTAAATGTGTATAAAAGTTTGGCAAAGACTAGTGCATGGATGTACACAGTTGAACAGGTGGATTCGCTGTACCTGCAACAAAACTACAAAACAAAGGCATTTAATTTCCTCAATTAAAGCACTCTAACGAAATGTGATTTGGAATCACTTTCGCTTGACACAAAGGTGGTACTAAAATGCTTAACGCACAAATTAAGGTTTCAAAAATAGATGTCTACAGAACAACAGAAACATTAAAATCTATCTATATGTTTACTATTAACGATTTCGGACGAAATTAATATCTATCTGTTTGACTTACGATAATAGTCCCTACAGCACAGCTACGTAAAGCAGTGGCTTAGTGGTTAAGATATTTGCCTTCCAGTCAGTGCGTTTCAGGTTTGAACCGCGTAACCCGGTAGTAGCATCAATCCCTACACTTAGAGCGTGGCTCATATCCAAGTATCTGGTGAATGAATTAATTTGTTCAATTTAAGATGTACAACCAATAGACGAGTTTCGAAAAGAACAATTCATTTTAGTGATAGACATTACTAAGCAAAAAACAGTCTACGAGAATATAGTACTATTAATTATTTGTTGCAATGGAATCTATAAGCAAACCCTAGGAGAATTAATTCCCACGTTAGGTGCAGAATATATTCATCAGATTGATATTTTTTTCTTGAATGTATAATTTTATTACACGCATGCTAACGTGATTGATCTTCATTATTGAAGCATTTGATCCTGACCTTCCAGACACTAACTGGCCTGCAGTACTGTTATAGGGGCGTTCACGTGATGGATCGTTTTTTGTGCAGCCTTAAACTATATACCTGATAACTTTGTCAACCCTTTATTTTTCTTCCTTGAGTAATCGAAAGCTGGTCGATTTGAAGCAATCGCAAGAAGTTTTGAAGATATCAAGACTACCTAATTGATGGATTAAACCATGATAGAGGAATACAGAAAAATCAAAATCCACAAAAAGACAGTTATTTGTCTTTTAATCAAAATGTCTGGTAGATTGAAATATCTCAGATATTTTGTTGGAGAACTTACTTGAAGCATATATTTCTAACACTAGATGATTACACGATTGGAATTACACCTAATATTCATCATAAACGACACCAAAAACAATACGATATCAAGATAACAAAAAAATATCTAGTTGAAGATTCGTGACATCGACATAGTTATTTGGCTGTTTTATTATGATGTATGGACTTATCTGATAAATTTGTCCAGATAAAACATTCGGATACGAGGATAGCAAATTAGTGATAACAATGATAAACTTGTGGTTGATATTGAAGTGTTTAGAACAGGATATTATTACAGAGACAATGTTTTGATTGAAAAGTGAACCGTCTTAAATAAACTTAACCTTACCTCTGAAGTTTGACACAGAATATCTCATATAGGTTTTAATGAATTTCAGACTTGGGAGTTAATAAACCATTGCCAATTTGTATAACATAAGGATATTACTAAAGACAATGTGGTTTAATGTAGTGAGTACTTTTTGAAAGAAATATTCTAGAAGACATTATGCGGAGAATGATTTCATGACAACATGCATTTATACGAGTGTTCAAACAAAATCATTTTTCGTATCACAAAAGCAAAATGCTGAAGAAAGTCTAAAGAATCGGACTAACATCTTAAATTCAAACTCATTTGGCGAAACGAGAAGTAAATAATGATACTAAGAAGTAGGCCTTGAAACAATGACACTAAACAATTGTCAGCAATCCTGTTTGCAACATCTGCAATAACATCTGGTATGATGTAAAAGGTTTGTACTATGAGTATTTGAACCATTTTCGCTGGTTTGATGGTACTTGTTTAAATAATGCGGAGGGACATGATTCTGGAAAATGATGTGTGGGTTTACTGGACCAACTAACTCACTTACTGTACGTATTCAACTAAAAGCTCTTTGAGACCCCTGTAAGTAACCATAAGCTATTTAATAGTCACAGAACATGTTGCCAAGAGTATGTTACTCTACTTCACTTAAATTAACAGACATCGAGCCAAGGCAGAATTCATCTTGTGTGAAACCGGACACAAGACACAACTAGAATAGACCGTTTAATGAGTCATGGTATTCTTAAACTTGTGGCTAGAGACTTACAGGATGAACTGAAGCATATCAACCAATATAGAACTTAAATTCATGGAGTGCACTTTGTTTGCTATTTAGTACTGGTTCATCAAACTTAATATCAAATATCTTTTTCACGAGCTAGTATAGACCTAATCATTTCATTGCGCTCTATTCCCGTCCTTTCGATATGGTTCCAGGTGTTTGGTAGTTTCCAATGAATGGGGGTCTAGCCACTAAACTGTCTAATTCTAGTCAATTGGCAGTTGTTTGTGAGTTTGTATGCCCCGCGATTTGAACGAATACGTTTATTTCAGGGTAGTAAAATTTCTGGATACCAGCAGATGTCACATTACTAGATCGGAGATCAGTTAGTTGCAATATAAAGAAAAATAAGGATAAAATTCCAATGCTAATAAGAGTAAGATTTCACAACTAAGTAGATAATGGATAATTTGGTTTATTAATTGGTAGTGAAGATTGTGCAAGAGGGACGAAGTGTAAGCAAGAGAGAGGAAACAGAGATAATAGGCGAGATATATTAGATTAGTGATCTCAGGAGATGGCAATACTAACGGCTAACAGGTTTCAAGACATGCATCATCCACAGCTTATCCACGAGGGAGATGATAATCCATGTGTGAGTACGTGTTTACCAAGTCTCTTCATAAAGCTGTCCACAGAGGGGGATGTGCTCACGTTGGCTTGGAAAGCATTCCAATTTGCAGCGACACTTAATGAGAAAAAGTGGGCACGAACCTGAGTGTCCGCTCTTTGATGTTCAATTTTTCGACGATTACCTCGAGGGGATTGGCGGTGACGCATCAGTAAGATGCTTATGTTGGGATGGTTTGGCGTGGTTAATATGTATGCCATAATCAGATCACCTCTGGTTCGCTTGTAACTCAAGGGGAGTTTTATTTTTCAACCCTATCATCTATTTCGTTGCTCGTCTCTGAACTCGTTCCGAGATTTATGTCACTTCATTGTCCCGAAAAATTTTGCATAACCAATCGACTTGAACACCTAAGCTATTAAAGGTACAGCCGGTTTAATAATGAAGATTATGTAACAAAAAGTAGCAGGATATTAACAGCATGCAAGTTCTCAAACAAAATCGATCGGATATAAAGAATGAATTAAGTGATGTATAGTTGTATAATATGAATCATATAGTATAAATGTTGAATATATTAGAAGTCAAACCACATTATATTACCTTACTAATTGTGTGCATGATCTTAAAACCTCCATTTAGATAATGACTACCTTGTAAGGTCAGAAATATAACTCAAAAAACAATATCATCAGACATTGATAGAATAGCATTAACAGAAAAGAACACAAACTACGCCAATGCTTACTGTGTGAGCAAACGGAAACAATATCAGTCCAATTTTTTTGGCAACGTATGAATTATTCACAGAAAAGTAGTATTTCACGCGAAATCGATTAACGTATTGGTCAACCTGAAGACAATAAATGAAGGAGACAGCTTACATTCTTTTGAACGAAGTTTGCACCTTCATCAAACATAGCTGACCCATAACGGACAGCCAAGTCAGGAATAAATTGATTTTGGACGAAAGACACAGCTGTATTACCATTTGTTCGTGGAGCAGCAGGAATATATTCCTGATTGTTGGGCTGGAAATTAGGGTAATAAGGAGCTTTAAAAGGCAAAGATAGCAATAACAGTGACGTACTTTCTGGGTAGCTTGAATGATATCCGGGATTATAATAAGCACACATGACAAACGCGTACACCGCGCTACACAATCTCGGCGCGCTTAGCGCACTTACAGCCAATAGTTATAATAATGCTATTATAGAACGCTTGAACCGTAAAAATAATTAAGTAGTCAGTATCACTTCTATCATTTCAAAATGGTTGTTTGACTACCTTGTTGTCACAACAACGCTTAGGAGCGAAAAACGATGTCCGGCGTCAGCAATGAAGAGGTGATGTCTAATGAAGCTTCCCCTGAGAACAATGATTTCGTGCTGAAGCCGGATAAATTCGCTTTTGTCAATGCCAAAGGCCTGTTGCAGAAATGTAACAAAGACGGTTTTAATATGTCTGTTCTTAAACTGATTTCAACTAATTTTTAACCACATTTTTAGTTATGACCATTTGGTTCAAATTCTGTGCAGCATTTTGAAAGACACTCGTGGTGACTCACTTGTAGAGCTAGAGAACCTTAGTCGTAAAATCAAAAGATACAAATGTTCAGCGGATTTGCATTTGTTGCGAGCTGCCAAAGAAGTTTCTGATGAAATTAACTTAGCATTACTTCGTCGACCATACTTTTCAGTTAATCTTGATACATGCCTATTATAACCTTTGTTTTAAATTAATCAGGTAGCCCTTAAAGGATCGAGAGAACCTAAAGTCTTACCAGATTTATCCAAGCTTTTCTTTGCATTGGATCAAGCTGGCCTAGGTTTGTCATACGACACCATTTATAATTTATTGACGAAGGCTTTCCTCAGGAAGAGGTTGTCAACCTTTCATTATCAATCCGGTCGTTTGTGATAAAAAGTTCTCCAACATTTGTCAGGTTTTGGGGCAAGTACTTTGGAACTTTCCGGAATTACTATATTTTGGAGGTAGAAGAAGTGGAGCATGCTGATAAGAAAATTTTTCCATCTAAAACTCTCCCTAATTTGAAGGATAATGAAAGCACGGGGAGATCAGATGTAGAAATCGGTGAGAGGTTGGCAGTTCTTGATATGGATCCTCTTCCGAAATCTGAATGGAAACCACAACCACCAGTGCCACCAGAAGAGCATGGGAAGGGCACTAACAGAAAAACATACTACGTATGCAACATTTTGGGAGATAACTGGATCAAATTACCTGATGTTACACCAGAGCAAGTAAATTTACCGCACATGTTATTCAAATGTTAGTGCATCTGTAATTATCGTATTTAGATCTGCGATAACACTTTATTAAAGGTTGGATGAGTACAACAATTTTGCCGGAAGAGTATGTTTCTAAACATGACTTAGGATTTTTACTTGCTTTGAAAGTGCTCATTACATTTATATTATCTTCCGTATTCAAAAGATTGAAACTGACGCAGAATAAAACGCTAATCATTACTAATCATCCTCATTCAACTTACCTACGCCTGTTACCCTTGATGGAGCACAACCTACTCTGCCCTGGGCCTTCCTTTCCAGCTCTAACCAATTTTTATCCATTCTTTTTATTTCTATTTCCGCTTCTCGGCTCAATGTGTTTTGCCTTCAGGATTCTAAGTGACAGCTTGTCTTGTGGCGCGGGTGATTTCCACAATGTGTATCCAATCCACCTACAGTGCCTTTTTCCAACTTTTATAGAAATACTGCCTTTGTTCTCGTAATCCGTGTCTTGACATATGTATTCTATCCACCTTGATGCAGCCCAGATTTGTAAATGCTTCCACATCCTACAAAGCTTTTCCATCAAATGTGATTTGGTTGGAGCGCAATATCCGTTTTTGTAACGAAGTATGCTACTTTTTCCCTTGGATATGCTGAGACCTAGTACTGCATAGCTTGCTGTTACAATGACAATCTTCTCCTGCACTTATGTTTGTGTGTAAGATGGAATGGCCAGCTCATTTGAGAAGTTCAGATCTTCCGGCTGCATCCGACTCGGCCATTACATTCTGTGCTTCTCCTTAGATGTCGACATCTTCATAATCTAGTAAACCATTAGAATAAAGAGTACGATTGAGAGTAAGCAACCCTGTCTAACACCGACCTTCATTGTGAATTAGTTTATCGGGTGTCCTCCATGCACGGCCTTGTAGATCCTAATTTACCAAAAAGATTCCGTATAATGTTGACCATCTTCTCAGGTAAACTGCGGAGTATAAGAATCCTCCTTAGTGTGAACATGTCGACACTAGCAAATGTTTTCTCTATTATCTAGGGTGCTGATGTACAGTGGTGTGTTTCGTTCAATTGATTATTCCACAATTATCCGCGGTGTCGCGATTTGGTCGATACATGATCGACCCTTGCTGAATCCAGCCTGTTGATCTTGAAGCTGGGCATCTACTGAATCTTTCATCCTGTTTAATAACACTTCATTGAAGGGTTTCTCCGGTGTTAAGTAAACAGTGATGCCTCAGTAGTTATCACAATCGCTGAGATCTTTCTTTGGTATCTGGATGAGGTGTCCTTCTTTCTAGCCTGTTGGTACTTGTTCTTCCTCCCAAATCTTTCTGAAGATAATCTGGAAAATCTTCGCTGTTACTTCTGTGTCTGCCTTCAATACTTTCGAACGTATGTTTACTGACCTTGCAATTTTACCATCCATTAAATAACTCTCCATTTACACAAAATTTGGTGTATGTCTCTATAGAACTCTATAGGGCTAATACAAAATCTTGTTAAATGCATAGATAATTTTGTTCTTTCATTCTCGGATTGTCCCGAAAGTCGTTATGGTTTGCGGAAATTATTTCAGTATGTTTAGGGTTTGGTATTGCATGTGATAAGACTCCAGTTCTAGACATAGGACAATGATATCATTTCTCAAGCTGTGAAGAAGCCATCTTCCTTTGACTCCATTTTGCTTGATAACAAGTTCTTTTCAAAAAATTCAGTCAATCCTTCTTGTAAATAAAATTTATTGCTGGAATCTAGTAATCAGTGTTGTTTAAAGATCAAATGCTTTGTCCTCAAGCTTTTAGAGTATATATTTTAAATTACTCCATAAAAATTTCCACTCTGTTTTCAGTCATAATATCAACTGTCATCTGAATTCTCTACGTCAAGTGGTGTCCCGTCAGGGATGTCCACTCTCTCCATTCTCGTTTAACTTTGTCGTAGACATCCTCTTACAGTTAACATTAAGCTCGTCAGATCTTTCCGGGGTTGACCATCCACCAGGAAAATCGCTTACTGACCTAGAATATGCCGATGACTTAGTTCTGTTCGGTGAAGACGCTGACAAAATGCAGAGTTTACTGACTACCATAAGCAACAATGCAAGCATGTTCGGGATGCGATTCTCCCCATCGAAATGCGAAATGTTGCTTCCAGATTGGGTTGCATCAACACCTCAACTAGTGATAGAGAGTGAAGTAGGCGAGTGTGTAGACCACTTCACTTATCTCGGGAGTTTCATCAGTGCTGATGGCCTGGTGACTGACGAAATCTCAGCACGGATACAGAAGGTTCGATTGGCTTTTGCCAACCTGCGTCACCTATGGCGCAGGCGAGATATCCGTTTGCTGACCAAAGGACGAGTTTACTGTGCAGCAGTTCGCTCTCTCCTACTATATGGATGCGAAATATGGCTGTTAAAAGTAGAGGACATTCGTAGGTTACTAGTATTCGATTATAGATGTCTTCGGAGCATCGCTCGTATATCTTGCGAAAACCGAGTAAGCAATGCTGTCGTTAGGAAACGAGTTCTAGGTAAGGATGGCAAATCAATAGATGAAGTAGTGAAACTTCATCAGTTGAGGTGGTTGGACATGTGTTACGAATGCCTAACCACCGATTGCCGCGACGAGCTATGTTTTGTGGTATAGGAGTAGGTTGGAAGAAAGCTAGAGGCGGCCAGACCAAACCATGGCAGAAATCCATAAAGTCACTGACTAGTGGACTGAGTCATGTTGGTAGATGTAGACTACCTGGTTGGGGTCCGCGAGATGTTAGTAATCGATGATCTCTACCTTGAACGACATGGCTCAAAATCGTTTGCAATGGTGCAAGTGCATCCATTCGTTGTGCTCTCTCAAATCCTAATCTTATGGATTCTTCAGCACCTCTACCTTTGTCTTTCTAACCTTATCTCACTGAATTATACTTCTTGAGTAATATCTTCAAATCATAGTCTTCTTCATTACCATTAATACCTCTGCTATCTTATCACTATGCGATTTGATTTGACATTTGGGTCTCTGTGCTGATGTTGTGTGGCAACATGAACTTATGTACATACATACGAAGTTCTACGTTGCAACTGACTGACATAATACTAATCAGTTTAAAAGCTTTCTTTGATATTAAGTTACAATTTAAATAAATAAATTATAAAAAGTATGGGGTGATCTACCTTTTCGAAATAGTCTAACTACATTCATCCTTCAACACATATTTTTAAATTTCAACAGTTGCGTTTTTCTAAGCTCCATTTTCACGCCTCAGGACCAACTAACAACTTATCAAACAATTATTTTAACAACTGTACTCTTGTGTTGGTTTCACTTTTAGCCTGTTGCATTATTTACCTTGAAATAATTTGAGTTTGGCTTTTTATATTCATTCATCCGAAAAGTCCAAATTGACTCTTTGTAAAATCTTACAAGTTGTTTCCATTTAATGATTTATAAAAGCCGTCACTATTTTTACTACCATTGATGATCTTTTTTAGTCCAAAGTTGTGATGCATTCCGCATTGTAGAAGTCATCCTTAAGTATACAACAGATAAACTTTAATTTTGCTATGCATCTAACTAAAAATTCATTTAATCTGTGTCATCGCTTTTATTGCATTACGGGGTTGTGAAGATTGTTAAGTTATACATTTTTAAAACCATGAATCGATCAATGTTAGACCACCATTAGAAACCTGGAAGCACTGGACGGCCGTTTCGTCCTGTTATGGGACTCTTCAGTTAGACATATCAACGTTAGATGCCTGCCCAGTAGTCCGATGGTTAGGCGTTCGCGCACAATACCGAAAGTCCTGGGTTCGAATCCTGCGAGGTGCAGGAGTCGTGGATGAGCACTGCTGAGGAGTCCCATAGTTGGACGAAATGGCCGTCCAGTGCTTCCAGGTTTCTAATAGTGGTCTAACATTGATCGATTCATGGTTTCAAAAATGCGTATCTTTTTCATTCATACATTGTGAAATTTATTTTACCCAAACTTTTTATCGATAAATAATTTTCCAAAAATATCAATTTTTAACTAGTGTTTAGTTGTTATAAAATTCTTTGTTTACTGCTCACCATGTTATCGGGCAACTGCAAGTGTGGTGTTCTGTTATATCTTCAATATGGTATATTTCATATTGACTATTTCCAGCGCCCTCAGTTTGACTAATTACATACCCGACTAGCACAAGTAGTGACCTTGGGATGGCCCGTCTTTCCTGAGCCTCCTCTGCACCCGGCCTTGAATCCAAAAGTCAACAACCAGCCTCTACGACATATATATATTTCAAACAGACCTGATCTATATACAGACATACAGGATTACATCACAGTATAAAATGAAAAATAATAATACATAAACAAGCCAGAAGTGTTCGTGAATTCTAGAGCCTGTAAATAACTGACTGGCAATAAAGTAGAACCAATTAGTTATGTAACCGTAGTTTTTAGTCAACCGAACGCTTATGATGAATAGAATTAATGGTAATAATAACTTCTATAATATTTCTTCTATTATAACCTATTCAAAATTCTTAGATTGTCAATAGCCGTATGATCAAATACTTTTGTACAGGAGATTTAGAAGCCGAACTCAATACATTTCCAACATTTCCAGGCGTTGAAAAACATTTTCTTCGAGCACAAATAGCACGAATCTCTGCATCAACTATTATTTCTCCAATTAATTATTATCAATTTAATGAAGATGAAGAAGAACAAATGGAAGAAGATGCTTTACGCGAGAATTTTATCAAGAATCCTGAATATGAACCAATGACTATATATGATTTAACTGATCCTACATTAACTAATTGGGTTCATCATACAGCTTATATATTACCACAAGGTCGAACTGTTTGGTAAGTTTTACCATTGTTTTTTTTTGTTTTCATCATATAAATTTGGAGAGGAAAAAAAGTGGATTTATTGATTAAAATCGATCGAATTTTTACTTTGAAAAACAATTAGCATTGTTAGTAAAGACGAATAACGAATAAAATTTGCTTTTACAGTTGTACATAGTTTAATACTGATTCTTTATTTAAACCATTTTAATATCTTTCGAAATGGAAAGATATATAAACTAACCAGTTCATATTTGGAATGAAATAATATATATATATATATATATATATATATATATATATATATATATATATATATATATATACTATTTATGGTGAAATGTCAAGTCTCGAATTCCGTAATGTTTTTTCAAATGTTGATTTTGGCGGACAATATATATTTTAATGCACATTTGATCCGATTAAACTCTCAAATTAATGTTTAGTGAGTGTATAGGATTAAAGATAGATGGAAAAAAAGTTTGGAAAAATAGCAATTAGTTAGATTATGGTGCTAATTACGTAGTTACAAGTAATGACATTCAACTTATACATTACGGGGTTGTGAAGATTGTTAAGTTACATATTTTTGAAACCATGAATCAATCAATGTTAGACCACCATTAGAAACCTGGAAACACTGGAAGGCCGTCTCGTCCTGGCATTGCGCATACACGACTCCTGCACCTGTGCTCACTAGTGACTGGCTTCGTGAGGAATCTTCTCCGAGTTCTAGTGGGAAGACGTGACCAGTGAAGTTCAATCTGCTCGGGTGTAGACAGTAACTACCGAAGACTGTGTATGAGGTTTTGCAACTCCGTGAATTGATCAAAGTTAAACATTAACACCGTTAGGTACCAGCTCGGTGGTCCAGAGGTTAGGCGTTCACATGCAAGACCGAAGGTCCTGGGTGCAGGAGTCGTGGATGCTCACTGCTGAGGAGTCCCATACCAGGACGAAACGGCCGTCCAGTGATTCCAGGTTTCTAATGGTGGTCTAACATTGATCGACTCATGGTTTCACAAAATGTCTAAATTCAACTTATAGTTGTGAGCATTAAATCTGTACAATAAAAGAAATTTCTTACATCTACCTTCTGTATTCTGAGTGGTTGATATATATATATATATATATATATATATATATATATATATATATATATATATATATGTCAATAATTCGGAAGTAGTAACTTGAAAGTCCTGTTATTAAACTAAATTCCTTATACCATCAAATTATGCTTGATAAAACTTATGTTGATATCATTATTCATCCTCAACTATCGTAACATTTCATTAAAAGTCCTACAATTCAGTGGAAAATGTAAGTTCTTTAGTATGAATCACTAATCAGTTTACAATCTACACGTAGAGAACAGTAATACATTTGATGTTAAACAAATGATAAGATGTTGCATTATCTACTAACTGAGATAGATTTCATGTCAATAAATTAAATAAGCCCGCAATCATGTCAGTGTAAGATAACTATAATCCGTTGTATTATTTAAGACAGTTAACACTGCTCCTTATTGAAGTCTGTCCATAACTTATTCTAGTAGCCTCATGTGGACTAGCACGTCAAGACTGGAAAAGATCGTTAATACATGTGAGCTTATTTTATTGACATTATAAATCATGTTTGTGACTGTGTACTCAATATTTATCATTTCATACAAATATCACAACTCTCTAACGTCTGTGAATAAAAATGGATTTTTTTATTATTTTATAGTTCATTCAAATCACTGTCGATACTTCTAACAATTGTATTATATCATCTAAATGATCAAACATGTAAGGTTCATTAATACGGCAATGTTTAGAAATTACCACAAAATAAAGCAGATACATTATATGGAATGATCAAAGTACAAAACTGATATATATATATATATATATATATATCAACCACTCGGAATACAGAGGGCAGATATAAGGAATTTCTTTTACTGTACAGACTTATTACTCACAACTATAAATTGAATGTCATCATTTGTAACTACGTAATTAGCATCGTAATCTAGCTAATTGCTATTTTTCCCGACTTTTTTTCCATCTGTCTTTAATCCTAAACACTCACTAAACACTAACTTGAGTTTAATCAGATGAAATGTACACTAAAATATACATTGTCAGCCAAAATCAACATTTGAAAAAACATTACGGAATTTGAGACTTGACATGTCGACTTATTATTAGGCATTATGAATTTGGATTTCGAAGAATTTTGAGCTGATACAAATACACATCTTTGGGAGGTGAACTTTAGCTTTTTTTTACTCTAATTTATTCAACATATAAACCAAATGCATACCAAATTTATCGACTCTAGATGAGCTAAATGAGAAACAGTAACCTTTCCCAACTACGTTCATACATGCTATAACAGAAAATTCTAAATTAAAACACAAGGTTTGGCAAGTGATCCTGGAAATCTATGTGATTTCTTCTCACAATGCGACTTAAAACAAAAAATTACAAGAAATAACGCTAGAATGTAAAAGATATTTGCTTCTGTTGTGACTGCGTTGGATTCAATGTAGGGTTCATCACTTTGATGGCCTAGTTGGGTTCGAAATAAGGCTCACCACTTTAATGGCCCGCTATCTAGCTCCTTTTTTTACGAACGTCCGAGTATGCTCTGAAATAAATCTCCCCTTCGGTTTCCGTATATCATACTCAGGGGGACATGCTTTTGTGCGACGGCGCTAACAAGAAGCCGAGTACGGATTCGGTTGAATGAGTTTATTTCAGGCAGTCGTTCGTGCAGACAGACATCAGAATGATGAAAATCTTACTAGCAAAAGCGAGGCGGAGAAGGCGATTGAGCCAACTCCATGCGATGAAGCATGACTCAGCGTTTTATAGCGAGAGAAAGTAAACCAGACACGTAATTATCGAAGTAAGTGTGCACACACACACGGATAAAACAACCAAGATATGGGCGAATGATTGACAAGTGAATAATAACTTGAGAACAGTGGACGAATTAATTTGTCCAAAGTTTGGGACAAGCCTTATTGGTTGACACAAAAGTACACACACTACTAAGCCTCTTCGTAGAAAATTGCACATGAATTTGAAAAAATGTCTATTTTTGGAAATAATGCTGAAGGAGTGAGCAGTGATTAGCAAAAGAGTACGATTTTGAAATGAGTACATAAATGGGTGAGTGTATGTTACGAAAGTGTCATATTATGTAACAAAATATATTACTATCGTATAAGCGCGAACTCAAATGAAAATGTTTGTATGTGATTGTAAGAAGGTTAATAAGCATATTGAAATAAAATCAACATGAGTTCATAGTGTCATCATGTGTGCAATAAAATAACAGGTTCGTATGAGTAATTTAGAATAACGTGAAAATAACCTGTGACTATCTTTTATGTATGTATCATAGCGGAATAAACCTTGAAAATAAGTGGGGCGAAATAGAACGGAAATTGATCTGTGACACTAACAAAATGTACGAATAACGAACATCATCATGTTTTAACAAGCTACAATAAAATTAGGCGTAGATTAGTGGATTAATGATTTTGCATTGACAAACATTGAGTTTTTGTACGTAGGATAATGTCAATCAAACCGTAAAATGATAACTGCATTGTGGATGACATTCACTGTCGTACTGCAAATGAAAATAATTATAAACTGCGAAGTCAGTATACGTAGTTGCTGATAACTTGACCAGATGCACCGAGTTTTCGCTGAGTATGTATTAGTAAAATGATCAGAGGAACATATTACTGATCATTGAGACGAGATACGTTGAGTCATACTCCTCTTTGATCATGAGGCCTTGCTTAGTTTAAATCGTTGGATGGAGATGCGCTCGACCTTGTTTGTTGAGAAATTGTAGTAAGGCCTGAAGAAAAGTACTAATATACATACGACTGTATATGCCGGACAAATAAAACTGACTCGAATACAACGAACATGATCGTTTTTTGGAGAGACTAACTCTAAACTCAATGTACCGATTAACAATGCAGTCATAATATGTACCAATTACAGTAATCGTGCAATGTTTAGGGAGTAATGAATGTGGCGTGAAGTTATATATGCGTGAACAATGAAGATGAGATTTGATAAACGTATGAACATTATGGCAATGCTCATCGATAAATCAAGTGGCTGCAGATATGTTAAAGAAAGTTCAGTTGATATTATCGTGGAAAAATTGGAGAACAATGTTGAATACAAATGCGATGCTTTAATATTAGTTACGTATCGAAAACATAAGTTGTTACCACTGAGTGCATGACTCCAAACTGATGCATATGATAGAGTTGCAAATCGTTGCCACTGTTGGGGGTAGTCGAAAACATGCTATTAGTAGCGTACAGGAGATCCTCTCGACTACTCACACTGACGCTTCGTGTGCATATGCAAGTCATCATACCACCAATTTATTTAACAGGCTGCAAGATTTTCGAGGTATGAGCACCTAGTAAGTATATCAGAAATATTTGTCATGCGATAATCATATAACCACGGAAATGATACTGCATAGTTAATCTCATTGAGCCATTGCTATGATAAGTGATTCAAAGCATAATAATGAGATACAGCCGAAAAAAATGGAACGAAATCACTCTTAGTGTTGTGCGAGCTACTTATAAGTAGTATGTGACGTGAGTGTCAACGTAATGTCTGGCAGCAGAAGATGGGGGAAGATCAAGAAAGGATGAGTTAGAACACAATGGAATTTGTATGAAACGCATAAATAGTGACAATGGATTGATGTTTTGCAACACGAACAGTCCAGTTCGATATGATGGACTGATAATTTGCAAATTAACGATTTACGATATGCTGTTCCGATTTTACTGAGTAACTCTGTAATTTCCGTTAATATGGTGTGTGTAATACGATTCCATAAGTGTTATTATGAATGAGAATAATAGTTTTTCCATGTGGATACGGTAATGATAACACTAATCGGATAATTCGAGAAATAAATGAATGCAGCGAGTTGATAATTAATCGAAAGGATGATAAGATAATATGATTTTTGTATGGGCATATAATCGCTGAAGTGGTTTCTCTGCTTACATAGGATACGAGATTGTGTTGTTGGCGCTGTTCATCGAGTGCATTGAGTTTGAGAGCTGCTTTGTTGATGTAGTTTCTGTAGGTTGCGTTAAATCCGACATCGGGCTAACCACTGTGGTGGCCCGCGATCTGATTCCGATATTTACGTAGCGTGACAAAGCATTTGTGGTCCGATAAAGAAAAGCAAGATATGTAATAAGCGAAGTAACGTGCACACAAACTCGAATAAAAGCAGCCATTACATGAGCGAATGATTGACAAGTGAATAGTAACTTGAGCATAGTGAACTAATTAATTTGTCCGAAGGTTTGGACCAGCCTGTGGGTTCGACATTAAAGTACACACACTACACTAGTTCCCTTTAAATGTAACTTTTTTCACTATCTCCACTCATTTATTCCCAAACTGTTTGTTTCTGGAATATTTTTTACTACTAAACAAGACAAGATGAACTGATTTTCTATCGTTTCGATGAGTAAATGGTTTAAGTCATTCATTATACAAAATGCGTGGCTGAAATTACTTACCATTTTAAACTATTAGGTATTTTTGAAACATTAATTTCCAGAATATTCAGTGCCCTGTTTTTACTTGTAAACTGTTAACTTTTAGTATCTGCATGTTTTTTAAATGAGATGAAACTTTATAAAAGGCACTTAGCTGTGCTTCACTCTGAATGGTTTTCTACAGTTTTTAAATTTCATTGTATGAGAGAGGTACGATGCCGAAATACCGTCCAAAAGGTTCTGAACT
Organism: Schistosoma turkestanicum; assembly: GCA_944470395.2. Classification (NCBI taxonomy): domain Eukaryota; kingdom Metazoa; phylum Platyhelminthes; class Trematoda; order Strigeidida; family Schistosomatidae; genus Schistosoma; species Schistosoma turkestanicum. Next base: position 34,936,831 of record OX103972.1, on the reverse strand, counting down.
TGTTTGTTAAACAGTGTGTAATCAGAATTCGAAAGTGTAAAACTGTAGGGGTGGTTATTAGGTGGAATTTTCGTGCCGAAATGGTTAACTCGTTAGTGATCGAACGGTAAAAAATATCGATCCTGTTTATTTACTATATGTTCTGTTGATTTAACAGGTTTAGAGTAACGGCATGTTAAAATTCGGATTTGAATTTAAGAAAAGACTTGGCAATTGCATGAGGTATTGATATTCGGTAACACGCCAACTCAGGGAATGATAAGATAACTCTGTCAACACACATAAAAACATGATTAAGGTTATACTCAATCGAATGACAAGTGTAAATATCTGAATGAAGGAACAAACGGTAACTGAACAATTCATCTGTCCAAAAGTTGGAGTAAATCATGTCGATACGGAACATTGATTCTTAAATCATACACAACTCGAAAGTAAAATCAAGTTCACTGCTATTCAATCACAAAACAAACAAACATACACATGGTTACTGTTATATATTTAGGTGTACATAAAGTGTCTAAAAGTGCCTTTTGATTATCATAACGTTCTTTCGAAAATTAGCCGAGCGAAATACAGTTCAGATCACTGTTGTACTACACTACTCAAGATTTAATGACTCGATTTCAACAGTAATTCTCATCATCAAAACGCTTCCTAAACGTATAGTCGTTTAACTCTGAAAAATCCAATGTCTATGAATCGCCATATCATAAAGCTACTATGATCGGTAGGTACACCATTAACATATTTATTTCACTATAAATCATCTCTGGCTATTCTTCAATTTCAGGTTAAACACAGCAATCAAGACAAAAGATGACCTAGAGGATGAAATGTCTGAAGATGAAGAAGAAGAAGAGCCTGATGAACCGGAACCAGAGACAGGACCTCCACTGTTAACCCCACTATCGGAAGATGCAGAAATTGGTGGTGGTATTCCACCATGGTCGACTCGTATTACTTCACATTTAATACCTCACTATGCATATGCTGTATTATCATCGAATATTTGGCCTGGTGCACATGCATTAGCACAAGGCAGGTAAGAAATTTGAAATAGTCTTAAAAAAAGCTTTTAATACTAAACTATAGTTTATTTAATGAACTATACAAACTGTCCACTAGATTTATGAGGTCATGTGTGCTTTCATTTCTTTTCAACTTTACATCAAATAGATTTATTTCTATGATATCGATCCTAAACAGGAATAACTATGTAAAAGTTAAAGCTTATTAAAGATACCTAAATATCCTTAATTTGGAATATCTAGAAAAAAAATATCATTTTGATATGACAGGTGTATTATCATGTAATAAAGTAAATTCAAAATTCAAATTATTCAACGTTAAATTACGAATATTATAAGTGTAGGCAAACAGATCACAGTGAGAAGACAGGCGGGAGAGGAAGATTGTTGTGTCTCAATTTACACTCTGCGTCAATTAAAAACGATAACATTACATTGAACACTCCATTTGCACACCATCTTTGAGTCGTGACTTCCAACACTCCATCCTTCTTCCATTCCTGTTGTTGCTTCCTTTTCTTCCTGTTGGTACTCCATTTACTTCTTGCTTTTGCTCCATTTGCTTTCCGTTTTCCTCTTCTGACCGTGAGACTTCTTCTTTCACGTCCCTTCTTATACTACTTATATCGTTCGTATAAGTAGCACACACCACAACAGCACCAACAAAAAAATCAGCATACGACACATTGTAGTTTTCACTGCAGTGATAATAATCTAATGAGACATTGAAAATCCAAAAAACTACTAAATATCCATTGCTTTATAGCAAGATATTCATCATAAAAGTACATTTATAAAAGACTGAATTTTCCATACCAACAGATCTGGCAATTTTTCGAATTGTATAGAAAAACTGAAATTGTAATCTGTTCGCCGAAGTTGACTATCGTGAATACGTATGTCTGTAATACGTACAGCGATTTATAAACTTTATTCAAAAGAAACAGCACAAATAAGCTCCTATATACTTGATTGAATAATAAAGTGCAGATAGACAACAGTAAATATGTGCACATACATATTGAAGTAAAAAGATGGATAAAACTGGAGAAAATTTTAAACTGCATGATCACTGTTTCAGTTCATAGAACGCTGAATATTGTGTCCATAGAACATTTCAGATGGTGTTTTTATTTAACCAGCATGAGAATGTTGAACAAAAACCAAACCCTTATGAATGACATAATAAATCCCAAAAGAGTACAATTGTGCATAAACACATGTTTTAAAAGCAACAGATAATGTTTACTTGTTGTTAACGGGACATAAATTGGAACAACACATATAAGCGAACAACAATATTGTTTTCGATTAGACCGTCATCAGGCTTTACTCTAATATACATGAATATTTATATGAAAATGTTAAACCAATCAAGGCATTTTGAGTCATAATCACAATGGAATGAAAAAGATTACGTCACTACATATAATAGGCAAAAGTACAAGTGGATAGTAGTAAGACATAAATTGGATTAAAGCATGATTGTGTTGTTGCATGCTAATTGGCTCTTTCGTATCCAATCTGCACTAGCCGATACTGAGGGAACAATTCTAGAATATTCTCATGTAAGAAAACTATAACTATACTAAGGCTTTTGGACTTCTCTGACTTCCATTTAACTTTTTATTTGAATATAATCTGTTTTCTTGTTCAACAATGTTCTGATTTGAGACAACGTATCGAGTGAACTTGTGTCCGAGAATACTATTATGCATTAGGAATAACTCGGTTGTAATAAGAAAGAATTATAACATTTACTAAAGTGTAGGCGTAAATTTTAAGCAGATTTGATATGGTTTAAAGCTAACTAATCTTTACAACACACTGACATTAGATGGAGAACGAAGTAATGGTGAACGTCACAGTATCAGAACGAATCTTTACGCTACGCCTCAAAATTAACACGATATTTTCAAGTTATATAACCTGAGTACAATTATTGCTATTTTTGACTTCAATCAGTGTTTAATGTGTAGAGTGGAACAGGTGTTAAATTTTTCATGAATCACAGAATTTCTTCGTTTGTTGTAATTTCCCTACGAGAAAAAAACTGCTACCTTCCAAAAGCAAATTACTGAAATGAACAGTTGTGTTGAAGTTTGTACTGATAATGTTGTCCAGAAGAAGAACAATGAAAGCTTGACAACCAAAACATCCAGGTCCGAGAACAAAACACCATCACAGTCGTCCATCTGAGCTACAAATTTTCTCAACCATATCGAAATGAATACTTGTGAAATTTGGTTGAAACTTGATAAAATTTTAAGAACTGTCAACAGAGAAAATGAGGTATTGCTTAATAGGGAATTCAACAATTAAAACCACATTCCAGAAATTTCCAATGACTTAAACATATCTGATACGATTGACTGTATGGAGCAATAGAAGTAGACAATAAATTTATGATATTTCGTTATATATAAACTATGATGTCAGAAATAGTCTATAAAATTTTATTTCTTATTACACCTATAATACTAGATATTTTTTTTAATATTTACTATTTGTCAGATTCTTTGAAAATATCTACATTGGTTGGGGATTAAAATATACTGGGATGAATTTTAATCCTCAACTCATGTCTAAGCCATTTGAAGAATTTCCATCAGGATTAGAAATAACAGAGGTTGATGATCCAACACCTGAAGAAGAGGCAGCTTGGAGAGCTGCACAAGCTGAAGCAGCTCAACGTCGAAATGAAGGTCAAGAAGAGGAAGAAGAAGAGGAGGCAGAAGAAGAAGGAGACAGTGATGGCGGTGATGATGACGATAATGATGATTGAGAAAATTTTTTTCAATGTATATTTTTGAAAAAAAATGATAGCAACTAATAGACAAAATTTTTAATACAATTTGACTTGAGCAATTGGTTTTGAGTGATTGGTTTTATTAGATGTTTAATATGATCAGTCAATTGATTATATTTAGTGGCTGCGTTAGATTCCATGTCCGACTCACTTCTATTTTGGTGGCCCACAATCTGATTCTAATATTTACCGACAATTAAATTTGCTATGAAATAAATCTCTTTATATAATACTTAGGCGAGCCCTGTCTGCGCATTAATAAGAAGCTAAATACGGATCCGGTTGGATGAGATTATTTCAGGCAATCATTCATGCAGACATAAGAATGAAAAGCTCACAGGCAAAAAGCGAGGCTGTGGTGAGTGAGGCAATTTCATCCAATGAAGCATGACTAGCATTTACGGTGCGACAAAGTAAGCCAGAGATGTAATAAGTGAAGTAGGTGTGCACACACACTCGAATTAAAGCAACCAAGATATGAGCGAATGACTGATAAGGTCAAAAGACGTGTGAATAATTACTTGATAATAGTGAACTAATTAATTTGTCCAATCGTGCTGAGCAAGCCCTATGGGCTCAACAAAAAAGTACACACACATGAGTATTCATGGGATTGTAGAAAGTAGATTTATATTTGCATTGCGAATAAATACTAGGTAATTTAAACTAATGTTGTAATAAGATGTTCCTACTTCAAAGTAGATTTTAGTCATGGAAATATATGAGTTGACTAATCATTATTTCACGACTCGTGCATCTAATGTTCAGACATAAATTATGATGACTTACAAAATCAGTTGCTTACGTTGGACATTAGTTACAGCATATTGTCTATCCAACAAGCATGAAGACTAGGTTACAAAATTCTATTCTACAAAATATAGATAACATAAATCTTATTACTCTCCAAAATAGCTCTTATCTGTGGCAATGCACTACTTCCATCTATATCTATCGTTCAAAACATCCTTGAAGATCATTTGAAGCCAGGCTGTTTCTTTTATCACATAGTCGTCAATACGTCGCCTCATTTTCACCTTTGAACGGACATTTAACATTTCGGGAACGAGAGTAAATCTAATTTCAGTAAGTTAAGGGGATGATCTAGTATGGTGATCGGATTACCTTAAGTTTCGTGTAGTGGTGAACCAGCTTAGTTGTGGTTGGTTAAGCCTATCGGCTTTTCTGATCTTGTCCCCGAGGCACATGTAAACACCATAGGTACACGTCTCTCTCTGATTAACTTTCTTTGGTGCGCGGTCTCCTCACCAAGGATAAGTACACTTTATGTGTATAGGTAATATAATTTTTCACCAAGGCATACACAGTTTACTCGCCCCCACATAAGTAGTTACAACCTCTAAGACTAGTTCTTATGCTTTACATGTATTGGTACGCTGATGTTTCCCCGTGCACTTCATAGCACAACTCAATGGTGGGCTGGTGGCCACCACTCCCCTCATGTGTATTTGCTACACATTTTGATCCGGTCATAGGGGAGGCTATTTAGCTCGATATGGTGCAGACAAGCGTAGAGTGTGTAGCATGCGCACACACATTTACACATAACCTACGCAAGTCAAGACCATTAAATTCCAGGTCAGCGGTCTGGAGGTTAAGCGTCCATGCGCGAATTCGAAAGCCTTTCTTAAGAACCGAGTTCAGTAAACACACTGCTGAGCAGTTCCATACTACGACGAAGTGACTGTCTAATGCTTTCAGGTTCCCTACAATAGCCTAAGATCAATTCGTAACTTAAATTATGATACTATTATAATCTCCACAAATCTCCCTACATAAAAATTCGATAACTTGAGCAGTGAATTAAAGAACTGAATAATGAAGAAATGTGTTTACTAGACTAAGTGCATACTTTATAGTAGATGAACCAATGCTGTTTATTAAAAATCTGTTCTATAATAGAGCGTTTCTAAGTCTATAGGGTAGGCGCTTGTATTTCTCACGATAGTGGTTGTTAGTTATTTTATGACTAATTGTAGTTATGTCATAACTAACCAATCAGATTGGTTAAGCGCTCACCACGTCATCTAGTCTGACTGATGTATAAACTTTCTTTGTTGTGAATGGTCCATCGATTGAAGGATGTTATCATTTTATTTATATTGCTGTGACTCATGTTTTTTATTCATTTTCTAAAGACACGCTATACTGTCCGGTACGTTTGCTCATCCTGCTTGATAATTGTAATTTCCTTAGTTATTGTACTAAATTAATCGTTTTCTTTTTGTTTAGAAACAGATAAAGTTTAAAACCGAATTGTCTTCTGTTAACTATAGTTTCACTGGGGACTCTGTCATCGGCGGTAGTCGCGTTTACGTTTTTAGAATTACATCTGTAGGACAAGTTAAATCCTACATAGTTTCGGACAGTATTTCATCAGAAGTTCATATACTAATTGCTTTCAAATGTCCACGGAGATTCTTAAAACTGATCAGATTCCTAAATTGTCCCCCTACCGCTCGGAAACTCACAGTGAAGACCAGTTTAGAAGAAATAGCTACCGAATAGATCCTTTGTTAGAGTTAGAATTAGCAAAAATACGTTTAGCTCATATAGAGAAGGAAATTGAGTTAGAACGCTTACGTCAAAAAGGAAGAGAATATCGTAAACAAGTTGTGGCCGTTTCCGAGAAGAAATCAAATTTGTTTATTGTGGAAAGTAACAGTGAACATGATAAAATGCAAATAAACCTGAATGGAACAAACCCTCCTCGCACTAAATCGACAGATCAGGATTTTTCTAGTTCTCCTTCTAATCATTATGTTTCTCACACAGAGGCTTCCGTTGCATCACTCAAAGCATCAAATGAATTAGCTAAGTCACCTGCCGTTCTATCAAGTTTTGCTATAGCTAAGAAAGACATTCCATCTGATTGTGTTCTCGGATCAAATATTTCATCAAGCGTTGTGAATGCTGATGTGTCGAAAGATGCTTCGGTTAAATTATGGACATCATCATCTACAAGTCATGATTCTGCTTCGGGTCCTTTTACTACAATGGCTAAAGTTAATACAGCTTCTCAGACAGACTGTAAGGATTCGAAAAATCTAGAAGATTCTGCTAAGGAAGTAGTTGAAGATAAACGGTAAGAAACGTTAACTTTAGCGGAAGTCGACCTAGTTGCAGGCGAAAGAGAAATGCCAGTTATTCGACAGCATTGCCGAGCTCATAATTCCGATGCTAATAAACAGAGGTGTAATAATTTTGGACCTTTTCATTTCCAGTTAAATGATATACACAACAACAGTGCTGAAAAGAATAAAGAATCTCTCTGCAGGTCACGGATAGTAGTACGTTTAGTGTATGATGGCAGACTGTTGATTAATACTCTCAGTTGGTTACAAATGCCTGCTGCTCTAGTTGACTCACGAACTTTGAGAATGGTTGCAATTAATGAGGTGGGTAGTTATGTAATGGCTACATGGCGCAACGACTTCCAATGTCTTGCTGAGGTTCTAGCCCATCGTCAGCGACATGGTACAAGAGCAGAGTATCGCATACGTTATGTTTGGGATCGCGTTGTAGAATGGACACCTGTCAGCAAGTTACGCAAAGCAACTCAGTACGAAATCGATTATGTCTTAAAATTCTGTAAAGAGCAAGGTACACTATCCACAAATAAAATCCCTAGTAAATTTGATCTGCAGTATTCATGTAGTAGTAGCAATGATTCTGCATCAGGAACATCTCAAGCTAAAAGAATAAGGACAAATGTGTCAGAAAGCAAGTCAATAGACCGCACTGCGGATCCTGAAACACATCGCTATCGGTCACGTCCTACTCATGTAAGTAAAAGTGGTTTCTCTGTCTTAGAAGACAAGAAGACTCTTCTTCCAAAATTATTTGATGAAATCATCGAACAGGATGGGATGGTTTGTGATAAGAGTGTTTTCCAGTTTCACGAAGCCTGTCGAAGACGTCGTGAATTGAAAAGAAAAGCTATCGAAGAGAACGACACATGTCCATATAGATTCGACAGTTCTGTATCTGTTTTGAGTCAAACATTCACCATCAGGTCAAACCATCAGAACAGACGTGGTCTTAATTCAAAACATAATTCTATAAGAACCGAAAATTATGCAGCGGAAGCTACAGTAGCATCCTCACCGGTATCATCGAATTCATTTTGCCAGAAAAGTGATAAAATAAAGGGAACCATTACCCTATGCGGACCCAACGAGATGTGTAAACGAACTCTGGGAGTAGAGCGGAATATCCGAGCGGATGAATCATTTGTCAGAGTTCACGTGTTTCCTGGAAACCTGACCAGAAGGAATATTTTGTCGTTTATAGCATTAATCTTTGATCCCGGAGGAGGTATATGGAAACATATTATAAAGTCAACGAGAAGGAAGCCACAACATGGAGACTCACCGTTAGTAAACAATACTAGTTTGCTGAGAAATCTTTGGGTGGAAGCCATAGTTAAAGAAGTCAATGATGGTCCCGATGGCCGATTCAGAACGATTCGATTGAAGAGACACAGTAGACATCAACCGAGATATATGAAACCTATGCCTAATGGAAGAGGTCGATTATTCGAGCGCGACGGCAACGAGGTCTGGACGTGGTGACCGCTTCGGGGGGAGTGTTAGTTATTTTATGACTAATTGTAGTTATGTCATAACTAACCAATCAGATTGGTTAAGCGCTCACCACGTCATCTAGTCTGACTGATGTATAAACTTTCTTTGTTGTGAATGGTCCATCGATTGAAGGATGTTATCATTTTATTTATATTGCTGTGACTCATGTTTTTTATTCATTTTCTAAAGACACGCTATACTGTCCGGTACGTTTGCTCATCCTGCTTGATAATTGTAATTTCCTTAGTTATTGTACTAAATTAATCGTTTTCTTTTTGTTTAGAAACAGATAAAGTTTAAAACCGAATTGTCTTCTGTTAACTATAGTTTCACTGGGGACTCTGTCATCGGCGGTAGTCGCGTTTACGTTTTTTAGAATTACATCTGTAGGACAAGTTAAATCCTACAGTGGTTGACCCAGAACCTTGTGATTTCCGAAAGTTTGCAGCTATCTTTTGATTTTTTAATGGATAATACAGTTAAAGCCAAACGAAGACTAAAGTAGGAAACTAGATAACCAACTTGTTGACTATTGATGTATGTAATCTAATCGTATAATTATGGATTAATTAGACTATCAGGTGTGTACATATTCCTCAGCATAAGCGTCGTATTAACCCAAAAACTATTAACATACGATTTACTGTTTCTATTTTCTTGAGTTTATCATTCACAGTCTCCCCCTACTCATGGTCACTTTTGGCTGTTATGTAGAAATTGACTACCGCCTATTGGTGCAATGTAGTTGTCCACAGAAAGAAACAATATTGAAGGATATTATAACTGTTGAGCCTAGAAAGCAATTTAATAAACCATATCTTTTGTGGGCATATGAAGAATGGTAATTAGCAGATGGAAGATTCTAGTGATCCCAATAACAGAAATATGACAAACTATAGTAATTATTATCAGACGTATTCGGCATGTAAACTTACATAAGACTAATGTTCAATAAATGCATTCACAGTGTTCCCAAAAACTTACAACTTAATGTTTGAGAATTTGGTGGGTGCACAAATAAGTAATTGCTCAAGATGCTTTAATCCTATAGTAATGTACAAACAGTAAAGATGTGGCTTGGAGTGACTGAGATACGATAAGAGAGTTATTCGGAAGTGTAGAATTTGTTTGTGACCGATCTGGTCTCGTGTACTTTTACGGGTATGAGAGCTGTTGTCGATTCCCGGCTGACCACACGGTGGGAGGGTACTTCTTAAGGAACCTGAAAAGGGAATCGGGTAAGCATTGGTTTGATCGACCTGAGAGCGTGATCGCAGAGCCCAAGGGACAACCGCTTGAGGCTGGTCATGCACGGCCTTTTCATGAAAGGTTCCTTGAGTATTAGCTCCGCTCTTTTAGAAAGCCCTTATTGGGCAGCCCTTACCGCCGGAGACGGGAATCCGTGAGGTAAGGTGAGGTGACATTTTTAGGGTTGACCTTTTCTAACCCTTCCTTCCTTGTTAGAAGTTTTAGGAGTAGACCTTCTACCAGGAGATTCACTGGTTGACTTAAAATATGCCGATGACATAGTTCTAATTGGTTAAGATGCAGTGTCTCCTGACTACACTAGGCAACAATACAATCATGTTCGGGATGCGATTCTCCCCATCGAAATGCGAAATGTTGCTTCAAGATTGGGTTGCATCAACACCTCAACTAGTGATAGAGAGTGAAGTAGGCGAGTGTGTAGACCACTTCACTTATCTCGGGAGTCTCATCAGTGCTGATGGCCTGGTGACTGACGAAATCTCAGCACGGATACAGAAGGTTCGATTGGCTTTTGCCAACCTGCGTCACCTATGGCGCAGGCGAGATATCCGTTTGCTGACCAAAGGACGAGTGTACTACGCAGCAGTTCGCTCTCTCCTACTATACGGATGCGAAATATGGCTGTTAAAAGTAGACGACATTCGTAGGTTAGTAGAATTCGATTATAGATGTCTTCGGAGCATCGCTCGTATATCTTGCAAAAACCGAGTAAGCAATGCTGTCGTTAGGAAACGAGTACTAGATAAGGATTGCAAATCAATAAATGAAGTAGTGAAACTTCATCAGTTGAGGTGGTTGGGACATGTGTTACGTATGCCCAACCACCGACTGCCGCGACGAGCTACGTTTTGTGGTGTAGGAGTAAGTTGAAAGAAAGTCACTGACAAGTGGACTGAGTCATGTTGGTAGATGTAGACTACTACCTGGTTGGGGTCTGCGAGACGAAAGTCACCAATGGTTAGAGACCTTGAATGACATGGCTCAGAATCGTTTGCAATGTCGCAGATGCATCCACTCTTTGTGTTCTCTCAAATTCTATTCTTCAGAATTCGTCATCATCTCTATCTTTCTTTTTCTAACTTTATCTCACTGAATTATACTTCTTGGATAATATCTTCGATCCCTAATTCTTCTACTCTCTCCACCACTATATGATTTGAACTGACGGTGGCGTCTCTGTGCCAATGTGGTATGGCAACCTGAACTAATGTACACACGTACGAAGTTCTACGTTGTAATTGACTGACTAAATGACTGATTGTGTATATCAGTTGAAAGACAAGTAAACAAACAACAATATAGTATAGGTACAGTCCAGTATATTTTACTTTTATATTTTACAATGAAATTTTCTAAGCAATTAAATGCATTGATAAAAAAAAGTGTTAGTTATCTAATCAACTTCGACAACTTTTTATGACTTTATGCACACACACACAAAAAAAAAACAAAAAACAAGTATGTTCATCTTCGATTAAAAATGTTAAGTTTGAATAATGAATTCTGGACGAGAAAAAAAGTGTTTGAATAAGATCCATCGTGAAAAATTGACATATCTAATAACATGAATTAAAAATATTACAAAATGTTCAGTGGCGATTGATCAAATAAGGTGATCTTTTTTTTTCTTTGATAGACTATTTATTGATTTTAAATTAAAAAAAATAATAAACTATTTAATTCTTATTTTTTCAAAAAAATAATAAATCTCTATCAAAAATAGTTTTTTTTTTTAGCACAACACAATATGAATGCACTCTTTATTGATTTGTATTACAAATCAGTTAGTTTAAATTTTTTTTCTTAAAAAAAGCAGTATTTTTAAAATACATAAACATGAAGTCTACTTGTATAAAAAAAATTCTTTTTAATGCAGTGGTGTTATCGCTGCCTCCTGATAATAATACTAAATAACGAACGAATCGATGGACGAATAACAATTTACTAAAAGATAAAGCAGAAAAGAAAAAAAGTAGAAGGAAATGTGCTGAAATAGGGAAAATTAAATGAATGAATGAATGAATACATTCATTTATGAAGTTCGAACTGTTCGAGTGTAGGCAGTGTCTACCGAAGACTGTGTATGAGGTTGCGCAACTCCGTGAATTGATTGAAGTTAGACATTAACATCATTAGATACCGGCTCAGTGGTCTAACGGTTAAGGCGTTCGCGCACAATACCGAAGGTCCTGGGTTCGAATCCTGCGGGATGCGGGAGTCGTGGATGCGCACCATCACTGAGGAGTCTCATACCAGGACGAAACAGCCGTCTTTCAGTGCTTCCAGGTTTCTAATGGTGATCTAACATTGATCGATTCATGGTTTCAAAAGTGTGTAACTTAACAATCTTCACAACCCCGTATTACACTCAATTAGTCTTTTAAACATTAATGACAGAATTCGATTCTCATCCTATAACCAGGAGAAACTAGACAATTGTTTTGTTCTAGTATGAAACTGTTCAGTTGCAGTTATGCACTGACGAAAGAAACCAACAGCCTTGAGTCTCACGCGTGGACGCCTAATCTGGACTCCGACAGAAAGTCAGTCAGTCAGTCAGATGCAACGTAGAACTTTGTACGTGAGTACATCAATTCATGTTGCCATACCTTATCAGCACAGAGATATAACTGTCAGTTCAAATCCAATAGTAGAAGAGGTAGTAAAGGTATAAGAAGTAGTCGGAGAGTTTAGGATTAGAAGATATTCAAGAAGAATGATTCAATGAGATAAGTTTAGAAAGTCAAAACTAGAGGTGTTGAAGAATCCAGAAGATTAGGATTTGAGAGAACACAAAGAATAAATGCACCGGCGCCATCGCGAACGGTTTTTAGCCATGTCATTCAAGGTCTCTTACCATCAATTATTATTATCTCGCGGAACCCAACCAGGTAGTCGACAACTGCCGACATGGCTCAGTCCACTCGTCAATGACTTCATGGATTTCTGTCATGTTTTGGTCTGGCCGCCCCTAGCTTTCTTCCAACCTATTCCTACACTACAAAACAAAGCTCGACGAGGCAGTCGGTGGTTAGGCATACGTAACACATGGCCCAACCACCTCAACCTATGAAGTTTCACCACTTCATCTATTGACCTACCATCCTTACCTAGCACACGATTCCTAATAACAGCGTTGCTCACTCGGGTGTCCTAGGATATACGAGCAATGCTTCGAAGACACCTATGATCGAGAACCAGTAACCTATGAATATCTTCTACTCTCACTGGCCATGTTTCACAGCCATAGAGTAAGACGGAGCGAACTACTGCGCAGTTCACTCGTCCTTTAGTCAGTAAACGGATATCTCGCCTACGCCATAAATGACGCAGGTTGGCAAAAGCCAATCGAGCCTTCTGTATCCAACAGTGTGTATGTCTAATAACTGTGATCAATTTTCTATACTGAGTGACCATTTTCTACCAATGGTCTATGTGGTGGATAACAGTATCATCACATCCAAAATATGGTTGTATCCTACTCGTTGCACTGTCACATTAGAAGAACGCCAGGAATTCGATCAAGTTTCTTATAAACGGATAGCACAACAAGGACGACATTCTATTAATGTTAGTCAAAAAAAAACTGAGGCACATTCAGATTAATGATTTTAATATTGAAATATTATCAACGACTTCATAACATAATAAATTTTGACTCTGAAACTCATCTACTGTTTGTTGTTGTTGTTATACATCTGTCTTAGATAAACCCAGCTATTCCTATTACTTAGTATTCTCTGACAACAATACACTCGACAAGTCCACAAATCAGAACACGGTTGAACAGGGAAGAGATTATATTCCAAATAGCAAGGTTAAATGGAAGTAAGAAGCTCAAACGAAGGCGAAATAGGAACAACGCCAGTATCTTTATAGTTTTAACGTGAGAAGCTTTTGGAATGTATGTACTCTAAGTATCGACTGGAGCTGAGTGGATAAGATTTGGCCAATCAGCGTGCAGCTAACGCAGTCATGCTTTAATATCATCTGTGACCCGCTAACACACGTATGTCAAAAACCTGGGACAGAACATGTTAAATACTAGAAAAGACTGAAATCGGTTTCACAACTGAAGTGAAGTCATATATGCTACTGTTAAATATTGCACTCAAAGAAATAAAAAAAAGAGATGAGAATTAATAAAACTCTTGATATTAACTGATTGGCAAATCAAAATCAAGTTGCAAGAATGCTATATTTTATCTTAGACAATAAAACAACTAGTTAGAAGCGTATCAATAATTTTCACTATGATTTCATTCATAGACTAAATAATTTGAGGTCGTCTTACATGTGGACTTGATGATGGGAAAAAATGAGAGAGAGAGAGAGAAAACTAATCAATCACACATGATTTCATCACATGAGCAATAATAACTTTTGAAAAAGGAAAAAAAAACAAACAAACCTTAATTGAGAAACTTACTTGAACTCTTCTTAGAAATTAGTGCTAACTGAGCTAGCTCATCAATTTACTACTACTCATTGATCGAACTCACTGCTTATATTGGATGTTTCCGATCTACTATGATTCAGAGTATCTTTTAATTTTCTAGGTGTACTTATTTTAGATAGATCCATATTATCTTTTCTATTATTTCCATCTAATAGAAATTGAGTAGGACTAAGTCGATAAGGATTTTTCACATAAGCAGTCAAACGTTTCGATGCAGCTAGTACAAGTCCAACAAAGAATATTGATGGATGAGTAGGTCGACTTGTATATTCCGGATGAAATTGAGTAGCTACAAAAAATGGATGTCTAGTAGGATATTGATTTTCTAAATTTGAAATGCCTTCAATTCGAGGCAAAGGTTGTAATAGTTCAATAATTTCCATACGATTGCCAGTTTCTGCATCTCGACCAACAACAATAAGACCGGATTCTTCTAATTGATCTACATATTTTGGATTAATTTCATATCGATGCCGATGACGTGCATCAAAGTATGGTGAATTAATTAATCGATGCACTATACTATCTGAACAAAGAGCATCTGATGATGCGCATGAATCAATCACTTCACATTCATAAGAATCTTTTGATTTTGATTCAGAATGTTCAGAATATTCATCAGTACATTTTAAATAGGATTTAGAAATTTCTGATAAATACAATAATGTACGACGTCGACCAAGTCGCATTGTTCCACCCATAATTCCGGAATTATGTTCAGGCATATCAATGATCACTGGGTAAGCGGTGTCTGGATCAAATTCAGTAGAATTAGCGTCCTAGTTATATAAAAAAAATATATATAACAAAATACAATTCAAAATGTTATTATAATGAATAAATAAAATCATTGTCAGTTGATCACAGATACTGATTGATATAACTGGTATAAATATGTATTCGCCAAAGATATCATAGCTTAAATTGGGTCATCGTGAGAAATCGACAAGATGAGAACGAAAATATCTCAATTACGGTGATAGCTTACCATTAACTAGAACTCGACCAGTACTGTTGAAGTGCAGAACAGTTGAACTTATGTTTTTTTTTGATATGGTGGAGAAAATTTTTTGTAGCTCAGTTGGATGATGAATGTGGCGGTGTTTCGTTTTCTGAGTTGGATGTTTCTTTTTAGTACGTTTTTCAATGAAAAACACACGACTATAAAACCCGTTAATCAATGCACTGAAAGTCACCTTTTGGTAACGAAGTGAAACTACAAACAGGCAACATGAAGTTTGCTTGTTTTCTAAAACCCAATATATACCTTCACGTTAATGTCTGTAGTCAAACTATTGTTTCCCGTTCGTTATTTCTGAACTTCAATTAGGATTCGCAAGGTTAGTGAAAGTGGCGAACTGTACCTGAGCGCCTTTCCGTGTTGCTAATAGTTGGGCGCTATATATCACCATCTTCTTGGATTCCATTCGTTACTTCTTGAAACCATTATATTGACTATTTACTAGTGTATGGATGAGTTTTTCTCCGATTTGACGCCTATCTAGATGACGATCGTACAAGTTTCTAAGGCGTCTGTTGATTTTTCCACACGTTCAGGACGGACATTATCTTTTTGTACAATCAATCGTCTAGTTAGTTTCCGCTAAGAAATACTCTTGATATTTTCATTTTTGAGTTGAGAGTGAAGAGATTTTTTTCAAGCGAATAAAGGTGTGCTGATGGATATTTTGCAAGTTTTACATAAAGTTTAATTAAAAATACTATGCATTGATCAGTCAAAGAATATACTCAACAA
This sequence comes from Schistosoma turkestanicum, assembly GCA_944470395.2. Taxonomy (NCBI): domain Eukaryota; kingdom Metazoa; phylum Platyhelminthes; class Trematoda; order Strigeidida; family Schistosomatidae; genus Schistosoma; species Schistosoma turkestanicum. The sequence goes on along the minus strand of OX103972.1, from coordinate 34,920,900 downwards.
TAAAGTTAAATTGCATTACGGGGTTGTGAAGATTGTTAAGTTACACATCTGAAATCATGAATCGATCAATGTTAGACATCATTAGAAACCGGGAAGCACTGGATGGCCGTTTCGTCTTGGTATGGGACTCATCAGCAGTGCACATCCATCCTGCAAAGTGCAGGAGTCGTGAATGCGCACCATCACTTTGAACAGTTTTCATTTAAATTATGTTAGTTGATAAGTTAAACTATTGATAAAAGTGAGAAAACGTAATTGAACTGAAAAATGTGATGTATTTGCACTATACGTTTCGAACAATCTGGTCACACATATACTCTTTTTCCCATTCGGTTAACTCTAATAAGAGAATTAATTTTATTGTGTATACTGAGAAGGTTCATTTCACGTTTGATGATGAACATTTCCAGCAAGTTTGATGGCGTTGCTATGGGTAGTCCTTTGGGACCTCTCTTAGCTGATGTTTATATGGCATATGCTGAAAATTTGTGGAATGAACCCATCAATAAGCTTACTCTGTATAGGAGATATATGGATGAGATTTTAGTTATATGCGATAAAGAACTCAATGTCTCTCAGTTACCGAATAACTCCAATAGTCTTCAGAACGACAAAGTCCTAACCCACGAAACAGAAAATAATAACCAACGGCCTTTTTTAGACACACTGTTGAGTCAAAGGGAGAATGGAACCATAAAGCGTTCAGTTTATAGAAAACCAACGAGCAGTTCTTGTCCAGTGCGACAGAACCGATGTTTAGTAAAATGCCTTTTCAATAGGGCTCAAAGGATTTGCACCACGGATACATTTGGAGACGATGCAAAATTCTTAACTGAAACATTGATTTCAAACGGCTATCCGTTAAAGTTCACCAATATGTGTAGAAATCAATTAAGACAAAAGCCAGTTTTTCATTCTGCTGAGAAAAGGTTTACCATTAAGAGGTGAAACAAATGGTCTACTCTTAGGACAAAGACTAAAAGCAGCCATAGAGAAAATATACTACACTGTTAAACTGATTATCATTGAAAAGACCAAGTTCATGATTTCACATATACCTAAACGTTGCTCGAATGATTACATCACATCCCATTGCATTTATCAATTTACATGTTTATGTGGACACACGTACATAGGAACGAATAATCGGACTTTGCAATCAAGGGTTATAGAACATGTACCTAAGTGGCTTCAAAATCAGTTAACGTCAGATGAGCCGATAAACGTGGGAAACAGAAAACCCTGTTCATCGATCGCAAAACACATAATTGAGACAGGGCATAAGACTGATATCAAGACAGCCTTCAAAACATTGTATAGAAATGTTGAAGGACGAATATTGAGGTTTATGGAGGCTATTCGAAAATTAAAAGCTCCCCCTTATGTGTACAGAAACAATTAGTCATAACCTTGAATTCACCCTAGTAATCTTTAAGCCTAGGGTAATGTGACAATTTCCCTATCCTTTCTTATTCTTTCCGTATTACGTTAATTTTCTTTCTCCTTTATTTACAATTATCACCTTATGTCTATTTGAACTTTTATTTAATTATATTAAAGATTCCCATTTAATTGACCTTTTATTGATCTTCATAATAAAATGCCTTGACAAGTAAATATGTGTGACCAGATTGTTCGAAATGTATGGCGCAAATACATCACATTTCACTGTTCTATCAAAATTTATAAAAGGAACTAATTGTTTTAGATTAATAAAAGTTTAACTTCTTTTTGATATGAAAATCTCGGTAGTGTGAACATTTATTAACTAGTCCTATTAAAGCTATAAAACAAAGAACTTACTACATACATTACGTAAATGAAGTTAGCAGGTAGGAGAAAAACTCTATGTAAACTTATCACTGTCTGTGAGACAGTGATGTATTGTTTAACATTCAGATCTTAACACAGCACCTTACATAATGAACATAATCTGTCAAAATACAATACAAAAATAAATCAAGCAGAATTAAAACTAATTATGTTTTTGGGAGGTGAATAAGTGGAACTAGTGAAGTAGTTGAGCGAGTTGACCACTTCACTTATCTCGGGAGTGTCATCAAGTGCCGATGGCCTGTTGACTGACGAAATCTCAGCACGGAGAGAGAAGGCTCGGTTGGCTTTTGCCAACTTGCGTCATTTATGGCGAAGGTGAGATATCAGTTTGATGATTAAAGGACGAGTGTAGTGCGCGGTAGTTCGCTCCGTCCTACTATATGGCTGTGAAACAAGACCAGTCAAAGTATAAGATATTCGTAGGTTACTGGTTTTCGATCATAGGTGTCTTCGAAGCATTGCTCGAGTAAACAATGCTGTTGTTAGGAAACGAGTTGTAGGTAAAGATGACAGATCAATTGATGAAGTAATGAGACTTCATCAGTTGACGTGGTTGGGACATGTGTTATGAATGTCCAAACACCAACTGCCTCGATAAGCCATGTTTTGTGATGTAGAAGTAGGTTGGAAGAAAGGTAGGGGCGGCCAAACCAAAACATGCCACAAATCCATGAGGCCACTGACAAGTAGACTGAGTCATGTTGGTAGATGTAGTCTATCTGGTTGGGGTCCGCGAGATGATAATAATCGATGGTTAGAGACCCTGAGTGACATGGCTTATAACTGTTTGCAATGGCGCAGATGCATCTACTCTTTGTATTCTCTCTAATTCTAACCTTCTGAATTCATCATCACCTCTATCTTTCTCTTTCGAAATTTTCCTCACTGAATTATACTTCTTTAATAATATCTTCGAACCCTAATCTTTCCGACTACTTCTAATACTTTTACTACCTCTACTATAATGGGATTTGAATTGATAATTATATCTCTGTGTTAACGTGGTATAGCAACTTGAAATGCTGTACTTACGTGCAAAGCTCTACGTTGCTATTGATGATTATAGATGATGATGAATAAGTGGAACTAATGGTTAACCGAATAAAGAAGTGACATCTAAAAATGTGACAAAAGTATATAATCACTAATGTCAATCATGACTAGTGTGATAAGCAATTAGAGGAAATCGGTGAACAAAAAGAGATGACTAAAATCCTAAGAGAAAAAAAAACTATTAAAAAGTACCCGTAAATAATGCATAATGGAAATGTTCTAATATTCGGAACATTCAAAAGCTAAGCATAGTACAATAAGCGAAATAGAAATGCTAAAATTACAGACATATATATACTCAATATCTAAGTTGGTGTTTCTCTAATCATGAGATATATACTTAATAGGGCACAAATTACGACGATTCTTTTTGACAATCAATTTAAAACCCGTATAAATCTGTTATCAATAAGCATGTTTTTTTTTCTTTAATTAATTAAAAAGGTTCGGTGAATAAGACTACTTGAATTAAAAAAGAAAAAAAATTGAAACAATGAATTATATTGCTCAGCCAATTAGACAAAGTTTAAAGGTTGTTGATTATATCGATGGTTAGAGACCTTGAATGACATGGCTCAAAATCGTTCGCGATGGCGCCGGTGCATTTATTCTTTGTGTTCTCTCAAACCCTAATCTTCTGGATTCTTCAACACCTCTAGTTTCGACTCTCTAAACTTTTCTCACTGAATCATACTTCTTGAATAGTATCTTCTAATCCTAACCTCTCCGATTACTTCTAATACCTTTACTACCTCTTCTACTATTGGATTTGAATTGACAATTATATATCTGTACTGATGTGATATGGTAACATGAACTAATGCACTTACGTACGAAGTTCTACGTTGCATCTGACTGACTGATATCGACATTACAATACACATCGATTATACTACTACTCATTTGAAGAAAAAAAAATATTATCCTGCAACAATCATAATTTCAGATATGTAAAAGTAGACAGTAGAAAAGAAAAGAATTTCATCTTTATGTAGTTTGTTAAGAAACTTCATATGATAATAAACTATGGTATACCTTTTCATTAGTGTGAGTGTGTGCGTAAAATAACCTTGTCACGTAAAAAATAATCAACTGTTTCACCTTGATAATATTGAATTAATAATGCAACTGTAAAATTAGGTATATCGCACAGTTAGTTACCACCAAGCAATGTTGTGATCATACTACATAACTTTATAGGGCAAATATACCGACCGACGCAACAGACCTGCAATCATGATTCACAGTTATATAGCAAAATCTAAGCAAGAAATCTGAACCTATCTCATTTTAAGACTAAGCGTCAGTGATATGAAAGACTGACTTCATTATCTACTTACAGTCACTCTTAATATATATATATATATATATATATATATATATATATATATATATATATATATATATATATATATATATATATATATATATATATAATATATATTCAGTGTATAAGCTTTCCAGTCAAAAATGTTAGAACGACGAGAATTAGCACAGTCAATAATTGTGTACAGATGTATGCACGATAAGCATTTTTTTTTTCAATTTCAAGATAAATTTTAATCTTTTATTGGTTTTTGATCAAATAAATGACTTACTTCCCAACCGAGAACATTTCTTGCAAATTCAATTACAGCACATTGGAGACCTAAACAAAGGCCTAAAAATGGAACACCTCTTTCTCGACAAAAGCGTATAGCAGCTAGTTTACCGTCAATACCTCGTTGACCGAAACCACCAGGAACAACAACGGCATCAGAGCTACTCAACGTGAGCCAGGCTTGATGAAATGCATCTGGACTTAGGATACGAGTGTTTTCTTCAAGATCTTCAGCACATACAAGTGAAAGATCCAATTTTAAGTTTGTATAAATTGCAGCATGACGAAGAGCCTGACAAGTAAAAATATAAAGACAATAAGAGTAAAACTGATGCGAAATAAAGTGATGTTGGATATTAATCTTAACGAACTTTCTATTATTTCTAACTTTATTTTATTTTAATAATTTTGATTTAGGAGGAAGTATGTTACATTACATTATAATCGGGAAATGCATTCATTCTTAGTTTTAAAAAATAACAGGTTCGACCATCTCCAATTTCTCAAAGAGTTTGGTATTCAGAATACTCTCAAGCCCCGAATTATTTGGTTACGGCAATCAGGCGGGTAGTAGTCTGAATTTATCTCCAACGTTCACTACCACAGTTAATGACTCGACTGACCAGCATCATGTCTTAATTTGGCCGCCTCTAGCTTTCTTTTAACCTGACTCCTACTACAGCCAAAATTACACGTCAATAAAGAGGGTGGTTTAGCATAGATAACATATGTTTCAACCATCTCAGTCGATTAAGAGTCATCATTTGGATAACTGAAGTTCTATCCCTACATAATACCTATTACTCTGAACGTAACATCAGTATTTCTCACTTTGTGAACCAGACAAACACGAACAATGCTTCAAAAGCACTTTTATGTTAAAACACCAGTCATCAACAAATATACTCAATTTTAAGGTTTATGTTTCATATCAATAACGTAGAACAGACAGAACTAACACAACCCGTGGTTAGCATGAAAACATTTTATCAAAGTCGCAAAATAAAAATAATTGTACGATCTTTCAGATTCCGTGCTGTTTAATCCATATACCAACAGACATGGGCTAATGAGACTTTTAGGTGATCAATGCAATTAACTACTTTACTTTCTCTTACTAGTCTAAGAGTTGACATAGACTAGTCTTCAAATGGTATTTTGCATGTAAACAGAGTAAAAATGAAGTTAAAGCATACTTGCATTGTATCTGAATGGTAATTAATTAATAGACTACTTCTTTACCAATCTTTACTAAACAGGAATAAATCCTAGTCAATGAATAGATTCTCTTGATTTGAGTTTTGTTAGTAAACTTATAAATAACAATGTAAGAAAAATTAATAAAAATTGACCAGTAAATACTATCACCTACCTTTAACAATGACAAATAAGCATCATTAAATTTGGTATATTTTCCAACTATAGCAATACGAACAATTTCAGATGCCAGTTCTATTTGACGAATTAATGCTTTCCATTTACCAAGAATTGGATATTCAATATGTTGTTTCGGATTCAGTTGAAAGTGTTCCAGTAGAATTGAGCATAAATTTTGATCATTTAATCGTATAGGTACTTCGTATAAATCATTAACATCTAGGGAAACAATAACCTGTTTTATAAATAATATAAAAGTGGGTAGTTAAGTAAGCACATCAGATAATAAATATATTTTGTAGTCAAATACTGATATAATTTAGTTGAAAAGAAATTCGATAATAGACTATCTATCAAACAACAGAATTATGGAAATGAGTCATTGTTTAAATTTACATTACATGTCGGTAACAATTTCACGCTAAGATAGATAGGAAAGGTTGTTACTATAAACTGGTATTACATGTGAAATTGGTCAAGCAAACACCAATATAGTAACGACATTGTTCAACATATTTAGCTGAGATAGAAGCCATTCCTATAAGGCCTATACAACATAAGGTATTGGCACTGTTTGAAACTTAAAATTAACTGATTGAAAGCTATCGCTTCATGAAAAAAAAAGTCATTGAGTTATAGTGCGTGTATTTTGTTGAGCCCATAGGGCTTGCCCAAGCCTCCAGACAATTCGACCCATCCTATTCGAGTTGCTATTCTCTCGTCTTTTGACCTTGGCGAAAATTCCCTTTTATCATGGTTGTTTCTATTCCGGTATGTGTGTGTGTAAGCTTAACTCGCTTATCACATGTGTGTCTGGCTTATTTCTGGTCTGAACATAAATGCTTAGTCATGCTTCATTACAAATTGATTGGCTCTCTCGCCTTCTCCACTTCACTTTGCCCTGCTTGTATGCTTTTCATTCTCATGTCTGTTTGCTTGAATGAATAATGCACGAATGATTGCCTGAAAAAAGCCGAGTTCCACCTCTAAATGTCCACTACACACACACACACACACACTATGATGTAGTTCATACTCACTCAAATAAACAATAGATTAAAATTGCACTGCTATTCACAATTATACATCTCTAATCACTATTCATAGTGTGTATTTTATTTATACGCATTTCTTATGACTGACCATATGTATTTCCCTTTTCCTATGTGATTCATGTTGATTCAGATTTTAAAAATAGACAAAACTATTAAAACATATCAAGTTTAACTTGTTTCGATGCTATAATTTTGTGAAATGTGTTTAAAAAAAACATCATAAAAACGATACAACAAAGAATTAGTAGGTAAAATACTGACATAACTGTTGATTCTTTACAAACTTAACAATCAAAAAACAATAACCATAGAAGTATATAAAGTAACAGGGAATAATAAATACTTCGAACATTCTGTCATGTATGTAATTTGTACTATCTATAAATGAACTATACTACTATCTAATCGAGTAAACCATATACGATGTAAATTTGCTTTAAATCATTTCTTTTTTTATGAATGACAAATGACAAGGTTGTTTATCTTGCAATGCGAACAAACTCAACTGAAAAGTATCTATGAAATATGATAAACAACAAGTTATAATATATCCTTGGCTCTTCTATTGCACACACGCAACAACAAATGCAAGAGAAGACGACCAGTGTAGCAGCAGCCTCTGCAGCAGTAGGTCTCAACATACATAAAGGAAAAAGCAAAATTCTCCGATGCAACACAACATGCACCAACCAAATCACTCTTCATGGACACCACTTGGAGGACGTTAACACCTTTACATATCTGGGCAGCATCATCGACAATCAAGGTGGATCCGATGCAGATGTGAGGGCACGGATTGGCAAAGCGAGGGCTGCATTTCTACAATTGAAAAATATCTGGAACTCCAAACAACTTTCAACCAAAACCAAAATCAGCATTTTCAATACAAATGTCAAGACAGTTCTAATGTATGGAGCGGAAACATGGAGAACTACCAAAGCCATCATTCAGAAGATACAAGTGTTTATTAACAGTTGTCTACGCAAAATACTTCGTATTCGTTGGCCAGACACCATCAGCAACAACGAACTGTGGGAGAGAACGAACCACATTCCAGTGGAGGAGGAAATCAGGAAGAAGCGGTGGAAGTGGATAGGACACACATTACGAAAAGCACCTAACTGCGTCACGAGACAAGCCCTCACATGGAACCCTCAAGGCAAAAGGAAAAGAGGAAGGCCAAAGAATACATTACGCCGAGAAATAGAGAAAGATATGAGAGGAATGAACAAACATTGGACAGAACTGGAGAGAGAAGCCCAGGACAGAGTTGGTTGGAGAAAACTGGTGGGCGGCCTATGCTCCATTGGGGGTAACAGGCGTAAGTAAGTAAGTAAGTATAATTTATCCTATTTGTTATTCTACTTAAGTTTTATCAAGTTTTATTTTCTTTTTAAATATACATTTCTCGCAGTAGACTATGCATTTGTTAATTTTTAAGAATAAACTATAGCTACTGACGCTACTACTACTACTACTAGTAGTAGTAGTAGTAGTAGTAGTAATGATATATTTACTAGACAAGAAAGTAACACTCAAAAACAAATCCTCATCGGAACACAGTCACATTTTTTTGGTGAATTGAATTGCAAACTAGGATTGTGGTTATTTTTAAATCGATTCAATCATTTTTTTTTAGGTGATTGAAAAAATTAATAATAAATAGTAAGTAGATAAAGAAAAATTAAACTTTCGAACTGATCACGAAGTACTTACACGTTCTACTGCAACTTGACTGAATAAGCTGATTTTGTTAATGACACTGGAGGGTAGCGGTGAACTACAACGACACATTAGGAGATCTGGATGTAAGCCACAGGCACGCAGTTCACGTACGCTTGCCAGTAAATTTGACATAGAGAAAAGAAAATCACAGATTAATAAAATATTTTCTAATAATTTCGAAGAAATAAATCTTCTTATTTGCAGAAACTTTGAGCTTACTAAAACTTACTGAACAGATGATAAATGAAAAGATTCACTACTATCCCAAGCGACAAAATAGTGTAGGATTTGAAGTATGTCACGCAACGGTAAGGTACTTGAACGATTAAAATGTTTTTATTAACCGATTTCCTATTGGGAGTCGATTGCTAATCTAAGCTGCTGCACATTAACCGAATCATAAGGATGGATATGATCAATTTTTTTCTGATGTACCAATAAAATATATTCAGGATAGAATTCTAACGTTTGCATCATAAATATCAGCAAAAGTGAATACACAGGTGGGATATCATTTAAAAGTATCTGAAATCAAAAAACTTTAGAACACTATAAACCACTTAATTAATAAAAATAAACTAGTTCCTGATAGAAGAGAGGGGCCAATAAGGAGTGGTCAAAGGGATTCAGTTGACGTCAATCCGAAATTTCTCACAGGATGAATATACATCACATTATAATATCAAGAAATTGATTCATCTTATTCTAACATTGATCGGTTTATAATTTTACTGAAACTTGACAATCTCCATAACCCTTTACTGATAATCAATAAGTTACACCTAAATATAAAATCTAATGCACTAAATATGTACCATTCTTGGTAGTTTACATGAACGAGAAAGTTGTAGTGAACTAGACTGATGTGGTTCAAAAAAAAGTTGAAATTTATATCAGAAGAGCTGCATTCTGTTAAAGGGGAAATATGATAAGGAAAAATCTACTGATTACTTAGTTTGTTAGTACATTAAGAGAGAACATTAACTCATGAAAATGAAACATTTACAGTAAAGAAAAACAGAAACAGTAGCGTAGGTTACAGATAAATTCTATTACATCCATTAAAAAAAAAATTAAATTTTCGAAGAAATAAGTACTTGAATACTGATAAATAGATAAAACAGCTGAGAAAAGATCGAAAAATCTTGTTACATAATTAGAAAATAACTGCCTGGTAAAAAATAATGACCTTCACGAGTCCCACTGTTAATTTCATGAATTGTATTGTCCTTTATAGTTGTGGGTTTGAAAACTATTTGTTTGTGTAATCTATTACAAATCCATGCACTTGAAATATCTACGTAAGAATACTGTACAGAAAGAAAATTCTTGCTGAACAGATGTTAGCAATTAATTATGTCAATGATTTAGACTTATGAAAGGTTATTAGATACTTAGTGATATAATGATTAAAACCTTTTACTTTCGGGCATTAAGTCATAGGTTTGAGCCATGCTTCAAATACTTCGGTTTAGGCAGCCAGGTATTAGAACTATTGACCCTCATATCCAAACATTAGATTACTGGGTTAATTTCCTTATTTATTTATTGATCAAACTGTATCTTTGTGCATTATATATCGACTAATTATCTACTATTCATTTTTACAACCAGAAGTATCATCAAAAAAAAAACAATAACAAACTCTTTCAATACAATGGAAATATACTTGGACAAACTATGTAGTTCTTTACGAACTAATGCATACTATAATTAAACAGAACAAACGAACAATTGAAAACCTGACGTTTCAGACATGTAATCTATCATGTATATATGATGGTGTGTCTATAGAAAAGGGACAAAGTTAAAAGTAAGAAAATTAAATAAAAACTAACTTGCGTAGGCTTGGTTTTAGGCTCTCCAACAGATTGAAGCTGAGGTACAAGGCTAACATGTACGCAACAGAAATTAACACTTCCTACTCGAAAAAGCATTTGTCTGAAAGCCTCAACATACGGCATAGATTCAATATCACCGATAGTACCACCAAGTTCAATAATGCATACCTCTGGGGTCGAACCACTTTCATCTACTGGGATTTGAGAAACATTAGTAACCCATTCAATAATAGCATCTGTGATATGAGGGACAACCTAAAACAAAGAAAATCAATAACAGCTTAGAATATATTGATTTGAAATAAACTATCAATCAACTTTTTCAGCTTAAATATCACAATCATCTATAACGTACATTTTCGTGTAATGATATATCAGGAAATATGTCAATGCCACCAAACAACCAATTTAATATCAAACAATCACCAGATAGATAAGTATATAAACTGAGCAAACTAGAAATTAGCATGTTAATGAAATGGTTTGTAACACCACGCCTAAACATAAAAAGACTAAGCTGAAAAAACTGCAAACATTAATGAATGGGGATAGTGATAAAGTGATAAGGTTTTACAGGATAACATTAGCATGAAATATACAGACACACTAGTCAGAAATTTTGGTGAAACATTCTTACTTGTACTGTTTTCCCAAGATAATCTCCACGGCGTTCTTTCTCAATTACTTTCTGGTAAATTTTTCCCGTTGTGATGTTATTATCTTTAGTTAGTGTTATATTTAGAAATCTTTCATAGTTTCCCAGGTCAAGATCAACTTCACTGCCATCATCCAGAACGTATACCTCTCCATGTTCAAAGGGAGAGAAGGTACCAGCGTCAATGTTTAGATAAGGATCAATTTTGATACACGTAACATTCCATCCGTATGCTTTTAAAATAGTCCCAATACTACTAGAGATAATCCCCTTGCCGATCCCGCTGATAACACCACCAGTAACCAAAATATATTTCACCTTATCCTGTAATAATTTTCACAATAAATACATTTATTGAACTTAAAAATCTTTTAGAAAAACGTTTTTAACCACACCTACAAATATGTAAACACTAAATCACGTAAAGAAAAAGGAATTCACTAATGGTCATACTGTGATACTACATTATGATGGACAGAGAAATATAAGGAAGTGAATATTTTTCTCGGAAAGTAAGGTGTCTAACAATTGTATCAATATTATTTAATGCGATTTTATATCAAGCATACTTAAGTATTCATGTTTTTAAGAGAATTAATTCACACAAGTGATTCATAAAACCATATGAGTGAGAACTAATGGTTCTTTAAAGACTAGCTCATTACAATTAGTATTTCGTACAATCAAAACTTTCTCTGTATTATGATAGCCGATTAGTAAATGACTCGATCGCAGCAAAATTTATGAATAAATTAGGCTGTTTAGTAAAGGAACAACGGAAACGATTAGGCCAGTTCTCGACCTTCATTTCAAAAAACTAGCTCGATGCTTAATGACTAAAAAGAAGCAGAGCCTCAAGGTTATTGGTGGATATATTTCGATCGAGGTCAGAAGCAATACATAAAGCATGGTATGGATCTTACTAGTATTTATTCATTTTGGTAGGAACAAATAAAAGATTTTAGATACCTTGTATTATAAACAGAAGATTAAATCGAAGTTTTCATGACTCGTAATCATCTGAGTAATAATAATAATGATATTAAGTGCCATTCATACAAAACCACACTAAGCTCTTAATCACACCTGATTTTATATGCTTTCTAATTAGATTTTCAGTCTAAAAATATGACTAGGACCTGTAAAATTCATCCGAAAAACAAGGGAGAACCACGTACACAACAAGCCAAGGACCAACCCTGGCTCTTGTCCCGTCCTAACGGTTTGAGGGAAAATCCCGAAGTATTATGCCAAGGCCTGCGAATTTTGAAAACCGACAAAAACAAAAATAAACTAATAGACCAGTAAATCTGTATAACTCATTAGGAGGGAGTTGATGATTTATGTCAGTAATTCTAAACATGAAGGGACATAGTGCAAAGTCACAGGATGACGGTCACTTCCTTATTGCCAAATTTGATTTTTTGTGGTCAATTCTGAAGTAGAAAACTACTTGACATACCAAAAACACTAAGTATGGAATAAACGGTAGAGCTTAGTTTAGCAAAATCAGTGTATTTGATTCCGAGTCACTCAATTCGTAAAAACAACACGTTGGGAAACAACAGAATAATCACAACTGGCTCCCGTTTCTATGTCTAATGACGTTTCAAAGTGCCAAAGCTCAGGAGTTACTACAAATTAACGAATGATACAACTATTTTATTGCTGAATGGCGTCATGTTTTAAAAATGGTTATTTTGATTATTTCGTCGTTTCCAGCTTCAAAAAGTAATATGAAAGTGGTTGAAACATGCACGAAATACAAATAATTCAGCAGGAAAGTGCTTTTAGATGACTTTGCCCATTAAATCACTACTCTTAAAAATATTTGCAGAGAATCACTTTGATTTTGTTTCGAATTATGACTAAATAGCTATATGATTTCTCCAGTTGATATCCACGGAGGACATAAGGTTGACTTCAGGGAGGGGAATTTTAGAAACAAATCTACATGATGAACAGAAAGTCGGAAACGGATGATGACATCAAACACACAGACTTGTTGATTTATTGTTTGATAATTACATGGTATCGATTGCAAGCGACTGGAATGTATCTACAAAAATATTTCGTACTATCACGTACGAAAAATGATTTTCACGAGAGAATGCTATTAGCGTACAGAAGCTCATTTTCACTACTGGTTTCCTACTTTAGCAACTTGTCTGGTAGGAAATTCACATGTCGTAATTCACACATCCATGCAAGCCTCCTGTGAGTTATAAGATGCCAAAGTTAATTACTATTATTCTTGATTAGCTCAAAGTACTGATAGTTTCTATGAAGATGAACTCTTCACTCCATAAGTTTGCACAAATAGCCATGAGGACAAAGTCTAGTCTATATTCTAGCCATATTGCAAACATATGTCATGTTATGCCGAATTAAACAAAAAATGTAAAACCAAACGCCGATGGAGGCAGCTAATAACAATTAGTGACAGTAAAAATGTGAGAGAAAAACAGTCCGCAAGCAAAACCAGCATTAGGTAACGCGAAACTCAAGTGAGCCGCGAGATTTCCAATATCCTATATCTTTTTCATAAGCTAGTATAAACTAATTGATTTCTTTGCGCTCGATTTCAATGAATCGGGTTTAGCCACTCATATGTCTAATTATGGTCAGTCGGCAGTTATTTGTGAGTATGTTTGAATGAGTACACTTGTTTCAGGGCAATAGGGATTCTGGGTACCACCAGCTTTCACATTACTAGACTGGAGATCATTTAATAGCGATTTGGAAAACTATAAAGAGAAAGTTCTAATGCTAATAATAAGAAGATTTTTGAACTCATTAAATATATATATAATTTAGTTTATCGATTGGTAATGAAGATTGTTCGAGAGGCACCGAAGTGTAAGCAAGGTAGAGGAAACAGAGATAATAGGTGAGGTAGATTAAGTTGTTGATCTGGGGAGATCGTGATAATAACAACTAGCAGATCCCAGGGCATGCATTGGGCATGTTTATCAAGTCTCTTCTTGAAGCTGTCCATTGAGGAGCCTACGGTCACCTTTTCTGAGAAAGTGTTCCAAGTCTGGAAACATTTTTTTGACAGTAACCTCGAAAGATGTGGCTGTGATGTTTCTTGTCGAAGCAAAGCAGCATGATTCTGCCACATCGATTAATTTGGCAGTTCATGAATTTTGGTCTTTGAAATGTCAGTTAATATATATTGACTCCAACTCCAGCTTTTACACCTCAAATCATTGAAAGTTTCATGCCCCATAAGCTGCAATATCTGTGATAGCCATGTTTCATATTCGGTTTTAGATCAACTTGAAACCACAAAAATCTGATCATCAATAATTGTAATAATGAGAAGTAACCTCATTCTCAAAAATCGGTGTGTTAAATGAAGCGTGCCAGTTTACAGGCAAGATCAATTTGTTACATTTGTTGACACTTACTGAAATGGGATGTTCAGTTTGATGGCTATTTTACAAGATACACTTGCCATTTCCACAGACGGTTATTTTCAGCATAATATTATAAATAGGGTTGGAATGGCTGGAACGTCTGAGGCCGAATATAACGAGAATCTTGTGGTGATGGTCTGTCTTATGTTTGCGATATGTTTAGTTACTGCATTTGTTTGAGCTCAACTTCACGTCGGAACGCACTGTCTCTACCATTCCTATGTTTCAAGCAAACTAGAGAGCTTAATCTTCTATAGAGTGGGTTACATTTCGATTTAGCATTACTCATTTACTTACGTCTGTTACCCCCAGTGGAGCATAGGCCGCCCACCAGTTTTCTTCAACCAAGCTTCGTGCTTTCCTTTTGCCCTGAAGGTTCCATGTAGAAACTTTTTTGAATGTTTTGTTTTTTGGAAAATCCCTCCATGTATATATATTTGTGTTATGATATGACTGACTTTTTCTGCTAACATTTTGGAACTTTATTTGATTCCATTTTGAGATTTTATCATTGTATATTATTATTATTTCTATATTTTGTACTTATATTGGAGTTTTTATGTGGAATCACTATAGGTAGTGCTGTTTCTTCGGTTGATGTTGCCAATGTAGCTTCTTTGAGTACTTCGGATCAAGACGAAATTGGATGTTTGAGCGTGGAGAATGTAGGCGTCGGTGGCAATAGCTTCAGCCACAGTGATGGCAGTACTGAGAAGGCTAACATTCGGTACCCTAGGTGCTATGAGGAGTCGTGTTGAACACGCAGCATGAGGAAAAGAGCATGGAATTGTCCACCTGTCGCACTCCACCATCATTGACTTGTACTACAAGCTTCGAGATGAGCACTACCAACAGTGATAAGATAGAAGAGGCTAAGAGCATTCCTAGTAAGGAAGGCAATGTTGATCGAGTAGAGTTAGCCATTGTGCATGAGTCGACTGGATGTCATGAGAAGTGTACTGCTGCTTGTACAGCTGCGGCTACTAACGATAATAGCATTGATGATACTCCTGCGAGTAATAGTGATCGATGGAGGTTGAAAGACACTCATCGTCGTCGAAATGATCGTACGTTACGCTCACATACTGCTACCCAAGCTAAGAAGCATAAGAAACAACATGATGCTACTATTATTGAGAAGCCTAAACTTCGTTCTCTTTCGGATGCTACGACTAGCAATGGAAATAGTAGTCATCAGAATCTTAGTAGTGACAGCGATAGTAAAGAGACAGAA
This sequence comes from Schistosoma turkestanicum, assembly GCA_944470395.2. Classification (NCBI taxonomy): domain Eukaryota; kingdom Metazoa; phylum Platyhelminthes; class Trematoda; order Strigeidida; family Schistosomatidae; genus Schistosoma; species Schistosoma turkestanicum. The sequence goes on along the minus strand of OX103972.1, from coordinate 34,905,102 downwards.
AGTGTGAGCAGTCCACCTATAGTCACTAGTCGGTCAACTTCATCGAATGAGCCTTCTAGTGTTTCGACGCCATCGGACCCTGCCGCGAATGTTAGGTTGATTGAGGATACACAAGGTTGTGTAACTGTGAGTGCTCCTACTTCGGTTGACCGTCAGTCAAGTGATGATGAGAAGGAAGCGTCTGATGGTAGCAGCCAGTCTACAGTGTTGCATGATAACGATGCTATTGATGTGCATATGTCTTGTGTCTCTGAAACGGAACATGAAGAACAACAAGTGAGTTTATCGGTTTTGGATTGCGATACTAATGCTGTTCTTTCATGTAGCGAGATGAGTTATACAACAATGGAAGAGTTTCACTCTACGGATGCTAGTGCAGCCAGAAACGACGCGACTTGTCTGACACAACGGAATCATGATGACGATGATAATAATCTGGATGTCACTGATGTGACAAATGAGTTGCCGACGATGACGAATGCTGATCAAACCTCCTCTGTATCAGGAGAGATAAATATTGTTCCTATGTTATGCGACTTAAGGTCTTCGGGAGACGAGGAAATATCGAAATTGGAGATCCCACCCTTGCATATTATCTATGGGTCAAGAACTTCTGTTGATAAGTCAGCATCACGGACTTCATTGTATCTGCCGATCGGAGCAAGTGGTGGTGGATTGACCACTCATCCCCATGATATGGAATGTAATTCCCGGATAGGATATGACCAGCTTAACGACGTGTTATACATGTTCATATGGGTTAATTGGATAAGGTTTATACTACCGTCGAGTCATGCTACGATAGATAGGGGAATCAAGGACCTGAGGGGAAGGTATAGGTACCTAGTTAGCTTGATAGGTCATATCCATGTTGGAGGGCGGGTAGGCATACTGCTGTAAGTCCTACTCGTTTTTTCGGTGTGAATTAGGGGATGAGAGTGAACCCTAAATTGAAGTGTCAGTAAGCGCTTGCTTTCTGCATGGAGGGATTTTGCGGGCCGGTGTAGAATCTTTTTTGAATGTTTTGTTTTTTGGAAAATCCCTCCATGTATATATATTTGTGTTATGATATGACTGACTCTTTCTGTTAACATTTTGGTACTTTATTTGACTCCATTTTGAGATTTTATCATTGTATATTGTTAATATTTCTATATTTTGTACTTACATTGGAGTTTTTATGTTTGCTTCTGAACTGTACACATGTTGTTTAAATTTGATATTTAATATGGCTACAGCCATATTTGGATTTGATACCTTGGCAGTTAATACTAGTATCACTTATTCTTTTGAACTCGGATACTCATCAGAGTAATTTCGACTTGGAAGGTGTATTAATTGTCAGGTAAATGTTTGTATTTCCATTTTACCATAATATAGACCACTTTCTCCTAGAATTATTGTGTTTTGATATTGGACTAGAGGAGGGCGCGTTGGTCCTACACCTACTGGAAACAAATTGAACTGCTACGGTAGAAAATTCATCTACATTCCATTTGACGGCTTGTGTCGTGACGCAGATAGTCGCTTTCCGCGATATGTCTTATCCACTTTCACTTCTTCTTCCTGATTTCCTACTCCACTGGAATCTGGTTTGTTTTCTCCCACTGTACTTTGTTTCTCTTCGTGTCTTGTCAACGTATCCTTCGTATTTTGCTTAGACATCTGTTAATAAACACTTGTATCTTCTGTATGATGGCTTTCGTAGTTCTCCAAGTTTCCACTCCATATAGTAGAACTGTCCTGACATTTGTATTGAAAATGCTGATTTGGGTTTTCGTTGGAAGTTGGAGTTCCAGATATTTTTCAATTGTAGAAATGCAGCCCTTGCTCTGCCAATCCGCGCTCTCAAATCTGCATCGGATCCACCTTTCGCGTCGATGATTCTGCCGAGATATGAAAATGTGTTAACGTCCTCCAAGACATCTCCATCAAGAGTGATTTGGTTGATGCATGTTGTGTTGCATCGGAGAATTTTGCTTTATCCTTTATGTATGTTGAGACCTGTTGCTACACTGGTCGTCTTCTCTTGCATTTGTTGTTGCGTGTGCGATAGAAGAGCCAGTTCATCTGCGAAGTCCAGATCGTCCATCTGCATCCTTGCCGTCCTTTAGATGCCATACTTCCCTCCAGATTTTTACGTCTATATAACCGAGTCAATCACCATGAGAAAGAGAATGGGTGAGAGTAGGCAACCTTGCCTGATATCGGTCTTCACCTTGATTCTCAACCAGACGTGGTTCGTCTCAACACAAAAGAAATAACTCGAGCTAACTATTGCAATGTGCACTGCTGAGTTTGAAACTTTAGCCCTCTATAATAGGCTAATTGTAGAATCCAAACTGAGGTTCACATTTTGGAATTATGGCTCAGGAAGTTTAGATACGCGTCTTGCCCATTTTAAATCCAAAACAATTAATCTGTTTAAGCAAATGTTCTATTATTAGTCATAAATGTAAATATACATCATTACCTAAACAATATTACTACTGTTAGTGCTTCAATGATAACAAAGTGTTGCTAATTCCGAAAGGGTGCTCCAATTTCCAATCCAAATTTGAAACTTCCAGTCCGTGCCAATGTTATAACCGCCAGAGGAATATAATCAATATGACTGTCGCCATAATTAAATATCAATTTAAACAATATAATGCATAACGGAAGGAATCACAGGAACTTAAAAAAGGCACAAAAAATATAAACGATAACAAAATACAGATGTTATCATCCCAAAATGGAATTGAACAGATTACCAAAATGTAGAACTGAAAGAATCAATAAGGACCTATGCAAATGTGTACATGGAGGGGTTTACCCAAAAAAGCCTTCTCAGATGGATCTTACACTAATGTAGAATGCGAGATATTTATCTAACGCTATAGCATAGGCTTCAAATATAGGGCAAACAAAACTGGACACAATCGTCCCTCCTTTCTTGCTGATTAGTTCGTCCTCTGTACAGGTGTTCGTCGTCGACATGATTATAAATGAATTTTCTACCCTAGCAGTTCACTCCGGCTCCAACAGGTGCAGGTTGATACGCGTTCGCCTAGATCAGGAACAAAAACACCATAATTCTGGGAGAAAACGGTTCTATTATATTAATATGGAAATATAGACAATCACCAAAACAATATTACACCTTCGAGTTCCAAATTACCGCGATGGGTATCCGTTTCTGGAAGAATAAGTGCTTCCAGTCCGTTACTGTTAAAGTATCGAATCCAAATATGGCTGTAGCCATATTAAATATCAAATTTAAGCAACATGTGTACAGTTCAGAAGCAAACATAAAAACTCCAATGAAAGTACAAAATATAGAAATATTAACAATATACAATGATAAATTCTCAAAATGGAATCAAATAAAGTACCAAAATATCAAACAGAAAGAGCCAGTTATATCATAACACAAATATATATATACATAGAGGTATTTTCCAAAAACAAAACATTCAAAATAGATTGTACAATGATGATGTGGTATGATAAGAGATAAATCTTGATGATCATTCAGTATGACAGTTCGGTCCAATGGTTCCACAGACATACTGCTGGGGATAAGGCACGATCCGACTGTAACGGTTTTCTCTGTGACCATCAGACTCAGTTATTCGACATTCTTCTAAGGACTATTGATGATCCTCGAATCATCCCATGCTTTCCGGTGAGTAGCGTTTGTAACGGACTTATCAACACCCTTTAATTCCTTAGTCCTCAGAAGTCCCACATTTGAACGTCCATCATTTTCCGGATTGTACATTGTTATCAAACATGTAATAAAGCTCACCAACCGTGTCACTCATCTTAGTAACCTGTACTGGCTGGATTAATAATTATAATAGTTATTCTCAAATCACAATGTGTTACAATGGGCATGCCGGTTTACACTCAAGAACAAATTGTTGCAAATGCTATCACATTCACTGTGAATGGTTGATCAGTCAGATTATTATTAAAATTCTGTTTCTGACAGCAAGTTTACATCGTGTCACTGCTACAGGGACAGTTTCATACAGCCGTATTGTGAAGAGGCGAATACAAACACGGTATGCACACAGCAGAGTTCCTAAGTAGGTTACATAGTTCGGGAGTGTCACTGGCATATCCTAAGTCAACGAGCTAGTCTCCTCGTAGAAATTCAACTCCACAGAAATAAGAAGAGAAAATTGTCACCTCTAAAATCAGTTCTATGAAAAAGTTGAGCAGGAGTGGAGAAAATTATAAAATGGATAGCCCTGACGAATCCCACTCACGGTAATCAATTCCGATGACAGTTCCCCATAAGCACTCAACCAGCGGTGTTAGAGTAGAGGGTCTGTATTCGGTTAATATACTGTCGTACATCTTTCAATGACGGATACTGCAGCAGAAATTCACGTTCGGCAAATTCAAATGCCACCTCAAGGTCAATGAATCCAACGCCTGACTTTGCGTCTATGTTTTCAGACCTGGTAAAGATTGAATACATAGCCTATACATCCACGTCCAGGTCTGAAGCCACCCTGGTGTTTTCTAATTTGCTCTTCACGGGCTCTAGTTATATATCGAATAATTATGGAAGCTAACATTTCTAACACTGTATTAATTAGACTTAAACCTCTGTGATTGTCACAATGGACGTTTTTCCATTCTAATGGACTATAAAAATCAGTGATTAAAAAAATTCAGATGGGATTACGCTCGGTTACCGGATTCTAGCTGTTTCAGTCAATCACACGGTTGAAACTGGACCACTATCCTCAAGAATCTTAGAACCTCCTGTTCTCCCTTGGTTCAGATATCCTAAAGCCTTTTCAGCTTCATTAAGATTCAGAGGATTTACATTAACTTGTCTTTTGGTTGATTGGGATTCGTGTGTAACGAAATCTAAACATGTATTCCCAAATGAGCAACAGACTTCCATAAGGCCTATTCATAGGTGGCTTATAGCAGTGTGAGCTTGTTGAGTCCGGCCTTGGGACGACGTTAGGGGTCGTCATGTCAGAAGATGATTTCTTAGTGCTCCAAGTTAGTATTTGATAGAAATAGGCGGTTATCTGAGCACAGCTACAGAAGACGGTCACCTTTTTCTGTTCGGTCCACTGTGATAACGTAAGATCCACTCAGGCGTCTTTCCTTTTCACTTAGTCTACCTGCCTGAGCATTGCAATTACCGGCTTTTGCAGGCATGATGGCAGACGTCACTTCTTCGCTCCTCAGCAAAGACTACCAGTTTACTCAACCATTGGTTTTTTGAATATACAGCATTGAAAAAAAGATCTTCCACTGTAATTTTAGTACCTAATCGCCGACTACGTTGACGCTAACCAGCATCAAGTTTGAGCCACTACCCACCAAACATTCTCTCTTACAGACAAATATGTTTCATACATCCCAACCGGAACGACATACAAATAGACCTCGTCCGCTCTTGATGACCCATCAGTAGATTTTACTTATGTCTGGGGTGTGCTCAAGGTTTCGCGTAACCTATTGCGTGTCCTGACGACTCTTCCTGTCTCTATAGGCTTCTTTACCAGACAATTACAATTTAAATGTCCTTTCTCCAAATGAAGCACAGTTTTATTTTCTCGATGGATTCAAGTCCTTCCTGTGCGCCAACTATCGTATTGCACATTTCAGAGTCTGAAACATTATACATTATTATATGAAACATTTTAGCCACCGACAAGTAGTCAGTGTATTTTGTGAAATATTTACGTAAATGAACAACATTTTACAGAAAATTTGTAAGCAATTTTAATATTTTGATCTTGCCTGTAAGTTGGCATGCCTTTTGCAACATGTTGTTACCTAAGAATAAATTATTATTATTATTGTTCACAGGCTACTGACGACGGTCTAGATTGTATTGTTTTTGACACTTGAAACGATACTTTTTCTCAGATTCTGAGTTTCCAATACATATGGCTAACGTTCTACCACTAACCACCGACTCATTATAATCTTTTACATATTGAACTACATCCTCAGACCTATTTGTTTACTGGCTGATACGATATTGCACCAGCTGTAGCACTTTGCACTTCCAATCTGGAGCTAACATTTACTCGGTTACTCTGTAAGTGGCTCGAAAACCTATTTGCAGCTAGTTCTAGCATGTTCCCAACAATGTCGCAGACCAACGTATTTCTTTATAACAATAAGTAATCCGATTTCCGTTCCCCTTCACTTTTACAAACACTCTATGAAAAATCATATGAGATCTTCCTAGACTCTCTGTTTTCATGTTTCCCTGCCTGACAGCACAACACTTACTGTAGAATCCTTTTTGAATGCTTTGTTTTTTGGAAAATCCCTCCATGTTTACATATTTTTGTTATGACATGACGGACTTTTTCTGTTGACATTTTTGGTATTTTATTTGATTGCAATTTGAGATTTTATCATTTTATATTGTTATTATTTCTATATTTTGTACTTATATTGAAGTTTTTGTGTTTGCTTCTGATCTGTATATACGTTGTTTAAATTTGATCTTTAATATGGCTACAGCCATATTTGGATTGACACGGTCGCAGTAGGACTTAACGTCACTTATTTATTGTTGTTTCGGATACTCTTCGGAGTAATTGTAACCTGGAAGGTGTATTAATTCCAGACGCTTTCTCCTAGAATTTTCGCTTTATCGGGACCTTGGACTGGGAGAACGAGTTCAGGAGTGCACTTATTGGAACCCATTGGAACGGTTACCGTAGAAATCCATTTACACTTACCTCTCTCTCTTTCTCGACTCTTGTGCTAGCGGTATGGTTCCAGGTGTTTGGTAGCTTCCAATAAATGGGGGTCTAGCTAATTGAATGTCTATTTCTAGTCAGTTGGCAGCTGTTTGTGAGTTCGTATGTCCCGTGATTTGGATGATTACATTTGTTTCTTAGTCTTCTGTCTTATAACGGTATCACTTAACTTCTACCACGAGTTATCGTACGTGACATGCCTTACTTGTCCTTAATATAGGAATCGGAGACAGTAAGATAAAGGGAAGCAAAAAAATGAAACAAGAATAGTTGTTGCGGCTTCAAACGTTTGTTGAGATCATCGGAGCCTTCCTTATACACTAACCGAATGATCAGCTTGATATTAATATGTATGTTATAGTAGGAACCTGAAAGCTCTTCATAAACCTGGTTGTTATGCAGTTTTTTAGTGTTTATTTTAATGACAATTCTTGTGCTTCACTGAATATGGACGTTATTACATTCAGAACCACTGTCTTCCACGGCTTTAGGCACACAAAGTAAAGAAAATAACTGAAACTCTTAATATGAATGAGCACCAGTAATAATAGTCAAAACAGTAATAACAGTCTACGTTAGGTGGTTAAGACCATTTATGGTTGCGTGTAGTGCATTTCAATCGATGAAAGGTACCAATAGACGGGTTGATAACGGATTAAATGATGTAAATTAATTTCTGGTCAGTTTCTTAGCTTATAAAAATATTCTGTTATTGAGGAACTGGACTCTTAATGGAGGTCGAAAGCGAACAGTTACCTACAAGATTGATAATCATAATAATTTGATAAACATCGGCACTACTTGTAGATGAATTTTCTACCGTAGCAGTTCAATTTGTTTCCAGTAGGTGTAGGACGAACGCACCCTCCCCTAGTCCAATATCAAAACACAATAATTCTAGGAGAAATTGGTCTATATTATGGTAAAATGGAAATACAAACAAATACCTGACTTTTAATACACCTTCCAAGTCGAAATTACTCTGATGAGTATCCGAGTTCAAAAGAATAAGTGATACTAGATCTAACCGCAACGGTATCAAATCCAAATATGGCTGTAGCCATATTAAATACCAAATTTAATCAACATGTGTACAGTTCAGAAGCAAACATAAAAACTCCAATGTAAGTACAAAATATAGAAATATTAACAATATACAATGATAAAATCTCAAAATGGAATCAAATAAAGTACCAAAATGTTAACAGAAAGAGTCAGTCATATCATAACACAAATATATATACATGGAGGGATTTTCCAAAAAACAAAACATTCAAAAAAGATTCTACTGTACTAAAGAAAATGATAATAAGAAGTCGGCTTTTTAAGGTTCGCCATTTGTAGTATAAGACAGTATCTAAGCCGGTTAGCCAGCCTAGCCCAATTAAATCGGCACAGCTATATGTGTTGAGATGTAGTAGATAAGAAAATTGGATGTGAGATGTTCGAAGAGCAACATCATTTGAAGTATTGTGACAGGATTATTAGCCTATCTGTGCAACGAAGATCGCTTTTTGTGAAGAGGAATTACTCTCCTTTCATTTGCCTAAAGGGAAGATACCTCACTTGAGAATGTCGACAGAAAGTAACCAAGGATATTGGTAGGGTAATGACAATAAATCTACAGTCCATTCGTTATCTTACTACTAAATTGTCTTCATTAACCTACATAAATGCTGGTGTACAGTTAGTGTTCTAATATAAAAGTCTGAGTAAAGATACCTTAATTTTATCCAAAAATGTATCTGTTGAGTCATCGTTCGGCTTTAAACAGGAATATTTTCTGTTCTGCTCCTCGTCCTGTTCTCTTTGGTTCTCTTTTTTCAGCACCTTATTCCAATCCTTATATATTAGTCTAGATATTTGCCGAAGAATTGTTTACTTTACTCAGGAGCCTATGAATTTATTACCAGATGTTAGCTCATCTACCTCATCAATTCTCGTTATATGCAGACCTGGCTCTACCTTGCACTGTTTCACAGTCATTAGGAAACTCGTCCTTCGTGACTCGGGCCAATTATTCGCATTTTACATTGTGGGGTCTGCAAAATTATCGATAATTTCATGTGAAAAATTTTAGCAATCTATATGAAGCTAATGTATCTTGTGAAATATTTCAGTAACTGCACACCGTTTTATAATAAATATGTTGCCAATCTTAACATTTCGATATTGCCTGTAAATTGGCATGACTCTTGTAACATGTTTGTTATTTGAGAATAAATTATTATTATTATTATTACTGTCCACCTAAGAGGGTAATTCTCAGAGTTAATCGTTAACTGACACCATCGACGACCTTGACTGTTTAGTCGTGTTGGTTTCCATTCGCGCAACAGCCATTAATCGGTCTCAGGATGGATATCATTTTAAGAAATTTGCAGTGAAGACCTGCATAGAGTGTGGAATGAACGAAATCTAGATGTGATCTAGAATTTTATACATTGCATTTCCGACTTTGATTAGTCTAATCATACATATATATAATGATGTCTGTGGAGTGTTTATCATTTCGGTGCTTTTTTGACAAATGCATTCACTTATTGTGGAAATTTGTTTTTTTATTAACCATTTACTCTGTAGTTAGATGTATCGTAGTAATCCACATCTACTACTCTTCGTTGCCCACATCGATATTTCTAAGTGCAAAGTCTACGTTATCTGCATTTGGTTTGATATTCTGCCAATTGGAGGGTGAATTGTTGAGGATTTTAGATTCATTGTGGGACGAAATGTTTCCCGAATATTTGATATGGTTGCATATTATAAATTGGATCGCTTCGCTTTTCCTGGTTCTAAGAAGTGATCTGGATATTTAATTTGTGGTAAGTGGATCCATAATGGTGCTACTTTTTACAATTTTGAACAACATGATAGCATGACTTCAAGGTATGATGTGGAAATTCGGTTTAGTCCAAGTATGTATGTGTATAGAGCATCTTTTAAACTCACTTAGTCTGCTGCTATGTTTTTGGGCAGAGACTATGCCACAACCATACTGGTGGAACAAGAATCGAGCGCCAAGAAATCAACTAGTGTATTCTAGCTCGTGAAAAACATATTGCATGTTGAAAACAGACACGTCTAAATTGTTTATTGTGCGGTAATTTTCATCGACTCTTTAAGCAATAGGATCAAAGATTAAACTGGTATAATTTCATTCTGTAAGTGGATCGAACTGAAACCCCTGTGGAAGTCGATCCTAGGTGGAGACTGATGTAACGGCCTAGTTTAGGTAGTTAATACTACACCGAATGTGTCAGTTAGGATTCAGACATCATGTCTAAGTGATTACCTACTTCCGAGCCTTATGTAGAGTTATAACTAACATTTTCATATTCCAGATGCTGAAGGGTTTGTTTGTTTTAACTGTAACCTCTCAGTTTCACTGGCCTTCTAAACGAGACCTGAATAAATACTTACTGCAACCATGTTGCTGGCATTCGGTCTATATTGCCGATATAAAGTAAGATCTAACAGGGCCTCCCAAATCTTTACCCTGATATATGTTTGTATTGCCGATAGGAACTCACAGCATTTAACAGAACATATGGCTGTCTGCGTAAACTGCCTAGCTGAATACAGGAAATATATCCCATCCGTAAATTTACCATCTTCTGGTAGAATGCCATGCCAGAATAATCAGCGGAATCACCATTAAATTGCTCAGATGAGCGTTCATTTAGTTAAAAAGCTACTTTTCGAACCACTCATCGAATCTCGCCTACCACTTATCTTACACATCATCAACAGCTCATGACTAACGATATTTAGTATCAGGAATCACAAAAAAGTCAGTTATAGGCTCGCGTTTCCCTGTGAAATCACGTATTGCAACTAAAGGAGACATAGGAAGGTCTAGATACTTAAAACGAAGACAAAGCCAAATCCATTTGGTTCACGAACAGTCCTAATTATTAGGGTTAAGAACTGGCAAAGACTGTGGCGTTGAGAACATTTACGCCCAGACTGATAATCAAGACAGTTTAAAGAACTATCCCTAACTGATTAAACCAGAACAAATGGATGAACCACGATGCGAAGACTTTATAAGGCAACCAAAAATTCACTTAACTAGGACAAAAATATTGGCATGAAAACAATTACAAACTTCTAGATAACAGGAATAATAATAATGATGATAATAATTAGAGCAATAATAAACGTCAGCCACACTTTGGTTATTTATTGTACCCACCTCGGAATCGCAACCACGAACTTAAGACCCCACACAAAGTAGTCTCGAACAGATCCAGAGTGTGAATGTTTATGTCAGAAAACAGTATCTTAGTGGGATTAAAAGTAGCAATAGTGCGAATGCCTTAGCTTCGTTGGCACGAGGTAAGAGAAAAAGTCAAGTATTCATGATTGGTAAAAGCTCCCTGGGGAACATTAATTTCGACAAAAGGCAAATGTAAGTATTCGTGTAATCCAGATGAAGTGATTATAGCCATTTTAGGAATCAACTTTTTAGCCATACGTATTCGAATATATACCTTCACCAGGGAGATTTTTGGAAAGACAGTAATAATAATAATATTTATTATCAAATAACTAAGTTACAAGAGTCACGCCAGTTTACAGGCTAGATCAAATTGTCACAAATCCTTTCACATTTACCGTGAAAGTTATAGCAGTTAAATTAAGTATAAGAGTCAGTTTCTGATAGCATATTTACACCATATCACTGACAGAAACAGTATAATACAGCCACATTTTCGATAGTAGAGTACAAATAAGGAAGGTGCACAATAGGTTCTTTTGGTGATTTGCCGAGATCAATAGTGAATTTGTTGGGAAAGGTCAATTGGAACGCGCTTGATACGAGCTGTGATCCAGACAGTCATGTACATAGGGTGCATATTCCCTAGAGGCGCCAAGGATTTCCCATCATGAATGGGGTTCTGAAAAGGGAGAAAAGAGAGAGAGAAAAAGGCAGCAGTGTGGCAAGTGTATATGTATGACCAAAGTACTACTTAACCTGTCATGTTGAAGTAGTCAATACAGTAGTAAGTCAAGATAAAATTCATACTGACCACTTAAATTAAAGTAAATTATGGGAATATAAGAATATAACCTACAGATAAAGGAATACAGCAAACGAGAAGAAAGAGTTGTGCAGTGTCAGGTGGATAGAAGAGAAGTCGAAGTAAGAAGCTGGATTTATGTACGTTGAAATCGAAAGAGTAGAGTTTGTAAGAAGAAAAAATTGATGAATAAAATTTCGCACTGTATAACTGTTTTTTTTATTATTATTATTGAATACCAACCTCTAAGTCATACTGTAAGCGCCTGAGTAAGAATGTTGCGAGTGTCTTGACAGAATAGCGACCTCAGCATAGTTTTGGAAACATGAACCACAGAAGTAGCAAGCGTATAAGAGCAACCTCAGTGTTACTGATTAGTCGTCTCATCAGTCTAAAGAGCCGAAGGCAAACAAAACGTTCTGCCCCACAAACATGGGTTGTTTGAAGTCATCGCCCACACCATCAATGTTTGCTGGTCAGTAACTCCACCCTCCCTCCTTTTGTGTTGTCAGGCTCATGTTAAATGTTTAAAAGAAGCTATTCAGTTCTTCTTGGTGCTCTATGTCCCACATCCTGTTGAGAAACACTATTTCTGCAAGTTCCTTTCACCAACTTGTCTGGCTGTAGCGACTTACGAACTACTGGTTAGGCATCAATGCAATACAGTTAACAGTTATGGAGAAATAGTAGGGATTTTCAAACAAGATGTAAGCATTTAGAATGTAGTGAAGGAGATGTATTAACTAGCTAAGCAGGAGATATAAAGAGTATCACGGTTAAAAGTGGAGCAATAGATAACACTAAGGGATCAAGGTAAGTCAATAGCGTGTAAGTGAGAACCGTATGATTGATAATACGCAATATGAAACTCACACAGTTGTAAGTGTTGATAAGGTTGCGCCCAGGAGAGTAGAGTGCGTTCTAATCAACCAGTTTACAGTTGAGCAGTGTCGATCGACCCAGTGAGTAGAGTAACCTGTCTATTTCAAATAAAAACTAAAGAGATTTATATTCAACTAGAAAAATTTAATGCTACTTGGGAGGGTAAAAATAACTAAATAAGACGCAGCACTGAGTTCATTTTGTTTAAAGTGTATGCAGAGCTATTAATACGAAAGCAGAGTGCGAGTGAGTTCACGAGTGCAGAAGAGTCAGTGCAACTGAGAGCATCATCAAGAAGTTGAACAAACTCATGTAACCCACTTGCCATGCGTATTTTTGAAGGAAGCCTATTCCATATAAGTGCATACTTAGAGAGGAAGAAGTTTTCTCGAGTTTTGGATTTATATCAATCTAGGTAGCTGTTAAGTTGTGAATGTATAAGCAATAGGTTACTATTCGGTGTGATATTCCTAACCATTTATCGACGATCACTGTTTGGACGCAAATCAGTGCTATCCGTTTTGAAACAACACAAAACAATGATATCCATGAACTGTCTGACTGTCGGATAATCCCTGAACATACTACACGGTCGTCTTGTTTTAAATATATATATATAAATGTATAAATATACATATATATATATGTATACTTCATAAATTGATATGCCATCCCTACCTAGTACTCGTTTCCTAATAACAGTGTTGCTCACTCGGGTGTCCCACGATATACGAGCAATGCTTCGAAGACACGTATGATCGAAAACCAATAATTGACGAATATCTTCTACACTCACTGGGCATGTTTCACTGCCATAAAGTAAGACGGAGCGAACTACTGCGCAGTACACTCGTCCTTTAGTCAGCAAACGGATATCTCGCCTACGCCATAAGTGACGCAGGTTGGCAAAAGCCAATCGAGCCTTCTCTATCCGAGCTGAGATTTCGTCAGTCACCAGGCCATCAGCACTGATGAGACTCCCAAGATAAGTGAAGCGGTATACACCTTCGACTATTTCACTCCCTATCACTAGTTCAGGTGCCGATGAAAACCAATCTTGAAGCAACATTTTGCATTTCGACGGGGAAAACCGCATCCCGAACATGCTTGCATTGTTGCTTAGGGTAGTCAGAAGACTCTGCATTTTGTCAGCGTCTTCACCAAGTAGGACTATGTCATCGGTGTATTCTAAGTCGACAAGCAAGCCTCCTGGTAAAAGTTCTACTGAAAATTCAGACGAGGATAAGGTTATTTCTAGGATCATGTCTATGATAAAATTAAACAAGAATAGAGAAAGTGGACATCCCTGACGGACACCACTTGATGTAGAGAATTCCGGTGACAGTTCGCCATAAGCTCTTACTCGACCAGTAGTGTTCGAGTAGAGAGCTTGTATAAGGTTAATGTACTTCTTTGGTACACCTTTCAATGACAGACACTGCCACAGAACCTCACGATCTACAGAGTCAAATGCCGCTTTTAGGTCCAGGAAAATAACTATTGTAGGACGCCTAAATGTGTCCGTGTCCCAGGACGTGTCGTAGTGTGAATATGTGGTCTATACAACCACATCCAGGTCTGAAACCAGACTGGTTTTCTCTAGTCTGCTCTTCACGAGCTCTAGTCGGCGTCTAGGGATAAATGAGGCTAGACTTATTCCCCTGTGATTTTCACAAGAAGACTTGTGTCCTTTCTTATAGATTGGGACAATCAGTGATTGAGACCACTCGAATGGGATTACGTCCAGTTCCCAGATTCTACCTAAGATCTCTGTCAACCTAGCTGCTAAAACTGGACCACCATCCTTACAAATCTCAGGGGTCAGTCTATCAGGACCTGCAGGTCTCCCTCGCTTCAGATTTCCTAACGCTTTCTCAACTTCATAAAGGATTGGGGAACTTACGTCGATCCGCCATTCAGGATGACTGGAGATCGTGGGTAACCGAAGAGTGGCTCGTGGCCAGTTGAACTGATCCCTAAAGTGTTCTGCACATCGATCCAGTCTCCTGGATTGAGAATAAATAATAGTCCCGTCATTTTCTGAGATAGTCTCACTTACACTAGGGTTCCTAATACCAGTTTCCTTGATAAGTCGGAAAAGTTGTCTACTGTTGCCTATCGCCGCTGCCTTTTCCATCGCTTTTGCTTCCGCCACCCACCACTGTTCACGTTCGTTGCGCAGGCTTTTTATCAGCCTTCGCCTAAGTTGACTTCGTTCTTCATCATGTTCAGAGCCAGGTGGGATGAGTTTTCGGGCATCCATCAGATCGGTGGGTGCTACGGAGATCCACGGCTTCATTCTTGCCTTATGGATTACCTTACTAGCAGATATCACTGCTGTTTCCACAGCCTTCTTGATATCATTCCAACCTGCCTCCGGATGGGAATCGCTTAGATGGTCGCCTAACTGTCTTTCTAGTTGTTCTTGAAATATATTCTTCGCCGTATTATCATTAAGTAAAACCCTGAGAGGCTTTCTTACGGTGTCTTTCCTACGCCCAGTAAGCTTCAAACAAATAAGCGCTCTCACTAGGGCATGATCTGAATCTAAACATGTGCCCCAGAACGAGCGACAGTCTTCTACCGAACCCCTCCATCAGTGGCTGATGGCGATGTGATTTAGCTGGGTCCAGCGTTGAGACGACTTCGGGGGTCGCCGGGTCAACTGATGCTTTTCCTTATGCCTAAAGTTAGTGTTTGCTAAGAATAGGCGGTTGTCTGAGCATACTTGCAACAGACGGTCACCATTGTCTGTTCTCTGAGCTGCAACACCATAACATCCACCTAGGTGTCTTTCATTTTCACTTAGTCTACCTACTTGAGCATTAAAGTCACCAGCCATTACAACTATATCAGAGTGCTTAACGTTTTGGAGGAGGTCCGAAAGCTTTCTGTAAAACCCATCTTTTGCATCGTCTGGACTGCTGTAATTGGGGACGTAGGCTGATATGACGAAGAGGCAACGATGTGAGTCCCTATCTCTCGGAGCCCTCACTGTCCCGTTTAGTCGGACGGCGCACAAACGACTATCAACTGGGATCCAGTCTAGGAGGGATAGTTCTGCCATACGACTCTATGCTATACCTACACTAGCGCGATCCCTGGAAGCTGCACCTTACGGCTGTCACAGCCCTCTGAAGTCAGTAGTACGACTTCGCCCTCAGACCTTGAGTAGCTGCTTTTAGTCTCATCGTTCTCCAGTCGACCTGCCTGGCACGGTAAATCCTTCAGGAACATATGTTCCAGCCAATATAGCTCGGTTGGGTCATGACGATGGGCAAGCCGTACCACCACGTCAAGGTAGCAGCTACGGTCGGGTCGACCAGTAAGTTTCACTATCATAGCAAGTCTGACAATACGGCAGTCTCATGAGCGGGATTGTGTAAACTCACGATAAGGTCAACTTACCTTTTATCATAAGTCGCGATAGGTTTATTGTTTGCCGCCTAGAGACTGTAATTGTAGACAATCGCTAGTGTTTTCTGGAAGGACGATAACCTTTGCGTCACTATTAACGAGATAGCGAACCGTCTCCACTACAGATCAAGTCGACAGCCACGGTTGCCGTTACTTTGCGCCGGTGGGGTTTCCGAGAATGTTTAAGGTGAAAGATTTTGGGTTGGAGAAACCATGGGGTTTCCAGCACATTCCGAAAGATTTGCCATCAGTCTTCTAGTGGCGGCGTTAATTCGGCTTATCTAATTCTTGCGATCTAGAAACAGATCTTTTTCGTGATGGGCTTCTTCGAATAATTTTTGATTGTCGACGATCATGCCAAGGATCTAAAAGGCGGGTGATTGTATCGTACAGTTCTGTGATTGCATTTCGTGTATTTTGTTCAACTGAGCAAACAACTAGCACTTGTGGGAACACACCGAATAGAAAGAGTTGTCGGAAAAGGCCTTCGTTGAAAGTCCGTCGGCCAGTGACCACCCTTGTGTGTCGCAACATTTATATCACCAAATCATGTTGATGTATGATGTCGTGGAGTAGTTGGTCTAATCTCTGTCGTTTGGTTATGCCTTCAAGCCCAGCTTTTTTCAGTATAGCTGGGCTCGAGAACATCACAAGCACTTATACTAGACATAGTGTAAGTATTGCCTTATCTGAAGTAAGAATCGCTCATGTGGTCCTGTCACTCCACGCTTCCGGACGTCGGATCCCGAGTAGCAGAACCACTGTTGTAAGGCCAGAATGTCATGGGTCGAAAGTTCGGGGACGCAAGAGTCTTAATCGCAAACAGCTTAAGTGTACATTCCAGCATTATGAGAATAGAATACTTACTAACATAAGAGGAAATGTAGTGTAAAAGAGCGATGCTATCTCGATATGCAAAAATGTACATAACGTTGTAACAGTGAAAAGACTCACAGCATTTCGTTGATAGTCCCATATCACGTCGTACTTACCGATGATGTCACGGATATTCAGAGCTTGATAACAACTTGTCCTTAACACCTTTCAGATAGACAGTACCCAAAACCAAGTCAAACCAGTGGTCGAGAATCAAGAAGATTGAAGGCATTTTAGGAGGATGGTTAAGATATTGTAGAGTGATTGTACTACGTTTGCTGGTTGATGTGATGAGATGCCCAGCTCGGAGTATGCAATGCTGAACTGGTGCAGATACGTGACCAAGTAGCTTCATCTTGAATATATCATGTAGAAGTAGTGAATTCGGCATCAATTTCGAAGACTTACAAGCTATTTATGTCAGGGACATATTAACCATTACAACGGTGAATTACACATGAAATTTATTATTTTTTCTCCATAAGTTTTCAGAGTGAAAGCTATATTACTTGACGAAATATTAATACTGTAACTGAGAAATACACTTTCAGCAGGTCTAAAATTGACGAAATCACTTCATGAATCTAACAAAGGTCTTTGTTTACACATGCTACATTTTAGTGCACACATTGATTGAGATCTGCAGCGCTAATATCAATCAAGTTGCGAATGGCTATTTCCGCCACTCGTGGGAAACTAATTGCAGTAATAGGAGATGAAGATACATGTACCGGGTTTCTACTTAGTGGTACTGGCGAGGTTGACAAAAATCGAAAACCTAATTTTTTCGTCGTTGATAAAAATACATCATTAATTGATGTTGAAGATGTGTTTCGATCTTTTGTAGGTCGCGATGATATTGCTATTATTCTAATTGTACAAAATGTTGCCGAGATGATTCGTCATCTTATAGACTCACACAACGTCGCCATACCGGCAATATTGGAAATACCTAACCGTGATATTCCTTATGACGCTAGCAAAGACACTATTTTGAAGAGAGCGAAAGGTTTATTTAGTGCTGAGGATTTCCGTTGACGGATATAACATCTACTTAATCGTGATTAATCGTGCATAATATGTTACTTTTTGATTTGCCTAATATATATCTTCATTAGCACACTTTGTTCTGAATGCTTGTTTATAAGGATACTCCAATATATATATAATTTTTTTTAGAAATGTCTAATTGCGAACCAGTATCTTCTAAACTTGACCAGAATGCAGAGGAGTTCGTACCAATTGCTGAAATACAGCAGAAAACCCTGTCAAACATAAAGAATATAGTTGAGGATGTTTTCAACCTACCGACAGGACAGGTCCAAGCTCACATAAAAAGAGTAAGTAATCTAGTTGTACTATTAATCACTTATCTGATTACTCACAAAGACCATAGTAATCTGTATCAACGTTGAGTTTCGTTTCACTAAGACTCAACTGTTTTTTCTTATTCGTGGATAGTTTACTGACGATGCGTGCTACACAAATTTGATTCGGCTAATAAATTATGACAACACCTTAAACACAAGCAGGTTTGCGATATCAAATGCTACCTCAAAGTCACCACAGTTTACTTACAGTTTAAAGGTCAAAATATAGCGTTATTAGGAACAGCGAAACATCTCGTAACAGCGTATATGTGATCATGCTTACCTTCTGTAGATTACATGTGGGGTAACAAAAATTAACTCTGTAGGTAACGACCGGAAGTTGGACACGACATGTTAGTAGACGTTGTGGTCCATCTTCACCATATATTTGATCATTCTTCTTTTTACTATCCATTCATTGAAACCTTTTTTACCTTACTCATTACGAAATGAAACAACGCATGAATGTTTGTTTCTGCGTTGATTTTAGTCATTTCTTTTGAGATAAACTAAGTTCCAATTTCTTACGTTCTGTCAGACACCTCTACGTAAATGCCGAGAGTCAGATGTAACCGTCAGATTAGGATATTGCTAGTTTTAGTGACTGTAAGTGTTGCTGTTGCAATGTGCAAGGGGATAAAATCTAGGAAGTCCTTAGCTTGACAGGTTTCTGATTCATATCTTATCATGAGGTGTGTGTACACTTTATTATTATCTATCAGTAAATCTAATTCATCTATGGTTATCATTTGGATCCTAACAAATGTTGTTCATAGTCTGCGCTTATATGGATTTGCAACGAATGTAAGCTAGTTAGTAAGATTAGTGACATCCTGATTGGCAGTAATTTAGATATAGGTTTCAAAATGTCTGAGACTTACTTATCAAAACACGTTTTGATATTCACCATTTAGCTAGTATTCATGATATGATGTAAGCAGATACAGTGATATTGCATGTGACTTTTGTGTATTGGATCATGTTATCTTATTTCAAATCAGCGCAGTGCGTATAGATCAAGACAGTTTATCGTTATTTAAATGCGCAATTGTCGGTAAAAAGGGACCAAGAGGTCTAATTCGCAAGGTGGAAGTAAAGGAAAATTGAAAGCTGCAGTTTCATGGTAGTCAGCCACCAAAAATATTTTCATTCAGGATCTTGGAGCTCATACAGTCCATTGGTTTTGGATCGGGACTTCTCAACTCCCGTAAGTGGATGCTCTTTATCCACCAGGCCGGTTTAGGCACTGAACATTCACTGTCCGTCCTCTAAATTTCTCAAACGACACAGCTATGATAAGTCAATTATTAAAAATTCGTTAACAACGTTTATAGACGAGTAGCCATGTTAGAACGTTCCGAGAGAAAAGCAGACCTTCCTCACTCTGTCGTACCGGGGCATTTGAGGTAAAACAGTAAGATTCTCAGTACTAATGATAATGCGTTGACACAAATACAATTAGGATATCTGGTCAGTAACCATCATTTAGGCGCCACCTCGCATAGATCAACCCTAGATCAGTCCTCTGCTGTTCACCAGCGACTTCGTAAATTGACTTTATATATTGTCAAGGCTCTTCAATCATTTTCTAGTTTTTGTGTCAATCAGCAGTGCATACTGGACTATGTGGTTCCCTCTCACGACTCATCTTCATGTTGTATAGTCCAGAGTAGAACAAAATAATGCGTAAGAAGTCATAAAACTCATAATAAATTCAAGTGGTGTTGCAAACCGATCTTGGTGGTTTTCATATTCAGAGTTCATATTCATTTACACTTCTCGAGCATCCGACCACTTATGACTGATTAGTAATTTACTTATCCGGTTCTTTGCTACTAACATACCGTAACTTAGTTTTGTCTCTCCTTGTTGTGGGCACTTCAATCGTTATATTGTTCTACTACGCGTAGAAAATTTTATTTGCTTGTGTTCAAGGGTTTTAGTAAATGATATAATATCTTCAAACAAATAGCATTTGTAGGCTGATCATTTTGATAAGGCATATAAGAGAATACGTACTTTACCTTGGCATAACCTTTTTCAAAAATATATAACAGGACATAATTGCCTATGTGATAAGTTTGCAATTCAAGCTTGGAAGCTAATTTAACAGGTAAATACTTATGTACTTGAGTTCAAGCCATCAGAGAACTAGTTTATGGTTTGGTGACCCCCAAATGCTATGGCACGGCCGAGAGTGAGGAAAGTCCACTCCCCTTCTCGAAATGCTATCACATAGCCACGAGTCTTGTGTGACAAATATTTAGATGCCCCTTTTTATCAATAATTATGCATTTAAATAAAACCCCGTCTTGGCAGTTGAACCGAATAAAACAACGACACAAAAGCATATGATCTAATCTGAATACTTTCGAGTAGATAGAAGTTATCCAGTAGTCAGTTAGACAGTTACAACGTAGAACTTCGTACGTACATACATCAGTTCAAGTTGCCATACCATATTGGCACAGAGACACAATTGTCGATTCAAACTTCATAGTAGTAGCGATAGTAGAAGTATTAGCAGTAATGGAGAAGATTAGGGTTAAAAGATATGACACGGGAAGTATAATTCAGGGCGATAAAGTTACAATGAGAAAGATAGAGATGATGAGGGAGTCAGAAGGTTAGAATTTGATAGAACATGAAGAGTGGATGCACCTACGCCATTGCCAACGATTTTGAGCCATGTCGTTCAGGGTCTCTAACCATCGGTTATTTTCATCCCGCGGACCCTAACCAGGTAGCCTAAATCTATCAACTTGACTCAGTCCACTTGTCAGTAACTTCACGGATTCGTGCCATGCTTCGGTTTGGCCGCCTCTAGCTTTCTTTCAACCTATTACTACACAAAACATAGCTCGTCGAGGCATTCGTAACAAATGTACCAACCACCTCAATTGGCGAAGTTTCAATACTTCGGAAATTGATCTGCCATCCTTACCTAGTACCCGTTTCTTTACTCGATAGTCCCAGGATATACGAGAAATGCTTCTGAGACACCTATGACGGGAAACCAGTAACTTACGAATAACTTCTACTATGACCGGCACTATTTCACAACCAGAGAATAAGACGACGCGAAGTGGTGCGCAGTACACTCGTCCGTTGGTTAGCATACAGATATCTCGCATACGCCATATGTGAAGCAAGTTGGAAAAAGCCGATCGAGCATTCTGTATTCGTGCTGAGATTTTGTCAGTCACCAGGCTATCAGCACTGATGAAACTCCCGAATAAGTGACGTGGTCAACACACTCAACTGCTCCACTCCCTGCCACTAGTTAGGATGTCGAGTCAAGCTAATCCTAAAGCAAATTTGCGTTTCGAGGATGAGGACCGAATCCCTAACACTCTTGAATTGCTGCTCAAAGTGTTCATAAGACTGCATTTCGTCAGCATCTTCACCAAGTAGAATTATGACATTGGCAAAGTCAACAAACGAATCTCCAGGCAAAAGTCCAACTCCTGAAAAGTCATATGATGAAAGCGTCGTATCTATAAGCATATTAATTGATAAACTTAAACGAGAATGGAGAAAGTGGACAGCCCTGATGGACACAACCTGAAGTATTCGATCCCGACGACAGTCCACCATAAGCCGATGATCGACAGAGTCAAATGCCGCCTTAGGTCCAAAAGACAACTATTTTTGGACGCCGAAGTGTGTTTTTTTGTTCTAGGACCTGTTGAAGTGGGAATATGTGATCTGAAACCAGCCCGGTTTTCTCGAATCTACTCTTCACGAGCCCCAGTTAGGTGTCTCAGTATTATCGAGGTTAACATTTAGACACTATATTAGTTGGACCGATTTCTCTGATTGTCATAACAGGACTTTTGTCCGTTTTATAATTTGGGAGAATCAGGGATCGAGACCAGTCAGATGGGATTACGCGCAGTTCCCGAGTTCTAACTACAATCTCAGTCAATCTAACTGCTAAGATTGGACCACCTTGTATAAAAGCCTCAGGAGTTAGCCTATCACGACCCGCCGCTCTCCCTCGCCTTAGATTTGCTTCAGTCTTTTGAACTCCATAAAGGGTCGTAGAACTTACTTTGATTTACCATTTAGGTTGACTGGAGATCGTGAGTAGTTGAACTGATCCCTAAAATGCTCTGCCCATGGATCCAATCTCCTGGATTGAGAATGAATAGCACACACATCATTTTCCAAAATAGTCTCACCTATAGTAGGATTCCTAATACCAGTTCTCTGGATAAGTCTGAACAGTTGTCTACTGTTGCCTATCGCTGCTGCCTTTTCCATCGCTCTTGTTTTCTCTACTCGCCACTGTTCGCGATCATTGCATAGGCGTTTTATCAGCCTGCGCTTAAGCTTGCTACGCTCTTCGTCATGTTCAGAGCCAGGCGGGACGAGTTTCCAGGTATTTATCAGTTTGGTAGATGATAATGGAATCCACTGTTTCTTCCTAACCTTATGGTTTACCTTACTAGCAGATATGATTGCTGTTTCCACAGTTTTTCGGACGATGAATAGGCAATGGCGAGTCACCCTGTCTTTCCGAGTCCTTACTGTCCCGTTTAGTCGGACAGCGTACAAACGACTGTATGATGGGACCCAGTCTAAGAGAGCTACTTCTGCCCTAGGACTCAATGCTATACCTACACCAGCGAGGCCACAGGAAGCAGCAGCAGACCTCGCAGATACACGAAGCATAAACCGAATTGGCTACTTATCTGGACAAGGTGAAGTCAAATGAATGATTCTACTCGGATTCTGTATGTGCGTTTCGGAGATGCAGCATACATCGATGGCACGAGATTCTAAAGTCCTAGCCAACGAAGCCTATTTCCCTATTTGGCATAAGGTTCGAACATTAAAAGCTCCAAGAGAGTAGGTATAACGTTTCGCAAACTCGAATGGTTTGCATCGGCGGTGCCAAATGATGAAAGAAGGTCTGGTCATGGAAGTAAGAGGTATAGAAAGGATTTGACTGCGACTAGCTTGGTCTCGTGTGTTTTTACTTCCCGTATGGCCACACCGTGTAAGTGTGTTTCTCGAGGAACCTGAAAAAGAAGGTATATTAGCGTTGGTCTTAGAGACCTAGGATCGTGACTTCAGAGCCCAAGGGTTAACTGCTTGAGGCTGGTCACACAGCCTTTTTATGGAAAGACTGTAGTGTTAGCTCCGCTCTTCGAATGACCTTACCCACGGAGACGGAAATCTGTGGGGTAGGGTCGTGTAACATTTTTAGGGTCGATCTTTTCTAACCCTCCTTCCTTGTGAGAGGGGACCACCGCTGTAGATTCTGGTTGTCGGAGGGGAGCAGCTAACTTCCGTCACCCTCTCTACAGTTAGCAGTACGACTTCGCCCTCAGACTTCGAGTTGCTGCTTTCAGTCTCTCCGTTCTCTAATCGACCTGCCTGGCATGGTAGAACCTACAGGAACATATGCTCCAGCCTATATAGCTCGGTTGGGTCATCAGGATAAGCGAGACCGACCACTACGTCAATGTACCAGCTACGCTTCGGAGTTATTCAGTAGATTAAATTTTTGTACTTTTTAGCCTAGCAATTTTGCAATCTAATTGAAATTTTTCAAAGGAACACTAAAATATTTTGTTATTATTTCGCTAAATTTAGATTAAAGCTATCGCCGATCTGGATTCAGCATCTGCGTCTCGTCTTGTTGGAGAATCGCTTGCTCAGTCAACTACAAAGAACATTAAACGAGTCAGTCTGGGATTTCGATGTCTTAAAGATGTGCGAGCCTATTTACCTGATACAAAGGGAAACGATTTAGAAGCTGCTGTCTTGCAAAGTGTTAAATTGATGACGCAGGAAGTTCTATCCGGAAACACTTTAAAGTTGTTAATGTCTAACACACAAAATGTATTATATGACCCAAGTACGTCTCATACAATGAGTACAGAGCTCAATGATATTCAGAAAGAACCAGTGGATCCTTCAGTTGATCATCTTTTTGGTCTGGTTGTATTCCTCAGATATCTGATTACTAGTCTCAACGCTTCTGACGATTGTGAATCCTATGTATGTATCCCACCCATTGAACCCTGTGTAGACTTTTGTTTACTTGTGGATGCTGTCTGTGAACTACAACTTCACTCTAACAAGGTGAGAAACTCTGAAGTGAATGAAACCGATCTATCTTCGCTGGAAATATCGTGCGCCGAAACTAGTTGGAATAGCTTGATGTATCAGCTATTTGATGGTTTCTCCCAAGGACTTATGTATTTTAATTCTGCCTTAGTTAGCGTTAATGTAAGAGTCCTTGATGGTTCATGGCAACGTGCATGTAGTTTAGATGATCGAGTAAACGACTCTTATAAACCGTCTGCAAACTACACTTCTGCATCGTATCTTTCCATGTTAATAAATAAGTGCCTAACTGGGATGCGCGCATTAATAGTTGAAGAACAATTACCAACAAAGATACTCCGTTCAACCGTTTTAGATCTACTAATGTACGCTTCCGAAATGGCTGCTCTTCAAAATACCTCTTGTCAAAACTGGACTGAGTCAAATCAGATGTATGAAGAAAGCGGTTCCAAACTTGATCTTTCGAATGAATCGTTGGAAGAATTAGATGAAGAACAAGCAGCCGACTTTGAGGATTTCCTGATCGAATCTGGACAGCTGCCATCAAAAAGTAGTAAAATATCATAAGCCTTTCTGATGTCAGTAATGTGTATATTGTCTTTCCAAATGTACAAATAATGTGTCCAGTCTTTGTTAAAAATAACTTTTAGCTCCCTTAATATAACTTGTCTTCTTGATTGTCTTGTATGTTTGTTTCGAAGCATTTATCTTGCTACCTCTCAGTCTAAATTGTATTACCTACAACTGTACTCCTGTCAGCATACTCCTTTTTAATTTGATGTTATATTTTGAAAATAAATCCTTATAAAAATTCGATCAACATGCTACTGCGCTAATAAGTGGACCTCACATTCAGCATCAAAATGAAAGGTTATCATAATAATTGTTGCTAATCAGTGGGAATGTCGTCAGTAGTTATGTGAAGCTAAGTTGACTAGGTATTTGCTTACATACTGTTAGATTTGATTTAAAAATGATAGTTGAAAGCCTTAGTTTGATATCTTTTTGATTTGAAAGATCCTATTTTCAGATCAAGTCAAGCGCTTCGACACCTGTAGTTGTATGAAAGCTAGTATATTGTAAATGTAACACTTCAGTGAAGAATTATTTATGACGAAAAACGTAATCTAACTGATTTTAATCACAAAGTTAGACAATGAGATGTTACTTAGACAGTTAACCGTTTCCGCTTAGATTGCATTATCGGGTTTGTACGTCTTTGAATTTCGTTTAAAAAGTCAGTGGTTAGTTCAAGAGTAACTGGTAGTACTTTGCTTCCTAGCAGTAGACACGCCTTCGCGATATGTCAATATTCCTGTTCCAGAGACACTTGTCAGCAGTTCGCCATGATGGCAGTGTTTAGAATAAATTTCAGTAGATTGCTTGACCAATTATTCGAAATATTATCCCCACGTTTCTTGATGCACGAAAATGGTTTTCCGTACAGACAACTACCAGGTAAAAAGTTCTGGATTGCTAACTAGAATTGTGAATCATGAATATGGTAGAAAAGTAAGGACTGTTTAACTAAATTTCTAAACTGGTTTGTTTACGGATTTCATACGTGAAGCTACTCTTCTTTCAGTATAGCTGAGTTAATATGTCAAACAAACTTAATAAAAGCCTGAACATTTTTGTCAGCCTAGGGACTCATCATCAAGTACATGACTGTATCTACTAGACTATCCACAGACTGATCATTGCAAAGCTTGTCTATCGTGATGGCCCACCCAAGCTATATAGGCTGGAACATATGTTCCTGTAGGTTCTACCATGCCAGACAGGTCGATTAGAGAACGGAGAGACTGAAAGCAGCAACTCGAAGTCGTACTGCTAATGGTAGAGAGGGTCAGTCAGTCAGATGCAACGTAGAACTTCGTATGTTCCTGTAGGTTCTACCATGCCAGACAGGTCGATTAGAGAACGGAGAGACTGAAAGCAGCAACTCGAAGTCGTACTGCTAATGGTAGAGAGGGTCAGTCAGTCAGATGCAACGTAGAACTTCGTACGTAAGTACATCAGTTCATGTCGCCATACCACATCAGCACAGAGATATAATTGTCAATTCAAATCCAATAGAAGAAGAGGTAGTAAGGGAATTAGAAGTAATCAGAGAGGTTAGAATTAGAAGATATTATTCAAGAAGTATGATTCAGTAGGAAAAAATTACAAAGTTGAAGAATCCAAAAGATTCGGATTTGAGAGAACACAAAGAATAAATGCACCGGCGCCATTGCGAACGATTTTGAGCCATGTCATTCAAGGTCTCTAACTATCGATTATTACCATCTCGCGGACCCCAACCAGGTAGTCGACAATTACCGACATGGCTAAGTCCATTCGTCAATGATTTCATGGATTTCTGCCACGTTTTGGTTTGGCCGCCCCTAGCTTTCTTCCAACCTACTCCTACACCACAAAACAAAGCTCTTCGAGGCAGTCGGTGGTTAGGCATACGCAGCACATGTCCCATCCATCTCAACTGATGAAGTTTCATTACTTCGTCTATTGATCTGCCATTCTTACCTAGCACCCGATTCCTAATAACAGCGTTGCTCACTCGGGTGTCCCACGATATACGAGCAATGCTTCGAAGACACGTATGATCGAAAACCAATAATTGACGAATATCTTCTACTCTCACTGGCCATGTTTCACAGCCATAAAGTAAGACGGAGCGAACCACTGCGCAGTACACTCGTCCTTTAGTCAGCAAACGGATATCTCGCCTACGCCATAAGTGACGCAGGTTGGCAAAAGCCAATCGAGCCTTCTGTATCCGAGCTGAGATTTCGTCAGTCACCAGGCCATCAGCACTGATGAGACTCCCAAGATAAGTGAAGCGGTATACACCTTCGACTACTTCACTCCCTATCACTAGTTCAGGTGCCGATGCAACCCATTTTGCATTTCGAGGGGGAAAACCGCATCCCGAACATGCTTGCATTGTTGCTTAGGGTAGTCAGAAGACTCTGCATTTTGTCAGCGTCTTCACCACCGAATAGGACTATGTCATCGGCATATTCTAGATCAGTAAGCGAATTTCCTGGTAGAAGGTCAACCCCTGAAAGATCTGACGAGCTTAATGTTAACTCTAAGAGGATGTCTACGACAAAGTTAAACAAGAATGGAGAGAGTGGACATCCACGACGGACACCACTTGATGTAGAGAATTCAGATGACAGTTCGCCATAAGCTCTCACTCGACCTGTAGTGTTCGAGTAGAGAGCTTGTATGAGGTTAATGTACTTCTTTGGTACACCTTTCAATGACAGACACTGCCACAGAACCTCACGATCCACTGAGTCAAATGCCGCCTTAAGGTCCAGGAAAACAACTATTGTAGGACGCCTAAATGTGTGTCCGTGTCCCAGGACGTGTCGTAGTGTGAATATGTGGTCTATACAGACACGTCCAGGTCTGAAACCAGACTGGTTTTCTCTAGTCTGCTCTTCACGAGCTCTAGTCGGCGTCTAGGGATAAATGAGGCTAGACTTATTCCTCTGTGATTTTCACAAGAAGACTTGTGTCCTTTCTTATAGATTGGGACAATCAGTGATTGAGACCACTCGAATGGGATTGCGTCCAGTTCCCAGATTCTACCTAAGATCTCTGTCAACCTAGCTGCTAAAACTGGACCATCATCCTTACAAATCTCAGGGGTCAGTCTATCAGGACCTGCAGCTCGTCCTCGCTTCAGATTTCCTAACGCTTTCTCAACTTCATAAAGGATCGGGGAACTTACGTCGATCCGCCATTCAGGATGACTGGAGATCGTGGGTAACCGAAGAGTGGCTCGAGGCCAGTTGAACTGATCCCTAAAGTGTTCTGCCCATCGATCCAGTCTCCTGGATTGAGAATAAATAATAGTCCCGTCATTTTCTGAGATAGTCTCACTTACACTAGGATTGCTAATACCAGTTTGATTGATAAGTCGGAAAAGTTGTCTACTGTTGCCTATCGCCGCTGCCTTTTCCATCGCTTTTGCTTCCGCCACCCACCACTGTTCACGTTCGTTGCGCAGGCTTTTTATCAGCCTTCGCCTAAGTTGACTTCGTTCTTCATCAGAGCCAGGTAGGATGAGTTTTCGGGCATCCATCAGTTCGGTGGGTGCTACGGAGATCCACGGCTTCATTCTTGCCTTATGGATTACCTTACTAGCAGATATCACTGCTGTTTCCACAGCCTTCTTGATATCATTCCAACCTCCCTCCGGATGGGAATCGCTTAGATGGTCGCCTAACTGTCTTTCTAGTTGTTCTTGAAATATATTCTTCGCCGTATTATGATTAAGTAAAACCCTGAGAGGCTTTCTTACGGTGTCTTTCCTACGCCCAGTAAGCTTCAAACAAATAAGCGCTCTCACTAGGGCATGATCTGAATCTAAACATGTGCCCCACAACGAGCGACAGTCTTCTACCGAACCCCTCCATCGGTGGCTGATGGCAATGTGATCTAGTTGGGTCCAACGTTGAGACGACCTTGGAGGTCGCCAGGTAAACAGATGCTTTTCCTTATGCCTAAAGTTAGTGTTTGCTAAGAATAGGCGGTTGTCTGAGCATACTTGCAACAGACGGTCACCATTGTCTGTTCTCTGAGCTGCAACACCATAACATCCACCTAGGTGTCTTTCATTTTCACTTAGTCTACCTACTTGAGCATTAAAGTCACCAGCCATTAATACTATATCAGAGGAGGTCCGAAAGCTTTCTGTAAAACTCATCCTTAACCTCGTCTGCACTGCAGTCAGTGGGGGCATAGGCAGATACGATGAAGAGGCAACGGCGATTGTCCCTATCCTTCCGAGTCCTTACTGTTCTGTTTAGTCGGACAGCGCACAAGCGACTATCTACTGGGATCCAGTCAAGGAGAGATTGTTCTGCCCTACGACTCAATGCTATGCCTAAGCCAGCAAGACCCCTGGAAGCAGCATCAGGGCTACCGGATACACGAAGAGTATATCGAGCTGCTTCTTTATTTTGACAAGGTGAAATCAGATTAAAAATTTTACCCGAATCCTGTATGCGCGTTTCCGAGACGCAGCATACATCG
This sequence comes from Schistosoma turkestanicum, assembly GCA_944470395.2. Lineage (NCBI taxonomy): Eukaryota > Metazoa > Platyhelminthes > Trematoda > Strigeidida > Schistosomatidae > Schistosoma > Schistosoma turkestanicum. Next base: position 34,875,657 of record OX103972.1, on the reverse strand, counting down.
ATGGCACGAGATTCTAAAGTCCTATCTAATGATGCCTGTTGCCCTATTTGACACAATGTCCGTACATTAAATGCTCCAACAAGTAGTATAAAACGGGGTTTCAGGAGACCAGGAATGACGTTTCGTGAGCTCGCATCGTTTGCATTAGCTAAGCAGTGTGATAAATGAATGTGAGAATAGTTAGTCGTCGAGATAAGAGAGGTACTAGGGGGTGTAGGAAGGATTTGATTTTGACCAATTTGGTCTCGTGTGCTGTTACGGGTATGAGGGCGGTTATCACTTCCCGGCTGCCCACACCGTGGAAGGTTGTTTCTTGACGAACCTGAAAAGGAAGATAGATTAGTGTTGTTTTTGGAGACCTGTGTGCGTGACCGCAGAGTCCAAGGGACAACTGCTTGAGGCCGGTCACACACGGCCTTTTTATGAAAGCTCTTTTGAGGATTAGCTCCGCTCTTAAAGTCCCTTAGTGGGCACCCTTACCCAAGGAGACGGAAATCCGTGAGTTAGGGGAGGTGTGACATTTTTAGGGCCGACCTTTTCTAACCCTTCCTTCCTTGTGAGAAGGCAGCATTGCTGCAGATGTTGGTTGTCCGGGGGAAACACCTTACTGCTGTCACACCCCTCTGCAGTCAGCAGTACGACTTCGCCCTCAGACCTTGGGTAGCTGCTTTTAGTCTCATCGTTCTCCAATCGACCTGCCTGGCATGGTAGGACCTGCAGGAACATATGTTCCAGCCAGTATAGCTCGGTTGGGTCATGACGATAGGCAAGCCCGACCACCACGTCGAGGTAGCAGCTAAGGCCGGGGTAGAGAGGGTGACGGAAGTTAGCTGCTCCCCTCCGACAACCAGAATCTGCAGCGGTGGTCTCCTCTCACAAGGAAGGAGGGTTAGAAAAGATCGACCCTAAAAATGTTACACGACCCTACCCCACAGATTTCCGTCTCCGTGGGTTAGGTCATTCGAAGAGCGGAGCTAACACTACAGTGTTTCCATAAAAAGGCTGTGTGACCAGCCTCAAGCAGTTAACCCTTGGGCTCTGAAGTCACGATCCTAGGTCTCTAAGACCAACGCCAATATACCTTCTTTTTCAGGTTCCTCGAGAAACACACTTACACGGTGTGGCCATACGGGAAGTAAAAACACACGAGACCAAGCTAGTCGCAGTCAAATCCTTTCTATACCTCTTACTTCCATGACCAGACCTTCTTTCATCATTTGGCACCGCCGATGCAAACCATTCGAGTTTGCGAAACGTTATACCTACTCTCTTGGAGCTTTTAATGTTCAAACCTTGTGCCGAATAGGGAAATAGGCTTCGTTAGCTAGGACTTTAGAATCTCGTGCCATCGATGTATGCTGCATCTCCGAAACGCACATACAGAATCCGAGTAGAATCATTCATTTGACTTCACCTTGTCCAGATAAGTAGCCAATTCGGTTTATGCTTCGTGTATCTGCGAGGTCTGCTGCTGCTTCCTGTGGCCTCGCTGGTGTAGGTATAGCATTGAGTCCTAGGGCAGAAGTAGCTCTCTTAGACTGGGTCCCATTATACAGTCGTTTGTACGCTGTCCGACTAAACGGGACAGTAAGGACTCGGAAAGACAGGGTGACTCGCCATTGCCTATTCATCATCCGATAAACTGTGGAAACAGCAATCATATCTGCTAGTAAGGTAAACCATAAGGTTAGGAAGAAACAGTGGATTTCATTATCATCTACCAAACTGATAAATACCTGGAAACTCGTCCCGCCTGGCTCTGAACATGACGAAGAGCGTAGCAAGCTTAAGCGCAGGCTGATAAAACGCCTATGCAATGATCGCGAACAGTGGCGAGTAGAGAAAACAAGAGCGATGGAAAAGGCAGCAGCGATAGGTAACAGTAGACAACTGTTCAGACTTATCCAGAGAACTGGTATTAGGAATCCTACTATAGGTGAGACTATTTTGGAAAATGATGTGTGTGCTATTCATTCTCAATCCAGGAGATTGGATCCATGGGCAGAGCATTTTAGGGATCAGTTCAACTACTCACGATCTCCAGTCAACCTAAATGGCAAATCAAAGTAAGTTCTACGACCCTTTATGGAGCTCAAAAGACTGAAGCAAATCTAAGGCGAGGGAGAGCGGCGGGTCGTGATAGGCTAACTCCTGAGGCTTTTATACAAGGTGGTCCAATCTTAGCAGTTAGATTGACTGAGATTGTAGTTAGAATTCGGGAACTGCGCGTAATCCCATCTGACTGGTCTCGATCCCTGATTCTCCCAAATTATAAAACGGACAAAAGTCCTGTTATGACAATCAGAGAAATCGGTCCAACTAATATAGTGTCTAAATGTTAACCTCGATAATACTGAGACACCTAACTGGGGCTCATGAAGAGTAGATTCGAGAAAACCGGGCTGGTTTCAGATCACATATTCCCACTTCAACAGGTCCTAGAACAAAAAAACACACTCCGGCGTCCAAAAATAGTTGTCTTTTGGACCTAAGGCGGCATTTGACTCTGTCGATCATCGGCTCATGGTGAACTGTCGTCGGGATCGAATACTTCAGGTTGTGTCCATCAGGGCTGCCCACTTTCTCCATTCTCGTTTAACTTTATCAATTAATGTGCTTATAGATACGACGCTTTCATCATATGACTTTTCAGGAGTTGGACTTTTGCCTGGAGATTCGTTTGTTGACTTTGCCAATGTCATAATTCTACTTGGTGAAGATGCTGACGAAATGCAGTCTTATGAACACTCTGAGCAGCAATTCAAGAGTGTGAGGGTTGCGGTTCTTCCAGTCAAAATACAATTGTTGTGGTGCAGGAGTAGATTGGAAAAGTGTTAAGAGCGCCTAGACAAAAACGTGGCAGAAATCCATCAAGTCACTGAAAAGTGAACTGAGACTTTTCGGTTGGGTGTAACTTACTAGGTTTGTGTCTGCGCGACAAACGTAATCGATGGTAAGAGAGCTTGAATTGTATGGCTCAAAATCGTTTGCAATGGTGCAAGTGCATCCACTTTTTATTTTCTCTCGAATCCGAATTATGATAGACTCGCGTGAATTATCGGTTCATTTCACCGAAGAAATTTAAAGTAGAGCAGAGCATAGTTAGATTTGATTTTCAAAATGTTCGGTTAATCGGTCGTCGACTGCAGAAGCGTAAGTAGTTATTCGATGGAACCAAATAATTGTTAAGTTGTTGCAAACAGTCTAGAGACAATAATATCCAAAAGTATATACACGGACAGAAGTACTGAGTGTTTTTTTATATTGTGAGCTGGAGGTGTGTTCAAACTGGTCATGTAATTCAAGTTAATATATAACAGGAATAATCGATGAATGCGGGTACTCGTGTATTCTGTATACGTAGATAGCAATATTATCATAAATATGTAATGTGGCAGCCTAAAACGAGGAGTGTGTGGGGAGCTGTTTATTTGTGAGCGATAAGTAGGTCATGCAAGCAAAGAACAAAATGACAAGTGGAAAGTCAAGATTTAATTCAAACAATTTATAGTCAATAACAGTGGTTGTACAAATTAAATGAAAGAATAAAAACTATGAATAATGACAAAAATTATCTACACAGTAAATCTGTGTCAGCCATTTCCACATTTACATTGTTACATATTTGATTTCGCTTCCCATCGTTCTTTAGCCTGAAAACTGAATACAGTTCCATTGTTACATGAGTAAATATGAATTACTAAAAAATATTGCATTTAAACATGTTCGCAAGGCGATTTGTGTTGAAATGTGGTGCCAAACAGCTAATAGGCTCTGACACTAACAATATTTATGCATAGTTTGAATTCGACAGTCATTAATCGATAATTATATCTAAGTAGAATTCTACAGTGAGACAGCAAGCACCTCATTACTACATCAAAATAATAACTAAAAAACGACCCATTAGAAAATAATTATTAGGCATTTTATTAGTTACAAGTATGACATATTCCTCAAGTGACAAATTATTGGGATATGTTATTTTGCAAAACGCTGCCAAAAGCATGAATCTTATTCGTTTCACGGCTGCTTTATTGATTAAATCCAAAATGAAACATCAATCGGCTCATCATGATTACATCTGCGAAACATAATATTTTCAATTACCAATTTAATTTCCACCTTATTTTTTCATCATGTATATCTTTTAAAATGCTCTTTTGCACAATATTAATCTTAAAAATCTTTTTAACATTTGCATTATTAATTATTCACTTAAGAGATCGAATGTTAAAAATTTAAATCAAATAAAACTATGTACGTAAATTTTTTGGTGAAATAAAGGCGACAAAACAATGTGAACTAATATGAGAAAGAGATAAATGAAATAAAGAGAAACATGTGAATATTGATTCTGCATAATAAATTGTTGATAATAAGTGTACCGTTTATCTCATATCATAAAATGACCTGGTTGAAACTATTAAAACGGGTCAAGGTTTTACATATACACACGAACAAGAGACCAAAACAAAAAGTAACAAGAATCAAAAGTGCTTAAAACAGTTTAGGTCGTTAAAACGCACAGCGGTTAACAAGTAGTTCATAGTTTGATTATTACTTTGGGTACAAGCGACCCAATAGTATTACTAGCCTTACATGAACAGTATGGTTTACAGGCTCACATATAAATCGATACTTTATGAGTGATATAAACAAGAACTATACAAAAGGGTAAGGCAAAAAAATGAACAAACAGATGTTTTATATTTTAATACGAAAAAAACTTGAACTCAGTCGCTGTTGATAACTGTTGACTGCATTTTTTATCACTCTTAGTTGGGATAGATTCGCCCTAGGGTGGATAGCCTTGATATAGCTGTTTTTCATAAGATTTTATTTAATAGATGGATTATGCTTAATACTACAATCTAGGATAAGCGTTTCCTACTACTTGTGGCTTATCACTTAAAAGTTCCAGTGGTAATATCAATGCTCCAAGGCAGACACACATTCATTAAACGAGTTCTGAACAGGAAAAAGCATGCATCCTGTATTTCATCACTAGTTGTAATCCATTTATTCTAAGAAATGTTTATAGTCTAAAAAGACATAGAAACTCGAGCATCTATCTGGCTGAACTATGACGTTTAAAGTATCAACAATTAATGCCTTATCTTATTATGTCAACAACTCTTGCACACAATTTATATCAAACGATGATGACCAATGATTGGCTGGCCAAAAGACATGGTTTAACCGCCTTGAAACTTCCACGTGTCTAATTTAACAACAATCATGAATACTGAAGTAGGTATTGACTAAGTATGGGTAGAATTTATCCTAATTATCTCATCGAATGCATGCAGACAATTTTATCAGATAATTTACTTCCCATGCAGTAAATTTCATCAAAGGTATTTGGGTTACTAGTCTAACAGAATCGACAAACACGCAACTGTCACTTCAAAGCAAATGATGATTATGTATATGTGACTTTTGTATTGTACATCTGCCAGTGTTGTTTTTCATAAGCCAGCTTTTAGACAGAACAACCAATTCAGTGAAAAGTCAGTCAGTAGTCAACAACAAAGTGGAACTTTGTACGTACATCAGTCCAAGTTCCCATACCACGATAGCACAGAGACGTAATTGTCAGTTCAAATCCCACAGTAGTAGAGATAGTAGAAGTATTAGCAGTAATGAGCAAGATTAGGGTTAGACGATATTATTTAAGAAGTAGAATCTAGTAGAATAAACTTAAAAAGATAAAGGTAATGAGGAACTCCGAAGGTTAGGATTTGGTAGAACACAAAGAATGAATGCACCTGCGCCGTTTCATATGGTTTTGAGCCGTGTCATTCAGGGTCTGTAAACATCGGTTACTATCATCTCGCGGACACAACCAGGTAGTCGAAACCTACTAACATGATTCAATCCGCTTGTTATTGACTTTTAGGATTTCTGCTATGTTTTGGTTTGGTCGCCTCTAGCTTTCTTCCAACCTATTCCTAAACCGCAAAATATAACTCGACGAGGCAGAGTCGGTTGTTCAATGCAAAAGATTTGTATTGTCAGTCCAACAACTGATATGAGTTGATGCGCGTTAATAAGACATTTTAAGTTATTGAGAAAGTAAACTATTTATCATCTGAATGAGTTTAGTCAATGCAATTATTGGCTGACTTGATTGATTAAACTGTTATTATGTAGTAGGCAGGAATTTTTAACTTTATGAAATGTATAATATAGATTCATTATTACTATATCATATCATTGATTTTAGCTTTATCCACACTTTTTATTCATTTAAAAAGTATGCTCGTTAATTTTTATAGCTAGCAAAAGTATACAAACAAACAGCTACACCCATAGTGTGACTCATAAAAAGGTATAAAACAGAAAAACTGATTCGATGAATCATTAACTTACAGCCAAATAGGTCGATGAGTTTTTAATCCCACTACTTTGTGTTCCCCGTGTTTGTTTAAAGTCGAATCAATATTTCTGTCGGAAGAAGCTGTAGACAATGACTATAGATTTGAGGAAGAAAAAAAAAAGACAGAGGAAGACAATGATGCAATATAAATTGCTACTCGTGAATTATAGTCATGATCAGATGGATTGAATCATTGTTTTACATGGCTATTGAATCAGCTATATTTTCCAAATGAAGTATTTGACAAACACAAAGTGATATCAAAGTTTAGCAATTCATATGCTGGAGCATATAAATACAAGCCAAATGATAAGTGAAAGATGCTGACGAGGGTACGCACGCTGTTGGTCAAGATATAGCTTGACTTTTTGAGGACTGCAACATTATGAAATGGAAATGTGGCTTTATTTTCTGGGGGATGTATTTGTATTTATGATTTGGTTATCCAATCAAAACATCCTGTCTGGTCTTAGTTTTTTTCTACTCGAGTAACTGGTTTAGTTATGTATACAGAAAATGTATTAGTTGTAGCAGACTCGGGTAACCACAGAGAACAGCAATAGTTTCTGACATCAAACCTACTTTGTTATGAAGCTTTTTAAAATCATTTGATTATTTGAACATGAACTTTTAAAGAACAGAATGTGACTAAATCAGTAAAATGTAATAAGATTATTTATGATTTGACATTAATTTTATAGTCTACAAATGAAAAAAGTTATATATATACATATATATATATATATATATATATATATATATATATATATATATATCATTATGGACTCATGAGTTAAATAACTTATTAAGAAATCGGTCGTAGGAAATTAAGTGATGTACATAACTGGATAAAATGTATATCAGTACATATATATTAATAATTTTAAAGTGAGACAGTGTAGTGCAACAGTAATGAGTTCACTGAGTTATTACTCGAAACAAGAGAAAAAGAATAACTTTATCACTCTTATAAGTGTAAGATGCTATTCAGAGTAAAACAGTAACAGATAAATCGTGTGAGATAACTTACCTGATATCCAATAGAGTCACTTATCTTTTCAGCAAGATCAATCTGTCCAGAATCGATTGCTTGGTTTAAACGCCATTCTAAAGTGCCTTTATGTAGACTGTCAGCATGGATACGACTTGGGTCTTTAGGAGTAGGTGCGTTTAAAACAATTGAAGCAGGGGGACTCTGGGTAAGAAACGGAAGTTTTACAAGTATTTTCAAAAAAATAAACTAGCAATGAATTAAGTATGTGATTTACTTAAAAAAATCTTGGTACAAGGAACTAGATTTAAAACTTATTATTAGAATTCCCCTAACTTATAAAATTCCAGCTACACAGGTTACAAATCTAATATAAAATGTGATCAAAATGAACAGTACACTTAGCGAAATTTTAAGAACAAATCAGTTCAGTTGCGAATGATGCTTCAAAATGCTCTGGCACGATCGAGGGTGGGCGAGTTCATTCTCTATTTAGAAATGATTTCATATGGCAAAGCTCATATAGCTACTGTCAGTCAGATACAACGTAGAACTTCATACGTGCATACATCAATTTAAGTAGCCGTATTGAATCAGCACAGATGCAACTAACAATTCAAATTCCGTGGCAGTGGTGGTAGTAGAAGTATTGACGGTAATGGAGAAGATTAGGGTTCGAAGATATTATTCGGGGAGTATAATTCAGTGAGATAAATTCGAGGAGAGAAAAATAAAAGTAATTAGGGATTCAGAAGAATAACATTTGAGAGAACACAAAAAGTAAATGCACCTGCACCACTGCAAATGATTTTGGGGCATGTCGTCTCTAACTATCAGTTACAACTGTCTCGCAGACACCAACCTGGTAGTCTCTACCTACCAACATGGTTCATTCCACTTGTCATTGACTTCATGGATTTCTGCCATGTTGTGGTTTGATCGCCACTAGCTTTCTTCCCACCTACTTCTATACCACAAAACATTGACCGTCGAGACACTCTGCGTTTGGGCATTCGTTACACATGTCTCAATCACCTCAATTGCCGAATTTTCAGTACTTCATAAATTGATAGTATCCATTTCCTAACATCAGCATTGCTTACTCGATAGTCCCAGGATATATGGACAATGCTTCTGAGACACCTATGACCGGAAACCAGTAACCTACGAATATGCTCAAATCTTAGTGGTCATGTTCACACCCATAAGTAGGCTGGAGTGAACTGTTGTGCAGTGGACTCGTCCTTCGGTCGGCAGACGAATATCTCGTCTACGCCATGAGTGACGCGAGTTGACAAAAGTCAGTAGAGCCTTTTGCATCCGTGCATAGATTTTGTCAGTCACCAGGCTATGAGCACTAATAAGACTTCAATGTTTATGTAGACCAATCTTCACGGTTTTAAATAAAAAATTATAATGAATAAATGCAAAGTGAAGATAGCAAGCTGAAAACTCAAATTCTATATATATGAAACTACAACGAAAAGATTATCGGATTGAGTGAACAGTGAGGTAACCAAATTATTAATTAAAAGCACATATATCGAGAACGATTTAAAAATTGTGACGATTAAATACTATATATTGTAAAGACTATTATGTTGGACTAATGATGATATGTAGTGCATATACGAAAAATGAAAATGCTATCTTGCTGTTGATCTAGGTCAGAATGAACGCGAGTTCATAACTATTTACTGACTGAGCAGTGAAACCGTATAGACTCGAATTTCTTTAAATGTTAACCAAGGAAAAACATAAACAAAGTGACTGTTACATATATTTTGGGACAGAGTTTTGGAGGTTTGCGTTTTTACACATTAGAAATCATCAATCAATCATTGTTAGACCACCATTAGAAACCTCGAAGCACTGGACGGCCGTTTCGTCCTGGTATGGGACTCATCAGCAGTGCGCATCCACGACTCCTGCTCTTCACAGGATTCGAACCCGGTACCTTCGGCATTGTAGGCGAACGCCTTACCATCGGACCACTGAGCCAGCATCCAACGGTGTTAATGTCTAACTCTGATTGATCCAGTGCTTCGAGGTTTCTAATGGTGGTCTAACAATGATTGGTTGATGATTTCTAATGTGTTACATATATGCCAACTGCATTATATTTCAAAAAAGATGACAGCAACATAGAACTTCGTACGTACGTACATTAGTTTAAGTTGCCATACCACGATAGCACAGAGATGCCATTGTCATCCCATAGTAGTAGAGGTAATAGAAGTATTAGCAGTAATCGGAAATTTTAGGGTCCGCCTGTAGACCTTCCGGGGCTAATGCTGGTCCCGAGCCCGGATAAAGGAGGAGGGTTGGGATTGGGGTTGACGACCCCATCCCGCAAAAAACCTAACTCACATTTTATTTAAATTACTTCTATATAAACAACATAATAATATAATTTTGGGGCACAGTTTTGGAGGTTTGCGTTTTTACACATTTGAAATCATCAATCAATCATTGTTAGACCACCATTAGAAACCTCGAAGCACTGGACGGCCGTTTCGTCCTAGTATGGGACTCATCAGCAGTGCGCATCCACGACTCCTGCTCCTCGCAGGATTCGAAACCGGGACTACCAAAGACAAATGGGTGAGGTCGCGCAAAATCCCTAGATCAATCAGAGTTAGACATTAACACCGTCGGATGCCGGCCCAGTGGTCCGATGGTAAGGCGTTCGCCTACAATGCCAAAGACCTCGGGTTCGAATCCTGTGAAGAGCAGGAGTCGTGGATGCGCACTGCTGATGAGTCCCATACCAGGACGAAACGGCCGTCCAGTGCTTTGAGGTTTCTAATGGTGGTCTAACAATGATTGATTGATGATTTCAAATAATATAACTTGAATTCTACGAAAAGTAGTATAGATAAAGCTAATTAGCGATGAAAAAACAGATACATTGGTGGAAGTTGATTTTTAATCTCACTATGGCGATAAAAAATGTCATACCTCTTTATTTGTTGAATTAATTGACTTTATTAATTTTCTTTTCTTCCATGGTCGCAGAGTTATATCTTGTTTACTTACTTCTGATTCAATTGCATGGAGATAAGTGGCGGTTGCCGATGATTCGGGCACAACTGCTAGAACTATAAATGGATAGCTGCAATCAGTATACTGAAAAAAGCTACTCACCATCGTTAATTATTTTCTTTTTCAGTTCAATTTCACGGATGTTCGTTGAACGAGAACACATAAGACGTTTGCGTTCCTGCAAGGAATGTAGTTTCTGCACAAAGTTTAGTTTATTTATTGGCTAAAGATACCTGAGCTAATTCTTCACGCATGATTTATCGTTTGCGAATGTTTTTTTATGAATTGGAAAATGATCTTTTAATATTGTGAACTGCCCAGCAACTAGCCTAAAATTAGAGAGGGAAATGTGATGATAAGTATGAGAATAACTAAGGTTTAATCTGAATACTATCCCCAGTTGGGTTCGAATCCAGTGACTAGAGGATTTTAAGTTTTGCGACTGACACGTCTTAGTTGTTAAAATAATGGGTATAATACTGACTGACAAATGTTATACATTGATGTGTTCAACTAACAACTGTGCAGAAAACCATATTACTGACATGAATACGAAAAAGCTAATTTTAAAAACCCGTTTCCTTTCCAATCAAATGAAAAACTCATGTACACATAGTGCACTAACAAACATGAATGATTGTTACTAAAAATACAAGCATTTATAAGATACGGGTTTTTAAGTTACTTGACTTTTAACGAAACAGAACTTGACTTAACACTAACCAGTTAAATCGTCTTAATAAAATCTAAATTATTTTTACCAGCTCATTGCCATATGCTTTTTTAATTCCTGTAATTTGACTTTCATACTGGTGGCTTTGGCAGAGAAGAGAAATATATAATGTAATTTTGATTAAACTTCAGCTTCTCCCTTGTCATACTGATCTTAGAATCTTTTACGCAGATGGCTCCAAATGCATACAGGTAGCAAGAGTTTTCTCTATCCTGAATTGATCTCATCTGTTAAAGCGCACATAGCAACTGAAAAGGAATTCCCACTCACTGACTTTGCATATATGACGTGTAGTTTACAAAATTCAGGGGACAATAAACGAATATTTGGAGGAAACTCAAACCTAGTTGGTGAACAGAGAGGATTCACATGACTCAAAACCATTGCTTCACATGGGCTTCAGGATGATGGAGGAACCAACAGCGTACGAACCCATTCTCCATTCTTATTCAACTTTATTATTGATCTGCTTTTAGAGACGGCACTTTTATCGACTGACTCTTCAGGAGTTGACCCTCTAGCAGGAAATTTGCTAGTTGACTTAGAATATGCCAATGACAAGGTTCTATTTGGTGAAGACGATGACAAAATGAAAGCATGTTCGGGATGCGACTATTCCCCACAAAATGCAAACTGTTGCTTCAGGATTGGCTTGCGTCGGCACCGAAACTAATGATAGAGAGTGAAGCAGTTGAGCGTGTTGACCACTTCACTTATCTCAGTAGTATCATTAGTGATGATAATCTACCTGGTGACTGATAAAATCTATGGACGGATGCAAAAGGCTCGACTGACTTTTGCCAACTTGCGTCACTCTTGGCAAAGTCGAGACATTCGTCTACTAACCGAAGGACGAGTCTACTGAGCAGCAGTTCGTTGCATCCTACTATATGGGTGTGAAACAACCACCAAGAGTAGATGATATTCGTAGTTTCTTAGTGTAGGTGCCATAAGTGCCCTCAAAGAATTGCTCGAATGTCATGGGACCACCAAGTAAGCAATGCTAGAGTTAGGAAACGGGTACTAGATAAGGTTAGCAGATCAATAGACGAAGTAGTAGATCTTCATCGATTGGAGTGGTTGGACAAGTGTTACGAATGCCTAACCACCTACTGCCTCGAAGAGCTATGTTTTGTGATATAGGAGTGGGATGGAAGAAAGCTAGGGCCGGCCAAAAAAACATAGCACAAATCTATGAAGTCACTGACAAGTGGACTGAGTCATGTTGGTAGATGTAGGCTACCTGCTTGGAGTCCGCGAAACGAAAGTTACTGATGGTTAGAGACCCTGAATGACATGGCTCAAAATCGTTTGCAATGGCGCAGATGCATCCACTCTTTGTGTTCTCTTAAATCCGAACTTTCTGAACTACTCATCACTTTTACTTTCCTCTTCTCAAATTTATTTCACTGGATTATACTCCCTGAATAATATCTTCGAACCCTAATCTTCATTATTGTCAATACTTCTACTACCACTACTGCTACGGAATTTGAACTGTTAATTGCGTCTGTGATTATGTGATATGGCAACTTAAGTTGGTGTATGTACGTACGATCCTATTATTGGTCAATGGATACTGAAGGATCGCAACTTCTAACACTGATTCATGCCTTGTGGATTTGAGCTCTCTGTCAAAACATTTAGGCGTACTACAATAGTTGTTTTTCTGGACCTAAAGGCGGCATTTGACTCTGTAGATCGTGAGGTTCTCTGGCAGTCTCTCATTGAAAGTTGTACCAAACAAGTACATGAACCTTATATAAGCTCTCTACTCGAACACGACTGGTCAAGTGAGAGCTTATGGCGAACTGTCACCGGAATTCTTTACTTCAAGTGGTGTCCGTCAGGGATGTCCACTTTCTCCATTCTTGTTTAATTTTATCATAGACATGCTACTAGAAATAACCTTATCCTCGTCTGAATTTTCAGTAGAACTTTTACCAGGAGGCTCGCTTATCGACTTAGAATACGCCAATGGCATAGTCCTACTTGGTGAAGACGCTGACAAAATGCAGAGTCTTCTGACCACCCTAAGCAACAATGCAAGCATGTTCGGAATGCAGTATTCCCCCTCGAAATGCAAAATGTTGCTTAGTGATAGGGAGTGAAGTAGTCGAAGGTGTAGACCGCTTCACTTATCTGGGGAGTCTCATCAGTGCTGATGGCCTAGTGACTGACGAAATCTCAGCTCGGATACAGAAGGCTCTATTGGCTTTTGCCAACTTGCGTCACTTATGGCGCAGGCGAGATATCCGCTTGTTAACCGAAGGACGAGTGTACTGCACAGCATTTCGCCCTGTCCGTTACGAGTAGAGGATATTCGTAGATTATTAGTCTTCAATCATAGGTGTATCCAAAGCATTGCTCGTTTATCCTGGGAGGACCTGGTAAGCAATGCTATCGTTAGGAAACGAGTTCTAGGTAAGGATGGCAAATCAATAGATGAATTATTTAAACTTTATCAGTTAAGGTGGTTGGGACATGTGTTACGAATGCCTAACCACTGGCTGCCGCGACGAGCTTTGTTTTGTGGTGTAGGAGTAGTTTGGAAGAAAGTTAGGGGCGGCCAGACCAAAACATGGCAGAAATCCATGAAGTCATTGACAAGTGAACTGATTCATGTTGGTAGATGTAGGCTATCTTGTTGGGGTCCGTGAGACAAAAGTTACCAATGGTCAGAGACCTTGAACGACATGGCTCAGAATCGTTCATTGTGTTCTTTTAAATTCTAACCTTCTGAATTCCTCATCATCTCTATCTTTCTCCTTCTAAATTTATCTCACTGAACTATACTTTTCGAATCATATCTTTGCTCCGTCTCTGTGCTGATATGGTATGGCAACCTAAACTGATGTACTTATGTACGAAGTTCTGCATTGTATCTGTCTGTCTGTCAGTTTCAGAGAGTGGCCGTCTAAGTAGACCGCCGGCTTTGTTCTGGGACGCGTAGTAACCCAGCTTATGTGTGTGTGTGGCGCACATATATTTAGGTGTTGCTTTGTACTAATGTTTGTGTGCTTAAATATACAAACGAAAAACGAACTTGTATTTGCACTCCTTTAGGTGGATGAACTTGTCATTGTTAACTCCAAATGGTGAACAATATAACTATAAATATAAGATGTTTAATTACAGGAGATTTCATTTCTTAGAATAGAATTGCTATCACATTATATTAAAGGTGAAATGCGATTATATCGAGAAAGATTATTTCAGACTGTAATAAAATCATTATGTGCTACAGCAGCCAAGTTAAAATAAATTTGGAGCGTGGTGTATAGTGTTGTCCCATAATGAGGAAGGGCTTGTTATAGCGATCGCACCAAATTCGAGGGTCCTGAGACGTACATTTTATGAAACTACCACTATTCTTCATCGGCCTCACTATACAGTATGAAAGTAATATTATTTAGGTACACAATATTATATTGATTCCTGACATATTTTCAAAATAAAACCACTGCAAGTGTTGCTCCTGGGGCGTATACCAAAATTGTAATTGGTGAGTTTAAGCCTGAAAGATTCAGAGTAAACCACCATTTGTCAAATCTGGAAAACTGCTTAATTCCAGGTCATCCGTAACCTGAATGCTGTTTTTTGATGAAGAAATTACTGTACTATTCTATCAAAGGAAAAGCAACTGCTTCCGAATATTAAAGACGGCTTTATGGGGGATGAAAGAAGTCGAGTTTATTGTAAAAAAAATTATAATAAAGATATATTATGGCGAGTTTGAGGCCTAGTTTTTCGTCGTATTTAACAAGCTATGTTTTTCAGCCAATAAAATGTAGCACGAGTATATTTAGGTGTATTAAGCATATATGGTTTTGCAGACAATTACTCCATAGAGCCATTATAAGAAAATTAGTGTTGGTTGAATTCTGAGTCTTTCCAAACAATATTAGATGGTGATGACTAACCCATATAAATGCAGACACTGAACTATTAGCGGTTCGACAGATAATCCTGAATGGACTGATTTAATTGAACGCACCTAATCTGATGGTTAAGACGAAATGTATACGAATGTGCTAAAACAGCTACCACACACTTGGGCACCTTAAGAATTCTGATTTCTAAATAAAAGTAAAGTATATGGGCGAAATCGAACGACTTTATAGTCAATTGTGAATATACATTTCTCATCGAAACACGTGCTTGATCGAGACGTATTATAATTAAGTAAGGATGCTATGAATGATGGGCAGTTTTAACATGAATAATGAACTTTTAAACGTGAAGTTCATGGTGATTATCGAGAACCAGCACTAAGTTTAACGCGTGTTATAGTCTTAATACGCTCCTCCAAGTAACTTGCACAGGCTAGAAGGGCGAACTAAGAGCAGAAATCTGATTAGTCTGTCCCTATCCCACAAATCTACTCATCTTTAGTAAAAAGTATTATAACAAATATCAAGTAATTTATGATCAATCCAAAACACTACAGGTTGCTCACTCTCATTTTAACGGAATTTCATTGGCTTAACGACCTTGTTTGCAACCGGCTAATAATCTGAACGATAACCGGTACCGTCAATACCCAATACCTTTACCATGAGCTAGTATAAACCACTTGATTTCTCTTAGCTTTCTTGGCGTTTGCAGTACCGGAATTTAGGTTTAAAATTATGTTCAGCGCTATTCGTTTTGTGAAGTGCCTTTTGAAGTGTTTTTTCTTCACCTTTCAAGCTGTAATATCCTGAGTTGGTATTCCTAACCTTGGCTCCTTATTTCTTCAGCTATCTCTGGTTAGAGTTAAGTCACAGATACATCGTCATTGTCGCTGTAGTAACATTATAATCGTGACGTTTTCTGATTGAATGTTTGTACATTTTTATCCGCATCGAACTAGGGATTATGGTTATTAAGATTTATCGTTGTGGTCTACTATCTAGCCTTCTTCCTCGCGAAGATGGGTTGCAGTTTGAGAGACACAAGATATAATTCCACTTAATGTCTACCAGTCTATATCCGCCTGCGTACAATCGTTGTTACAAATCGGCTTCATTGTGGTTATGTTGAGAATGTTGCTAACCTAAAGTTATGCTCCTAGATTAGGCATTGGAGCTTGTTGCTCTGAATTCAAAATATCCAAGTAACTACGTATTCGCAGTAAAACTGGAATCAGAGGAAACAATAAGTGTAGTCGCTAGTGATCTCATCTTCGATCTTTTCGCTTCGGTTGTTGTCGTATTTAGGAACAGTTGCAATCAGATTGGATAAGTTCCAAGTAGTTCTGAAAGTCCTCGACATTTCAGCTGACCTAATTAATTCCACTGGCACATTCAGGCTTAAAACATTTTGTCACGCATCCACACCAGTTTATTATTGCATACTTGGTGCTATGCATCTCGTGGCATCAACCCACAGGATTACTTCGCTCATTCCTCAACATCCCAACCATCCCCCTAGAATGCATTTGGTCTTCTTCATCCCTGACATCTGGTTGAACTTGGTTTTGGGTACTGTAGATCTAGAATGTGTTACAGATAAGCCGTTGACAAATTTTGAACACATGTGGCATCATGTTTCTCCATAAAAGCTGAAACCCATGAAGTGCCGTTCAGCGTATCATTATAACCATCTCCCTAACAATCAAGCATTCCACTCACGTGCTTCAAGAATGTCAGTTCGCCGTTCTGATCGGTTTCGAATCGCCATACTATTCAGTTCACTCAGGTACCATGCAAAGCTTCTAGTCTAGCCCCAGGAGATTCTTATTTTGATAAGGAATCCTCCAAACGAATGCCATGATAGAAAGCGTAGAGATCGAAAACTCTCACGTGAGAATTATGTTAGTATTCATCTGAAAGTCAAAAAGCAGAAGACAACCAAATAAAAACTTAAGACAGTTTGGGGAAAGTCAATGAAAACGTAATCAAATGCCGTAGAAATGAATTTGAAAGCAGTTAAACTAATCCTCAGTTGCTTCATTTTCAATCTTCCGGATTTAACTAACGATTATCTTAGCAAGCGGGACGCAAACTATTTGAAGTTAGTTTTATAAGCCATGGAAATAGTAGTATTGCAAGAGGTGATACAAGTACTCATTAACCAGACTCGGTGAATGGGTTGTAAGTGACAACCAACCGAATTAGATCTTCAGGCTAACTATTCATGTCGGTCAAATTACAAGGACATTTTCGTTAATCTATCAGATCAAATATCACAGCAAATGTTTTAGCATTTGTAACGTTTGAAACTTAACTGGAAACTGTCACGTCTCATGTAACACGCTGTTATTTGAGAAAGTAAACGACTATTATTATTACTCGGTTGTTGCGATGAAGAGGACGGCAAACTGTACAACACACTCAACCCATAGTTCTAATAGTCCTTTCGGACTAGACAATCTTGTTTAACAAGCAGAGTACTAACCTGACAGAATCTTTGCGAAATTGGCGTGTCAAAGACACCAGAAGTTCGGAACTGACTGAATATTTGTATAACTCTACTAGGTAGAATAAGTACTGAAACCCTTCGGACTTCGATCATTTTCTAACAGAAAGTCATCTCCCAGTTGAGGACGTTAATGTTCATAAATCATGAGATATTAGTGCCCTGGCACAGTCATGTTTCACATACAAACGAAATAATTAGCAGGGACGAAAAACGGTCCTTCAGTCGCAACATCCTCGGATCACTGAGAAACGAGATTCCGGCTGGCTCACAACAGTAAGTATGAATCGACTCTGAAGTTATCTTCTGGAAAAAAGTACTTAGTGAACTACTCTTTGAATGGATCAGTAGATGTTGTTCGTTCAAGGTCGATGAGTTTTCAGGCTATATTTATTCAGATCACACATCCTTCAAAAGTTACTGATACGTCTGTAAGACATGAAAAAATGACCTTAAATAAAGCCGCCTTCCAAAAAGAATCAGGTATTACCTCAGGTCCTTAAGTAACAGTCTGAAAATGATGCTTTTCTAGAATCAAACGACTACACATAGAAGGCTTACAGATGGATCATTATCCTGTTTGTCTGAAGCATGTGATTCACTGACCCTTCAGTGTGCTACTGAGGGTTACGAATAGAATAAACTACATATTTATGGATTATGGGTTCTTTTAGTAGTATGATGTGCATTTGATGGGGTTTGACTGACTTACCTACATGAAGCTCATTTTGCAAAGCGACGACATCGAGTGTATTATTGATCCATAGTCTATAGGTTGGATGAGAGGATTTGTTTGCATTCAGAGCTGTGTGCCTTTGCAATATATGCACTGTTAGAGTAGTTGAAGAACACCTGATATTTGCCGGATGCGTCTTTCTTTGAAGTTGTGCTACTACAATCTTCTATCAATGTTGAGACTGCTTCCATTTTTAATACTTTGTTTTACGTGCAAAGATAAGCGTCCATAAAATTCTTTACGTTTTTCAACGAGCTTTATCACACATAATTTACTAGATTTATGTCTGTTGGATTCGAATCGTCTTTGATTATGTTTTCATGTTTGTACTACTTTTATAAGCCTCTTTAGAAAACTAGAGAATCGGTTATCTAATCTATGGAACAGAATTGTGTTTACTGATATACCTGCGTTTTTAACCTCATCAGTTTTCCATGATATATCCATCCTTAATCCATACCTAAAAATGGGCGTCCTGTGTTCTCTGTTACTATGATGGCATTTTCCCCGCTTCTGAGACCAGTTGGTTGCTGTTTTTCTTCCATCGAGTTAGCAGTATTTTTTGGTTTAGCCGTTAAATCTGTCAGTGTAGGGTGATAACCACAGTGCGGCTAGGAATTCTAGCAGTTTTGTCCCCTGAGATGGATAATTTGGTCATCATTCAATATATCGTTATCTTCATACTTTACCCATCGTAGCTTGGAATATGCTTCCCATAATTTTTAGGACGAGTAGTAGATGCATTTTCGAGCTGTCACAGTAGATCAGTTTAACCTCAACAGCAAACAGTAACTACTTTAGCTCAATACTACTGTGCTTTACATAGAGAAAGCTTTGGGATCAGATACTGCTTTGAGTATAACGCTAGGATGTTAAGAAGTCTACGTTACCTGTTAATCACTCAATATACCTCTGAAGTTACCATGTCAATGTCCAACAAACTAGGTATTCAAACAGACTTGAAAGAAAATTAATTGAAGCTTCTAAAGGTTTCATCTAAATATTCCAGCGTACAAGACTTAAATCACAGGATGGGAACAAACTAAATGGATCACGAAATCTCACCAAATAAGTCTTGTCTCTCAAGAATCGTAGGAAACACCGGGAAGCTGAAATAGAACTAAAAAATCCCTAGTAGTGTATACTTTTGTTTGTTTAGGCTTCAACATAGAATAACGCTGAGGCCGATTTATGTGGAGCACAAAACCATTTAAATGCTCTCTGAATCTCTTATGCCAATTCTCTGAGGTCGCTGAACAATTTATCAGCATCAAATGAAGAGAAAATTTCAACATAGCCTGAGGTGACTACCGTTACAGAAACCTGATTAACCCAGTCTGTAAACAGGAGCCCACAAAATTACAGAGAGTAAAAACGAAGATGAGCAACTTTGTTTACCGGAAATTCCATTATAGACAACTAATCCCGTGGAAGTGGATGTTGAAAACTAGCTAGTTGATAGTTGAAATGCAGGGGATAAAAGCTGTCTATTATTTTGATTCAGTGCAGTCCAAACTGTGGCGTTAATCAAATCTTATTGAAAGAATTGAGTACTTAGCATTCAAGATTTTATACTGATAAATTTGAGTTACTTCTAGTCGTTGAAGTCGCGAGAATATGAACGTGTCTATTTACAAATTAGGTTCCGGTCTGTAGTTTTATGATTGTCCGCTACTTAGAAAGATTGCTAAGGTTATATATGTCAACATATATAAAACAACGAAGAATGAGGGTGATTTATAGTAAAACCACCGAAAATTGATTTTTTTCGAAAACAAGCTCACCAGTTATGGAGGTTCGAGTCGTCAGACTACGAAAATGTCTGTGTATTTATTAGGTTCGGGTCTCACACGTTATCCCAGATCTTTTATTGGAGGAAGTAGAGGAGATAGACCAGATGAAATAGGTGTATTTGCTGGCGATTTCACGGTATCGCAGAAATACGGAAACGTGCTAGAGGATAGATGACAGTACGAAGCAGTCAAAAAGGGGAAGTAATGTGAACGTAGTGTAATTTAAGTATATATACAATAGGAACCAAGGTCACTGAGTCGATCAAAATTACAAATAAACGAATATTCGATAATACGTTCAATTGTACAATTGATTATAATAATGATTGTTGCTATTTAACCAATCGTGTTTCTCCTCGTAAAATTAAAATCAGTACATAACAAAGTGCCTCCAGTGAAACCTAATGAAGTGTGTTCTGATGATTGTTGATCTCCGTAACAATAACTAGGTTTAAAATAATGTCATTCAGATGAACAGGTGAAATGTATTATGTGGACCTTATGTAATTTTCATAGTTAACATAGGATAGTTAAGTGTGCATATGAGTCAGATTTCCGGTCATTTCAATTAAAACTACGCTTAGATTAACGTTTAGTGGCTATGGAGTCGAGATTGACTATGGTAACCACTGAATACTTATTACAATCTTGTTACAGAGAAGATAAATAAATCCATGTTAAAGGGTTGTATTTGCTGGCGATTTCATGGTATCGAAAGAATACCGAAATCGAGCAAGTAAAGTGGGGTGAAATTACAGAGACAGTGGAGCAAAAATGGCGTACTAAATTGGTAACAGATTAAACGTACAGTTAAACCGTCATCGGTACAACTGGTTATAATAATAAATGTTGTACCAGTCACGTTCTCTTCATAAAAGTGGATCAACTACAAATTTTTTAAACAGTCCTTCAAACCAGTTTGCTTAAACTTCTTTAGTAAGTCGAAATAAATATATTTCTTCGCAGGATTTCTAGTGTAAATCCCGATAATCCAGAAGTCAGAGGAAAGACTATTCTGGATGAGGAAGTATATTTACCTCTAGCCTCGTGATATCGAAATAATTATGAGACTTGGGTACACGAGCGGCTAACAAGGAGCGAGGAGAAAGGCAGAGTGGTTAATAACACGCTTGGCGCGCGAGAGGCAGTTTTTAGTACAGATAAAGAAAAGGAGTACAATATAACAGTTATTGTCAGAATTAAGTACAATAATAAATGTTTATACTTTATCAGTTGTGTTATTGTCGTAAAAGTATACCACTACATTATTCCCCATCTAGAAAGGGTTTACACTTCCGATACATAGCGGTTTCGTGAGGAGGATGCTGGTCGGCTAAACGGCGATTGTAGAGTGGAACGGTTGATGGACAGGGAGCGACCAATGAAGCTCGAGTTGTCATCGAAAGTCCTTTACGTTAAACTGTATAAATAATAACGTGCCAAGTTTATTGTTCGGGTTGGCATGCCAAACTAGCGTGACTCGTATCCTGAGTCTAAAGATTGCGTTCGTAAAGGTCCGGACCAGAAAAAGCTACAGATGTAGGACCGAATCAGATTGAGCGAGAGAGCAAGAAACGGCCAGGACGACCAAGTTCGAAACTATGCAAATGCCAAATACGTTCGGAACCAGAACATCGACTGAGTGCATTGACAACAGAGTTTGAAAGTGGTAGACAGACTGAAAAAGGACGATAGTTTAGAAGACTCCCATATACAGGTACTTAATTTTCGACCTGTCTCTTTTAGTCCCTACGACTCAGAGGTCAGTTTGGGACCCGCCGCATTACTAACCAGAGGAAAATATTTGCTTACGCCCTAAAGTTTTTTCCTGGAGATCACATAGCTGCCGCCCATGAGGTCATTCTCGACCCTGCAGTCCCTGATGCCTACGGTCGCCTTAAACAGGCGATCCTCAGACATCTCCTCCCATCGAGGGAGAAACGGTTGAGGACATTATTAGCACGTCACCCCCTGGGTGATATTACACCAAGCTATCACCTCACGAGCCTGCAGTATTTAGCAGGATCTACCACAGCGAACTCTGAGACAGTCAGAGAATTGTGGCTTTAAGCTTCACCAGCTCACGTGCAGCCAACGATTAGTGCTCTGCTCTAGTATACGCCAGTTAACAAGGTTAGTCTCATAGCAGATAAGATAATAATTCAGATTAGCTCGTGAGATAACTACATAGTTGCCTATACGTCACACGCAAATGTTGACCTCGACGCTAATCACATTCCCGCTCAACGACTCCAGTGTTGCTGTATCCACAGCCGTCTCAGTTTTCGAGATCGTTTTTGTATTCCCAAACCCCATGACCTACGAGCATGCTCTCGATCAAGAAAGGCTGCAAGTACTCTCCCAAATGGGCATCTTCCAAGCCACGCCCAAAGGCTGCTTCGGAAAGGAAAAGCGGCTGGTGTTGGTTCTGCCAGACTTTAAGGTCTGGCGCCCGTCATTGTCGAGCCTTTTGATCATACATAGTGGGAAACTTCCTGGTTGACGAATAAACACGGCCGCTCTAAATCTAACTAATTCAGAGCAATACCATGACAATGATTTTGCTGCATAGGCCATATAGGTTAATCATCTCAAACGTGAGCTATTCGTGCAGAAGCTTTGTGTTAAGCTGTCACTGTATCATGACTCTAATACCGAAATTCACTCTATTTATGATTTGGATAACATTTAAAATTACATGGAGGCCAATTTTTGAAAAAAGTCTAAGGTGAACGTTATGTTCTTTTAATGTAAAAATAACTTGGCTTAAAATAACAGAGTTTCACAATTCTGATTTTTAGATGAAAAGAATATCAATTATTCTAAAGGAATTCTAAGCGAGTGTTTTAGTCAATTCTCAAATCTTAATTTGAAGTTCAATAAGAATAATCGATGGGAATTATGTGAATCTGGACATCATCGATACTAAAACTGACTGTATCACAAGTATCGTAAATACTGACTTCAATGAATGCAAGCGATTCCATTTCCGGGATTAACACTACAACAAGACATTAGTGCCAAAAGTGACTAGTGTCTAGTAATAAATGTGGTGTTATAATTTGAACTGAAAAAAACTACAAAGCATCTTGTTGAAACAGAACTATATCAGTCACAAAACTATTGTATATACATGAACCTCGTTTAAGTGATAAAAATATATAAATGTTGAGAGTATCAATTAAATGTTTTTCAAATTTTAACCATTTCAGCATTGTTAAATAACAAGTTGTGGTGGGAATTCCGAAATCAAATCATTGTATTAATTATCAACTTACTTTTCATAACTTTGTGCTGAAATAATTACAACAAATATATAAACACCAGAAATAGAGATAGTGAATACACCTGTAGTGTTATCATATCCATTGCCAAGATTCAACATAACTGATTCAAATGTTGATTTGAATTTCAATCATTTGAAAGTATACCGTTAACTAGACATGATGATATTGGAGCCGAGCTAAAGAGGAAGTAACCTCTACTACTACTATTACTGAAAACGGATAAATATTGATCTAATCAATTTGCTTGCCTATAGATCATCTGTAGTAAATAAGATGGAGAATTTCATATTTGGCAGCTTAATTCGTCATAAAAAGTTAAATCTATTTAAACCTCAATTAACGTGAAAACATTACTTTCAGATACTCTCTCGATTTAAATTCACTTGTATATCATTACCAATACACTGTGATGCTTTTTAGAATGATGATAATATGGATTATGATGACTAGTTGTTAAGAACATAGATTTATTGATTTTAAGATAAAATGAATTATCTCATTTTATCACTGAATATTCATGATCGCTAGTAACGGGATTATTTTAGCATTGAGATAAAATATTATTAATCTATCTGGGTGATAAGCAGCTTATTTTAAAGGTATGCTTGATTATGAAATAGCATCAGCTGACGTATCACTGGAAGTATTGATTTTACAGAGTTATCATTTGTATGGATTTAGCTTCAGTAACGTATATAACCGTTGACTCTAAATGTATTCCTAGCATGCGTTAGTTTTGTGAACAGAAATTGAATACAATATTGATTCGTTCTGGCAATCGACATTAGTCTTTCTTGCAAACTGCAACTTTTCCAAAATGGAATATAACTGTCGAAATCCTGACAAGAATCTTGACTGTACTGTTTTAACTGTAAGTTACAACCTTAATTCTGTTTTTTTCTTGACAGTTCTACATAACATGCTACTATTCACAATACTTTCACGACCCATTGTTTGAAATCCAGTCAGCCTTCTAGTATGTTGCAGTGGATGTATAAATCTGCACTATCGATCCAATTAGTACCTATCATTCTAGAAAATAAATTTTAATCCGGTTACATTTCCGGTACAGCTTCTTTTCATATCCTTTGTATCTTTTTTGGGCAGGTGCTTGAAATATCTTGAGAAATTTCAAGGATATTTTGCACAAAACACATTCTTAGAATAGAAACTCGAACTCATTTCATACATCAACTAGTAGGAAACATTGGCATACTATTTAACGAGTGTTTGACGCAACTTAGTTTTTATATGATAGCATACGATAGACTGAGATTTTCTAGCAACAAACAGCCCAGACTGTTATGTAGAAACCTGAATTAATATTACGAAATGGAAAAGTAACAAATCTAAACAAATAAGTGTAAACCTGAAGCAGCAATGCATATCGTCCAAAAACACAATGAGCAATAAACACTTGTCATTCAGATGTAAAACACTTTATTTTCTGGCTTTGTGCAAATCACACCAAAATTACGGTCAACGTTGACTTGCAGCTGTCTTCACTGATAAATTGTTTTACGACTTAACCACCGGTTCAAGTCTAAACTCGAACACGTAACATGGTCAGTTATGCGCCTATATGAAGATAGTATATTACTCTTTTCAGGATACCTTTATTTTATTTTATCACATTGTACTGTGAAGAATCAGGAAGAACACTGTAACTACACATCCAATGTAATTTATGTGGTTACCTCTTTTTCTGACTGTCTACATGGTATGATGCTCTTTTTCTAATTCGTACATCTATAATGTCATATTCGTTGAAGTGATGTTGTAATGAATTCGTGCTTAAATGGAAATGTAGTGTAGTTTTGATGATCAGATTCTTGAATTACTTCAAAACACCTAGTCTTCTAGTTTCAGTAATATATTTCGATGGTTAAAATTTACAAAAACGATAGAGCATAAATTTTTGTACGAAAACTTAAAAATCTGTACAACTTTGTCATGTATTTTGTTTCCCTAGCTGCAGTTGAATGTCATCATAAAGTGAATCAAAGTAGAAAGATTATTATGTATTAAAAAAGATTTTAAGGCTTTGAATTAATTTGTGTTATAAGAAGTAAGGAGTGATTCTCAAAGGCGGTTTAACTCGTTGTTCATCTGGTACAGCCTCAAAAAGTTTGGCGTCAAATAGTGACGGACTTTGGAACTCCAAAATTGCTGCTATATTTCCGCAACGGTAACAGTAATTTGGAGCTGACCAAATAGTGATTAGACGTCCATCAAACATACACTTGAAACCTTCACGCACAAGTTGGTGAGCTCTACAAATAGACACTAAACCATTTAATTCAACAAATTCATGGGTAACCTGAAAGTGATTTACAAAAATAGTGACAGTTGTAAGCAAATAATGCGATTAAAAAAAAATTTATAACATTTAGAAAATTTAGTGAATATTAGGAAGATTTATATAAATGTATGCTTTTGATTTTGGAGTAACTAGACTATGAGCGAAGAAAATATGAAATCATTTTGTGTTAAAACCAAACAGTGTTCAAGTTTTCATACAAAACGCACAATACTGAAGGTCCCGGGTTCGAATCCTGCAAGGTGCAGGGGTCGTGGATGCGCACTGCTGATGAGTCCCATACCAGGACGAAACGGCCGTCCAATGCTTCCAGGTTTCTAATGGTGGTCTAACAATGATTGATTGATGATTTCAAATGTGTAAAAACTCTACATTGCTTATTCCTATTCATTATACTGTATAGCGATCAGACAGTCAAACGTTTAATAAACGTACAGCGTGCGTGTCAAGTTTAAATGGATAGGTAAGGATCTCAGTGACAAGCACTTTTATTAGGCTTCAATTAACTTATTCTTCAGATTAGCGTTTTGAAGCATCATAAATTCTAACTCATTAAACAAGGATTCACATATTTATTTGCTTTTAATGAAAAAAAGATTGAATTTCATCAAGAGTTAAAAGTCCATGACTGTCCACTTTCTCCATTTTTGTTTAACTTTATCATTGACAAGGCAACAGAGATAACATTTTCATCATATGACTTTTTAGGAAGTTCACTCGTTGACTTAGATTATGCCGATGACACAGTTTTATTTAGTGAAGACACTGTTGAAATGCAGTCTTTAGACAACTTTAAGCAACAATCCAAGTATGTTCGAGAAGCGGTTCTCTTCCTCGAAATGCAAAATGATGCGTCAGGATTGGCTTGCATCAACACCTGAACTAATGATAGGGAGTGAAGCGGTTGAGCGTGTTGACCACTTTACTTATATATCAGTAGTCTCATCAGCCCTGATAACCTGGTATCTGACGCAATATCGGTACGGACACAGAAGAATCGACTGGCTTTTGCCAACTTGCGTCACTCTTGGCTCAGGCGAGATATTCGTCTGCTAACCAAAGGACGAGTCTACTGCGTAACAGTTCGCTGCGTCCTACTATTCGGGTGTGAAACATGGCCACTAAGATTAGATGATATTCGTAGGTTCCTATTATCCGACCATAGGTGCCTTCGAAGCATTGCTCGAATGTCGTGGGACCACCGAGTAAGCAATGCTAGAGTTAGGAAACAAGTACTAGATAAGAATGGCAGATTAATAGACGAAGTAGTGGATCTTCATTGATTGGGGTGGTTGGACATGTGTTACGAATACCCAACCACTGACTACCTCAACGTGCAATAACTTTGTAGTGTAGGGGTAAGCCGGAAGAAAGCCAGTGACGATAGTGACTAAAACATGGCACAAATCTATGAAGTCACTCATAACTGTATAGAGCCAGACTACCAAGTTGGGGTCCACGAGACAATCGTAACCGATGGTTAGAGACACTATATGACATGGCTCAAAATCGTTTGCAATGGCGCCGGTGCAACCATTACTTGTGTTCTCCTAAATCCTAATCTTCTGAATTCTTCATCACCTTCACCTTTTTCTTCTCAAATTTATTCCATTGGATGATACCCCATTACCGCAAATACTTTTACTACATTCACTGCTACGGGATTCGAATTGACAATTGTGTCTTTGAGCTGTTATGGTGTGGCAAATGGAACTGATGTACGTACGAACGTAAGAAGTCCTACGACGTAACTGACTGACTGACAGTAAAAGTTTGTACAACGTGCTTTGTGTTTGACGGCAGGTGATACCAGCCGATTGGTTCGAGTAAAATTGAAACACAATGGTTGAAATCTGTAATTTGGTGATAAAAAAATAGAATGTTTCAAAAAATAATTCACCGCTCTACTCAGCTTTTACCAGTATTAAATGTACTGAATTCGTTTTGACTACAGCTGTATACCTTATCCTCAAGATCCTTTTATTTTTACTTCGGTCAGTCACTTTCAACGTAAAACCCGATACATCGGTTAGAGTTTTCATACCCTGTTAGCACAGAGAGATGAAACTGTTAAGTCAAATCCCATAGTAGCAGGGATATTAGCAGTATTGGTGGTAACAGAAGATATAAATTAGTGAAGTAAATACCTCCTTTCTTCTACACTGCCGTTAAAACTTCTGTCCAAAGATCACTAAACAGAATAACGAGATTTTAAGAGAAATGATAACGTCATGATAATACGACTCGATAAATGTCTTAATGAACACAAAGGATTAAATCGCTTAGATAAAGCCCATTTTAGGCGATCAAACGGGATTCAAAGCAGACAAAAGTGTAACAAGCACTTTAACGATTTAACCAAGAAAAGAACCATGGATGTAAGCCAGGATCTCTTCAAGAAAATAATCGGTAATTTTACCCAGAATAATCCAAGACGTCGTGGGTTTTGTTTGCCGCACATGTATGGTTTACTAAAGATACACAAACAAGTTCTTCAACTTAAACCTATTGTGTCAACGGTCAATTCACCATGCTACAAAGTTTCGAATATAGGTTAGAACAATTTCGTCAGTGATTAGCTACACATACATTAAAATACTTATTTGAATTATCCGGCAGTATAAATACTGTTGGTAAGTCGGTTTCTTTTCAAGCAACACCACTGTTCATCAAAATAACGCTTAATGAATCTGAAGACATAATTGCCAGCATTCTGACATTCTGCATCAACCAATTCCAGCAATTGTTAATCATATGTACAAAGGACGTACAGTAATATCAAATGCCGCCAAACTGGTAGTCTATCGGTGAGGAATCCGTTAAATCTCTTACCATCAAATATTTTCATGGCTAATCTCGAAAGAACCAGACTTAGAAAAACAATCAATGAAATGGTGAATTACTCATGGGATATCGATGAGACTTTCATCGTACGTAATAGTTAACATCTGTTCCTTAAAGTCTTCTACTCATCGATTCGATCTGAATAGAGTGAAACACAGTTCCATCTTTTTCTGAGAAAGTCTCACTAAAGTCAGATTTCTAACAGCAGTTTCCTTGATAAGTTTAGACAAGTGTCTACTACTTATGGCATAGATGAGATAGATTATTATTAACTCACACAATAACGCTAAGGCAGTTGGATAATATCGTTAAGGGTAGATGTGGCCAAGCTTTTAGATAGAACTACCCGGATGACAGTAGTTGGTTTGACACTAATTACATTAGTTTGAACATAGTCTACACATATTCCTCCATATTAATGTTATCATTTAAAATGCTATACACATATTAAAAAAAGAAAACAATAGTCATACTTTTGGTCCAAATAAGTATCCTGCACCACGTGGACTAACAGCCCAATGAGCTACATCATCAGGATCTGACCACAAAATGTCACAAAACGGACCTTTGTTGGGTATTTCCATATGTCTGTCGATTGTCCGGATTTGATCCAGCGTTTTGATTTGAGGTGACAGACCTCCATGAACGCAAAGGACTTTTTCTCCAACTAATGCAGCTATTGTAAGAAGGTCGAAGACTTGGCAACAATAATGCCATGGATTTGCATTGCCATATTTATTGATACATTCATCGTAGAAGCCATAACACTGAAAATAAGCATGAATTCGAAAAGACAGCACATTAGATGATACCTATAACGTTTATAAAATATTTGGACATAGTGAACGCTAATTACCAGGCATTTAATCGATACTAAGTTTTCCCTTTTTTATCTGGATAGCACTATCATCACCTACAGATTGCGGAAAGTACGATGGCTTCAGTTTGATTGAAACATTTTGTTTATACTATTCTCATTATTACATTATGTAAATTTACATTTATCAACTGCTTATTAAGAAAAGCATAAGGCTATGGATAAAAAGTTAATTTGGTGGGATGACCACGTAACAGGTGCTAAATAATCACACTGTCCAAACATAAAGGATTAATAAAGTAATTTATTTCCAAAATTTAATTAAGATGTAGACACCAAAAGAATCAGGATCTTACAAGTGAAGGCCTTGGACAACTCTTCTGTGACTTTTTATTCATAGTTCATACGCACACATTAAAACGTAGAACTTCGTACGTGCGTACGTCAGTTCATGTTGCCATACCACATTAGCGCAGAGACGCAATAGTCAGTTCAAATACCATAGTGGTAGAGATAGTACAAGTATTACTGGTAATGGAGAAGATTATGGTTCGAAAATATTATTCAAGAAGTAGATTCTAGTGAGATAAACTTAAAAAGAAAAAGGCATTGAGGAATTCAGAAGATTAGAATTTCAGAAAACACAAGGAATGAATGCACCTGCGCCATTGCAAACGGTTTTGAGCCATGTCATTCAGGGTCTTTAACCACCGATTACTATCATCTTTCGGGCCCTAACCAGGTAGTCAACACTTACCAGCATGACTCAATTCAGAGTTCAACTGCTTTTGAAAACATCAGTAGTCAAACGTACGTATTCAACTTGTTACCGATATCTCTAACAGTGTACTTCATTATATACTCACATCTTTCAGGGATTGTCACGAATGCAAAGACTCCCCGCCAAGCAATTATTATGAACTAATATGTAGCAAACAATCGTATATTGTTTCTGGTTAATTGGTGGCAAGCTGTTTTTAATGAACGGGAATGCTTTAACAGTGATCAAATCAGATTCTTAACATTTGAACTAAAGATTATAATAAATTAACTCATTCACTAGGTAATGGGCATGGGCCATATTATAAGTATGAGGGCTAATGATACCGATCAGCTGTTCAATCTAAAGGTAGTGGGGGTTCGAACCTGGGTAAGATGAAGACGCTTATTTAATGGAAACTCAAATGGTTTGTGACTTCTCTCTAGTCATTAGGAGTGAGGTAAGTGCGCGAGACCAAAATTAATGAACGAACTCTGAGACACCAAAGTAGATGAGAAAACTCCTACTTACTTCGGTCTGTAGACTTACAAATTAGTGAAGGATTAGAAATGTGGTTTTGTTACATGTTACGGTTAGGAATTAAAGTTAGTGTCTCATCCCGAACTGACATCAGATACAATGTCAAAATGCTATGTACGCGAATGGATATCAAACCAAAATCGAAGACTAATTATGTTAAATCTGATAACTGATTAACAAATTATGGTATCGTCGTTGTTTGCTTTGAGAATAGGTTATAAACGTTTACCTGTTACTATGATCACTAAGATTACAATTGATAATTTTGTTAACGTGCCTAACAAAAGCAATCGTTAAAATCGTAAACACACCATTAGAGGATCGTTAATCTTCAGTAAATATGAACGTAAGCAACTAATTAGGCCAATAATTGAAAGACAGTGAACTTTAAAACTGAACAACCCACTAGTACTTTCCAATTACTCAGTTCGGGAAGGAAAAAAGTCTGAAATACACATCTTAGTCCTGGAGATGGAGGTCACATAGTTGGTCTAGTCATCTTTACAAATAGCTGAACTACGCTGAGACGATAATCATAGGTGCCTTCAGAGAATTGCCGGTATATCTTGGGACTATCGAGTCGGCAGTGTTGTTAGGAAACGGGTACCAGGTAAGCATGATAGATCAATGAATGAAGTGAATCTTTATCAATTCAGTTGGTAGTGACATGTTACGAATGACAAGCAGATAAGCACGTCATACTGAAAGGCATGAAATATTAATAAAACCTGACCAGTATGACTAGCAATGCAGGTGTTTTACCTGAGTAATCTGTCGGCTTTCATGGTTTCCTCTTAATAGAGTTATCCGTGATGGGTATTTGGCTTTCAAAACAAGAAGAAATGTGAGAGTTTCGAGACTATAATACCCGCGATCAACAAAATCTCCCATGAAAATATAATTTATGTCTGGTAGTTTGCCTCCTCTGCGAAACAACTGCAGAAGATCATAAAACTGTCCATGAATATCACCACAGATAGTAACGGGGAAAGAGACAGGCTGTACATTGCACTCTTCGATC
Source organism: Schistosoma turkestanicum (assembly GCA_944470395.2). NCBI lineage: Eukaryota > Metazoa > Platyhelminthes > Trematoda > Strigeidida > Schistosomatidae > Schistosoma > Schistosoma turkestanicum. The sequence goes on along the minus strand of OX103972.1, from coordinate 34,843,986 downwards.
AGCAACTCACTAACATAGCTGCATAATTTTCTAAGGTCATTTTCTGGAAGGTATTTACAAGTTTTGACAGACTCTATCCACTGGTCTAAGAACATTTTAAAGGGTTTTCGAGACGGACATTATAAACCACATGTCACTGTTAATGTAAGCCTGCGTTTAGGAAGAAAGTTCCTTGTGTGCCGGGGATGTGAGGTTATCTGGAAGAGAAGAAGTAAGCCGACGACTCAGAAACCACTTACTTTTGATAGAAAAAGTAATTTATATTGACCGGAAACAACACAAGCACGAGACTAGCATAAGCTGACAATCGGAAGTAGAAATTGGTAGCGTTAGCTTTCGAAAGTGTTACACCAATATCCAATATCCAATATCTTTTTCACGAGCTAGTGTAAACCAATTTGATTTCTTCGCGCTCGATTTTTGTTCTTTCGGTTCCAGGTTCCAGGTGTTCGGTAATGTCCAATGGATGGAGGTCTAGCCACTCGACTGTCTAATTCTAGTCAGTTGGCAGTTGGTTGTGAGTTTGTATGTATCGGGATTTGAATGAAACGTTTGTTTCAGGGCAGTAGGGTTTCTGGATACTAGCAGCCGTCACATTACCAAACCGGAGATCAATTAGTTGCAGGTCTCGAGTGTTACGGGAGGAATGAAGACGTTTTGCTGATTAAAACCTTTGTATAAATATCATTAATTTCACTGTGTTTTTGGGGTATATTAGTTTTACTTAACTTATGAACTTGTTTGAATTATTATTTTCGACCATTTTGGACTCCTGTTTGTCTTGGTTGTTCGTTTGCAGTTTTTTGCTCCAGGAATCTATAAAATAGAAGGTAATTGTAATTATTATAATTATTGTTGTTAGAACGACATTGGTCGTCTATTTGTAATAAACCAACAATATTTTGGTCGATTATTTGTGAATTGGCAATAAACTTTGGTACCTACTTTGGAGTTTCGTTTTGACATAATCTTTGGGATCGTGAATTGCAAATAGATCGACACACAGTGCTTCTAAGGATCAAGGAGCAAAAAATTGGACGTAACAAAAGTTCTTCTATTTTAATTTTTGGTCGTTGGATACTTTGTACACTTCAAGTTTGGTTCTTTGGTCATACGCTGGATACTTTTGGTCATTTGGGTCCAAAGTTACTTCAACTTTGATTCTATTGTCGTACATTGGATAGCTCGAGACATTTTGGCTCCAGGATATTTTGCGTGAAATTTTTGTTATTATTGGTCGAATACGTTTGGATTAATTTCACATTTGCTTGGTAATCGATTTCGAACAAAAGCATACAATGGAAACTAGAAGCAAAAAGCCGAAGGAGAATGACGAAATGGATGGTAAAATTTCTAAAGCTGTTTGTGGTATGTCTGACTTTAATGATGATAAACGTGATGATATTAGTGTTAATAGTAAGTCTTCATCTCAGTTTAGTACTTCTAGATTGAGGTTAGAAAGGGCATTACTAAGGAAGAAGAATTTGGAAAAGAGACTTGAGTTAGAAGGACAGCTCAAAATGTTAGAACTTCAAGAGGAGTTTGAAATGGCCGAATTACAATATAAGGTCATGGAAAACTATATGGAAGTGACTAGTCATATGCGGGCGAGACATGAGGATTCTTCAAATGCGTTTACACCTACTTCACACTCGGAATTTAAGAGAGTTGTTAATTGTATCAGAAAGGTATCCCCTTTTGAAAACCGAGTATGTGACCACGATGGTTTAAAACCCCTTGATGCGTATCCTAGTGAGAAGCCGGTTTGTGTATCAGAAAAGATGGCTTTTTTGAGTATGGAAAAGAAAGAAAAAGGCGAAAAGGGTAGGCATCAGGATGGATCCGAGGTGTGTGATGGTAAAAGCCTCTTAACTGCTCGAAAAGCAAGGAACGGTTATTTGGATTCGAGCAAACAGAGGTTAGTGAGTACAGTGAATATGAATAAGGACAAACAGGATTGGCTGGATGGAATAAAGCTTATGTTCGGAACCCTTCACGTAGGGTAAATTATTTAACAGGACCTAGAGTTGATCCTAGGACAACAAGTGTAAATAGTGACACAGCACTTCATGTTGCTGAGCAATCAGGATGTCTGCAGGCTACTATATCTAGTTCTATGGAGCATCATGATATTGAAGCGGAAGATAATAGCAGCTTAGCGCGTCCTGCTGATGTTTGTTTACGGTCAACGGATGGACAGTTGTATACTGGTCCAAGTAGTCATAGCAACATTGATAGTGTTAGTGAAAGTGGTAGCATAGCTTTAAAGCCTGCATGTCAACTATCTTGCAACTCGTCATTAACTATGAATAGTCGGAACATCAATCCAAAGTAGATACCAAAGTTTATTCCAAATCACAAATTCGACCAAAATACTTTATTACAAATAGACGACCAACGTCGTCCTTCTAATTTATTAGCTCTTGGAGCAAAAAACTGCAAACGAACAACAAGGAGAAACGGGAGTCCAAAATGTCCGCAAATAATAATTCAAACAAGTTCACAAGTTAAGTAAAACAAATGTACCCAAAAACAGTGAAATTAATGATATTTATACATGAAGGTTTTGATCAGCAAACTGTCTTCGTTTCTCCCGTAACAATAGGTAGTGCTGTTTCTTCGGTTGACGTGGCTAATGTAGCTTCTTTGAGTACTTCGAATCAAGACGAAATTGGATGTTTGAGCGTAGAGAATGTAGGCGTCGGTGGCAATAGCTTTAGCCACAGTGATGGCAGTACTGTGAGGGCTAACATTCGGTACCCTAGGTGCAATGAGGAGTCATCTAGGTTTCATGGACATGCTGTTGTGTTGAATTTTGAGCATGAGGAATCAAGCATGGAATTGTCCACCTGTCGCACTCCACCATCATTGACTTGTACTTCAAGTATCGGGATGAGCACTACCAACAGTGATAAGATAGATGCGGTTAAGAGCATTACTAGTAAGGAAAGCAATGTTGATCGAGTAGAGTTATCCACTGTGCATGAGTCGACTGGATGTCATGAAAAGTGTACTACTGCTTGTACAGCTGCGGCTACTAATAATAATAGCATTGATGATACTCCTGCGAGTATTAGTGATCGATGGAAGTTGAAAGACACTCATCGTCGTCGAAATGATCGTACGTTACGCTCACATACTGCTACGAAAGCTAAGAAGCATAAGAAAAAACATGATGCTACTATTATTAAGAAGCCTAAACTTCGTTCTCTTTCGGATGCTATGACTAGCAATGGAAATAGTAGTCATCAGAATCTTAGTAGTGACAGCGATAATAAGGAGACAGAAAGTGTGAGCAGTCCACTTATAGCGACTAGTCGATCAACTTCATCGAACGAGCTTTCTAGTGTTTCGACGTCATCGGACCTTGTCGCGAATGCTAAGTTGATTGAGGATACACAAGGTTGTGTAACTGTAAGTGTTCCTACTTCGGTTGACTGTCAGTCGAGTGATGATGAGAAGGAAGCGTCTGATGGTAACAGCCAGTCTGCAGTGATGCATGATAACGATGCTATTGATGTGCATATGTCTTGTGTCTCTAAAACGGAACATGAAGAACAACGAGTGAGTTTATCGGTTTTGGATTGCGATACTAATGCTGTTCTTTCATGTAGCGAGATGCGTTATACAACAATGGAAGAGTTTCACTCTACGGATTCTAGTGTAGCCAGAAACGAAGCGACTTGTCTGACAGAACGGAATCATGATGACGATGATAATTATCTTGATGCCACTGATATGGCAAATGAGTTGCCGACGATGACGAATGCTGATCAAACCTCATCTGTATCAGTAGATTGAGAGATAAATATTGGTCCCATGTTATGCCAATTAGAGTCTTCGGAGACGAGGAAATGTCAAAATCGGAGATCCCACCCTTGCATATTATCTATGGGTCAAGAACTTCTGTTGATAAGTCAGCATAACGGACTTCTTCGTATCTGCCGTTCAGAGCAAGTGGTGGTGGATTGACGACTCATCCCCATGACATGGAATGTAATTCACGGATAGGATATGACCAACTTAACGACGTGTTGTACATGCTCTTGTGGGTTAATTGGATAAGGTTTATACTACCTTTAGGTCATGCTACGATAGATAGTGGAATCAAGGGCCTGACGGGAACTTACAGGTACCTAGTTAGCTTGATAGGTCATATCCATGTTGGAGGGCGTGTAGGCGTACTGCTGTAAGTCCTACTCGTTCTTCCGGTGTGGATTAGGGGATGAGAGTGAACCCTAAGTTGAAGTGTCAGAAAGAGCTTGTTTGTTGCATGGAGGGATTTTGCGAACCGGTGTAGAATCTTTTTTGAATGTTTTGGTTTTTGCTTATTGTAAAAGGAGGAACGCCCATCCAATTCTACAACTAATGGCACGATTCCCTGCGATCAGGTTAGAAGGTGGTGACTATCCGTTCTTATCAGTTGGAGTAGATTGTTTTGGACAACTTATGGTTAAACATGGTAGAAATACTGAGAAGCGATACGGTTGTGTATTCACTTGTTTAAGGTTGAGAGCTGTGCATCTGGAAGTGGCATATAGTTTTACCACCGATTCACTTATCATGGCACTAATGAGATTTGTCGGCAGAAGAGGTTATCCAAAGGAGTTTTATAGTGATAATGGATCAAATTTGGTGGGAGCTGAACGTGAATTAAGAAAATGTCTTCAAGGTTGGGTACAGGAGCGTATACACTCTGATTTACTAAGAAAAGGGATTGACTGGCATTTCAATCCTCCAGCCGCTAGTCATTGGGGAGGAGTGTGGGAGCGTATGATTCGCTCTGTACGTAGGGTATTGGTTGCTCTTGTAAAGGAACAAATTTTAACAGATGAATGCCTTGAAACTTTTATGATAGAGGCGGAGCGTATAATAAACAATCGACCTTTGGTTCCCGTTACAGACGACTCAAACAATCTTGATGCAATAACACCATCAAAACTAATACTATTGAGAGAGAATGTTGCAGAATTTACTAACACTCTATCTAATGACAGGTATTCTAAGAGATGGAAGCAAGCGAATTACTTGGCGCAAGTATTTTGGAAACGTTGGTCTAAGGAATATGTTTCGCTGATGCAGCGTAGATACAAGTGGACACAATTAGAGAGGAACATACGAGAAGGTGACTTAGTAATGATATGTTCTGACTTCTCTGAGAAAAACAAGTGGTCCCTAGGTCTAGTACAGAGAGTGATACCAGGTAAGGATAGACTAGTGAGACAGGTAGAAGTGAGGACGAGAACGGGGATCCTAGTGAGAGATATACGTAAACTGTGTCTTCTTGAAGCGGTAGATGGTAGGTAGCTACTCGGATCCCTCTGCGTACTGGTGTAAGTCCTAGGGATCACGAGATTGTTGACATATTGCATGTTTGTTGTTGATTGCTTGTGATGTACATACTTGGATTGTTGTTATCTATTTTTGTCGGTGAAAAGAACCAAGGTTCTTTTGGTCGGGAGTGTTACGAGAGGAATGAAGACATTTTGCTGATTAAAACCTTTGTATAAATATCATTAATTTCACTGTGTTTTTGGGGTATGCAAACGGATTTCTACGGTGGCAGTTCCAATGGGTTCCAATAGGTGCACTCCTGAACTCGTTTCTCCCAGTCCAAGGTCCAGATAAAGCAAAAATTCTAGGAGAAAGTGTCTTTATTAATAAAAACATGGAAATACAAAGCAGTACCTGGAATTATTACACCTTCCAGGTTACAATTACTCCGAAGAGTATCCGAAACAACGACAATAAGTGACGTAAAGTCCAACAGCCACTGTATCAATCCAAATATGACTGTAGCCATATTAAAGATCAAATTTAAACAACATATATACAGATCAGAAGCAAACACAAAAACTTCAATATAAGTACAAAATATAGAAATAATAACAATATACAATGATAAAATCTCAAATTGGAATCAAATAAAATACCAAAATGTCAACAGAAAAAGTCCGTCATGTCATAACAAAAATATGTAAACATGGAGGGATTTTCCAAAAAACAAAACATTCAAAAAGGATTCTACAGGGTATATTTGTTTTACTTAACTTATGAACTTGTTTGAATTATTATTTTCGGCCATTTTGGACTCCTGTTTGTCTTGGTTGTTCGTTTGCAGTTTTTTGCTCCAGGAATCTATAAAATAGAAGGTAATTGTAATTATTATAATTATTGTTGTTAGAACGACATTGGTCGTCTATTTGTAATAAACCAACAATATTTTGGTCGATTATTTGTGAATTGGCAATAAACTTTGGTACCTACTTTGGAGTTTCGTTTTGACATAATCTTTGGGATCGTGAATTGCAAATAGATCGACACACAGTGCTTCTAAGGATCAAGGAGCAAAAAATTGGACGTAACATCGAGATATGCATCAGGCACAGCTTGTCCAAGAGGGCGATGATAGTCCGTATGTGAGTACATGATTTTCAAGTCTCTTCTTAATGCAGTCCACTGAGGGGGCTGAAACGACCTCGCCTGGGAGAGCATTCCAGGTTGCGACGACGCTCAATGAGGAAAAGTTTGCACGAATCTGAGTATTTTCTATTTGATGTGCAATCTTTCGAGGATTGCCTCGAGGGTAGTGGTGGTGATGCATGGTTTGGCGCGTTTAATATGGTGTACGCCATAATCAGGTCACCTCTGATTCTCCTGTAGCTCAGTGGGAATAATCCCAAGAGCTGGAGTCTGTCGTCGTAGGGTTTATTTTTCTACCCTATCACCCATTTCGTTGCTCGTCGCTGCACTCGATCCAAGAGATTAATGTCTCTTTTAAGCAGAGGGGGTGCGATGACGTTGTGAACCTCCAAGTGTGGGCGCGCGTACGTCTTAAACAAGGTTAAAAATAATTTCATGGTGATAGCACCAAGCTGTCTTCGCATAAAGTGAAGAGTACCATTTAACTTGGCTGCATCCCCTACATAGTTCGGACTCGTGTGGAGGCTTTCTGTGGTTATTAAACCAAGATCGCGCTCTGAGGAGACATTAGGGAGCGGACTTCCATTGAGAGTGTAGGTGGTTTGCGTCATATGAGGCAGGAAATGCATGACGTGGCACTTCGGTTGGTTGAGTATTAAACCGTTTTTCACTGCCTATTTCTCAATAGATGTAAGGTCCTTTTGAAACTCAGTCGAATCCTCTTCGCTTCTAATGGACCTCCAGATCTTCGCATCGTCTGCGTAGATCAGTGCCGGTGAGCTAACTTGAGCACAAAACCCATCGTATAATCCAATTAATTTTCACAAGATAGCATAAAATTGAATTCATTGCGCTTTCGATTAGTGTTATTTCGGTACAATCCAAAGTATTCCCAACTTTTGAGAAAATTTGAGCCGCTGAGCTAATTTTACCTATCAAGACAATGAAGAATATCAGGAAGGGGATCGGACCTAAGAGATGTTGTTTGTATCTGAAAAGTCTCACTTGAAACCAACCAGTAGAAGTTGTACCCTTTTTGCTGTAATATGGAGGTGAAGAGATGAAATATCCACCTGAGCATATATGCTCAAACCCAAAAAGTGGTAGCTGCTGTATTGCTTCAGTCAACTTAACTTTCTGGGCCTTAATATTTGAGAGGGGCCAGTAAATCCCTCCAGACAAGTATTTTGTTCCACTCGAGTTGAAACAACACCTGCATGATTCTTTTGCGTCAGTTAATTGAGTATTATGTGGCGTTGTGGCTTTAAAAGGGCTGCTCACAGATATAGCCAATCCACCTCGTATCTGGTGTACCCTATCGCTTCGTAAGACAGCCATGCCCTGCAAGCTCACTTCCTCGTCTGCTAGCTCGGGAGATCGTCATTTTTCAGTTCGGATTACGATCTTCAGATCCATCTGATCGCACATATTCCTGATTTCTCACAGTTCACCCCTTAGCTTCTTACGTTGCTTCTTACCTGGTTTGCTTCATCGTCTGGTACACCTTGGCAGCAATATCCGTTGCCGTATTTCCAAACAAGTTGTTTAAACCAAGTGGGCCAGTTCTATTGGAACTTGCCTCAGCAGGTTTTTTTGCCTGTATAATGCACTGAATCGATGAGATCATGATCTTCGTGTCGTGTGTCGTGGTTGTCAATCGAGGTTAACTGTTGTTAGTGTGTGCTTATTTTAGCCCCCCTATTGTTGTCGCAGAAATCTGTATCGGCTTTCGCAGCGACTACTGTGGCTAGAAAGATCGTTCTTCGTGTTGTACCAAGCACGAGGCGTCCTATTTAGGTCTTAGGTCTTATGAAGTCCACAGCCGTCAAAAATGTGGACTTAATAGTCTTAAGATTTGACGAACAATGCAGCCGGTAAATGACAGTATCCACGGTGGTGTGAAGGCCCATGCTACGTGATAGACGTCGCCGTTGTTGTATACTATGTGAGTGAGTTTCATCCAAGCGAACACAAACTAGCTCATGAACTACTATTTTGATCTGCTCTTGGGTGCCTTTTGATGTCCTGGCAGCTGCCCGTGCCGAGCACGTTTTGTCATGCCTTACTCAGGTCGGAGAGGATAGTTTAACTAAGGATCTCTCAGATGTTAGGGAGACTTCTGTAACTTTTGTCGAGTCTAAGGTTACCGTCGCTGTAGGGGGTCCCGCTCCAATGACATTCTGGCCCTTGAATTAGCGGCATAGTTTGCTGGGGCACTACAAATTCCAAAAAATGTTCAGTAACTATCCCACTGGTCTTTATCAAATGCAGCTCTGTTTCTCAGTAAGCTGCCTTCCGACACCGAAACAATAAGTGGACCTGGTGATTTTCGGTCCAACGTCCTTGTTCCTGATCTGTAGCATTTTTGGAAAAGTAGTGTTTCTGTATCCTCTACTTACACCCACCTACTGCTGCTTACTGTTAACAGATATTGAGGAGTTCAGGTTGGTGAATGAGTCAGGGTTGCGGCTGCCTTTGTAGCCTGTTTGGTTGGTTTTGTGCTGGACTAGTCGGGTTTACTTTGGGGAATTCGTAGGTTCAATTTAGGTGGGGCCTGTGTATATGCTGCTGGTAAATGTTTTGTCTCACTGATTCTGCACTGTTGAAGAATTTACCAGAACCGCGGATCGGGGTCACTGTGCATTAATCCATGGTACTATTTATGTGTTGCAGTGTCGCAGTCACAATGAAGACACGAACTGCAGAAGCTGCATTCAGATGCAGAGTCGCTGGTTTTGACTGGCAGTGATCAGGCAGGCTGTTTCAAGTGAGTCTTAGGATGCCTATTTTTCCTTTTCTACTGGTCTTGCTAGGAGTAGGAATCTCAGAGGGGTTGTTTCTTTGTTGAATGCTCAGTGGTGTTTGTGTCGAGTGGTCCAGGTTTTGTTTCCTAGGTTCACTATCGAGGGAAGTTTTGATTTTTCTCACAATTCTGTTGTTGGAGACTAGGATTATTGTCTCAATACTAATCCCGGAATTCACATATGTACTGGTTATCCTGCTTGTTTCAGTGTGAGAACTGGTAGCAACGCTGTTACTAAACATGTTGATTTTTCACCAGCCCTGTGTTCGCAAGTGACTGAATGGTTGTACACTGCCGAAGTAACAAAGAAGACAGCAGTTGATCGAGACGACCTGACCTGCTGCTCAGTAGTTCGGAATTAGGATCAACAAATTTGTCTGAATTGTTACTTTGACTGTCTACTAAAGAATGGACACAAAGTTTGTATCTTCTGAAATGTTTAAATGTCCCACTCTGGTGTAGAAAACTGGTTTGTTACCTGGGTATGGTGGGAGGTCAACGAGGACACTTCAAGGGACGATTTTCTACTTTTAGCCAGTTTACAATTTTTTTTTTCGACTCTGGCCGAGATGTGAAGTAAAGCTATAAAATTTATAGCAGTATGTATCTCCAATCTCGATAATCTCTCATTTTCTAGACAAACTAAAACAAAACCAGGTTTTCGATATAATCCAACGTGAGTAGTCAGTCCGTTCGACTAGACTACTGGTGAATCCGCAGGGTTGTTGTAGGTCGGTATGGTTTGAATATAAGTCCTATTATTCTCTTTCGGTTGTGTAGATTTTAAGACAAGCATCTGTTGTTTCACTAAATGCTAGTCTACCTGGTTACAATGAATGTTTTGATATTGAATTGAGGAGTGATAAAACAGAACAAAAACACCATAAATATGTATCAGAAAAAATAGAAGATCAATTTAATTGATAGAGACAGGAAAATGACTGTGATAATAAATACAGGGAATATACACCCTATATACATGCATGTCTGGATCACAGCTTGTATCTAGCGCGTTCCAATCGATCTTTCCCAACAGATTCACTATTGATCTCAACAAACCGCCCAAGAAAACTACTGTACACCTTCCCTATTTGTACTCTCCTATGGAAAATATGGCTGTACCATACTGTTTCTGTCAGTGACATGGTGTAAATACGCTATCAGAAACTGACTTATACTTGACTTAACTGCGATTGAATACGTGACAAAGGTAAGAAAAATACTTAAGACACTATCGGTATATTCACGCATCCAAGTAAAAGAGGATAATTCATGATTTTATAAGTGATTGACTGACCACTTGCTGAGGCAAACTGACTGGGGCTGTTGTCATACCAATCAAGCCGGCCCTCAAGACAGAGAAGACTTCTGGTAGAAAAAAGTCAAAAAAGGCCGGTGTTCTAGCTCCGGGGTTTACGATTTCTCTGTGTCTTCTTTGTATATTGTAATGAAAAGTATATTTGTGTAAGTAGCACTATGTTTTATATCATAATCATTTTGTCTCTTATTCTTTTTGAAATGCTGCTTCTGTTTCTTATCTGTTCAGAGATATTCCTTTATCAGAGGAAGTAAACGGCAATTCCATAAGGTTATAATACCTAAATGCACATATAGAAATTAGCAGATACCGGCTACCCCTTCGCACTTTGGCGGCATCACCAAACTGTTGCTATCCCTGTAGCGATATTCCTCTCCAGAGACCTTCAGAGTTTTTTAACGTTCGATATCAACAAATTAACGTACTTACGTAAGTCTGCATCAAAATTAGGAACAGTAGTGGCCACAAGCTAACTGTTTGTGATGATAAAGAAACTTATAATAGAATAACGATTACTGCATTGACAGTGAATTTAACAAATCACTTGCAACTACAGTGAGGAAGCAATGATCCCTAACTACATGATCCTGTGTTTCAGTCGCAGGTTTACTCAGGTCTGAGTAATTTAACATAGTAATAATCATATTTTATTACATGATAATAGTATCCATGTTCATCATTGCAGACCTATAACCTATAAAGTATCCAATGTGTAATAGTCTCTTGTCTAATGTAGAAACTATTCAGCTTGATGGATGATTTAGCCACGGCTCGGTGAAAGTTTATTGGCCCCGCAGAATATCTCGAAAACACTAGATCATCAGGACATTTTTAGAGAAAGCAGTCATACATATCGGTTACGGTAAGGACAAGTTTAGTCTTAACATCACTTAATCTCACCATATACTCGACAATTTCTAACATCTACTATTGTTTATTGTAAAAATCAGTCAACGCTTCCGTGAGACAGCGGGGATTAGTCGTCATGTTAATAAAATAGGATCACATTAAGCTTAAATTTGAATGGTGTGCCTCCATTCCATGGACATATTTAGCAAATCGAACGACAGATGCTCTAAGTAAATTATTTCGAGTAACTTCAAAAGCTGACAGAAATAGTTTTACTTCGGGCATTCTTATGTTCCTCCAATTCAGCAAAGCTAATATGCGGTAAGTGGAGTGTTAGTTATTTTATGACTAATTGTAGTTAGGCCGTAACTAGCCAATCAGATTGTGGTTTAAGCGCCCACCACGTGATCTGACCTGACTTGTCTGTAAACCTTCTTTGTTGTAAATGACCTACAAATTGATTGACATTACTATCTTATTATATTGATGTGACTCATAGCTGTACTCATTTCCATAAGACACGCTATATTGGTCGGTACGTTTGCTCGTCTTACTTGATAATTGTAATTTCCTTATTTATTGTACTACTGTAATTGTTTTTTATGTTTAGAAACAGATAAAGTTTGAAGCGAAGTTGATCTTCTAACTGTAGCTTTCAGTAGACTCTGTGCTCGCCAAAATTGTGTTTACCGTTCCAGAATTACATATCTAGGACAAATAAAATCCTATATGGAGTATCCACGTCCTTTTCAAAAGTGAAATACAGTTTAGTTAACTATCGCCGACTGCCAAAAGAGATCAATTTTAGTCAATATGGACATTATGTTTACTTACTGGTACTAAGATTATTGGCAACATTGTCACTTATAAGTGATTAAATAACAGTAAACATTTTATGCACATTCGTAGAATATTTTCGGCGAGTCGTAACTCCGATCATTGACTATAAACTCACACACGGTACTAGCCACGACCACAGTGACAATATGGATGCGGCAGTATCCAAAAATGTGATAGTAGCACGTTCGAGTAAGATCGATGGCGTCAATGTGTCAACTAAATTGACATGGTCGGAATTCGTCCACAAGAAAGTCAGATCATAGACTTGAAACTTCAATTACATTAAAAAGTTGTTCACACTAGTGTATAGATGGTTTACCCCTATGTATACTAACGAGGTTGCAAATTGATTTGAGGTTAAAAACTGTAGAGAAACTTTTGTTCTGCTCAGTTACATTTAAAATTGAACAAACAGATGTACCGTTCATATCCAGTCTTGCGTGTTGATGGGGTCAAATGTATCCGATTAACTATTTTCTTGAAAAGAATATGATAGCAATTGAAGTCTGACTTTACTCGAGAGGCTCTATATTTTTAGCGACACAAAACTTGCAGCAGTTCTCAGGAATCTAGTATAATGATGAGTTTTGATTGTTTTCGGGCGGCTGAAGCAATAGGAGTAATAGTTTTTGTGTTTTGAGGTTAGTCCTTGGTTTCTGTCGCTCTATTTCCTTTTTAAATTGCCCTCGTTACCGACAAAAGGCGTCCTAGGGCTGGGCGCCACCTTAGAAGTAAGCAGTATCCAACAGTTTGAAACATTCAAGCTATTCGCTCCTAATTTCGACTTCCAGGTTCCGTGAATCTGATACTTGCGTGTTTAGTGGTTGTTAATTATTACTAGTCTGATTAAAAGTCGGTGCATTTTCTGAGCTTGCTGGGTCACCGACTTGCTTCTATTCTATTATGCAGTTCTAGCTCACGCTATTGTGCATGCTCCTCTAGTACACAAACTGCTAGACATTACATGTTCCGAGTAACCTGTAATAATATAAATAACGTTAACTTTATTAAATTACTTTGAGGAAGTATATATTCATTCGGACATATCTAATGTTAGTTTCTGTAATAAGGATAGCGGGTTGATCGTCTTGTGTTAATGCTTGCAGATTGTCATTGAAGATCCTGCTTTCTTTTAGTTTGTTCGCTAATGAGGCCAATACCATGTATTCGGGTCAGGCGTTCCAATAATCATCTGCATGATGTTAGGAACGGAATCACAGTGTTCGAACCTTCTTGCAGTGGCCTCTAGGATGGTTAGTTCTGAAGGTCCGGGTAACCACGTAGTTTCATTGGCCCTTGCACTTGAAGTGTAGCTCAAGTATCTAGGGTTGATTTAATTTATCCTGAAGCTACTAGCCACCTACTTTTTTATCATTTACTCGTCTAATTGGTTGACTGAATCCTAACAAACCCACCTAATTGTCACGTTTATGATTTTAGTCGTATACTTGTATGACCAATACACTAGAATTACACATTGACTGTACACTATCATGATTAAGTTCCGATAAGGGCCAAAGATCGTACAAAATGAACTATATTAAAATGCATGGAAAAATAACTATGCTAAAAATTCTCTCACGATTATGGGTTAGACGAATGAAAGGTGCACTTCCATTTTATCTCGTGCTTTCTTGTACTCACTTGACTATGTCTTTCGTCCAGCTCATCTTAGTTTCGTCTTTTTATCGTTTCTTGTAATCTATCACAAATGTTGGTTAAGCCAGATGTTCTGGGTTCTATATAATTTAGACGTCTAGATAATTTTTGGCATTACTTGTATGTTGCAATCTTGTTCTTCTATGCCAAATGGCTGTAAACTGATTTGATGTTGTCTTCTTTTAGCCTGAAATATAAATTTAAAAGTCGTTCGCGTGGTTGAAAATTTGTTATCGTTACTTTTGACCGGTAATAACATGATGCTATATTTCCCAATTATTGTGGATACCGAGCCACTATAAATGTCAGTTGATTATGCATCCAAGCTGTCGTACTATCCCAACAAAGGTGTTTCTGGTATACCTGAGGTTTTTGATGATGATTCTCAACTGAATTCCAAACTCGGTGAACTTGCTAATCTGGTACGTCAATCCTCGTACATAGTTGTGCATACTGGAGCTGGTATTAGCACATCAGTAGGTATACCAGACTTTCGAGGTCCTAACGGTAAGTTTCACCCCTGCAATGACTACTCCTTTTAGGTGTCTGGACATTGGAGAAAGTTGGGAAGAAACCTAAACTTTCTGTGCCTTTCGAAAAGGTGATTCCATCACTAGCACACCGAGCTCTTGTTGAGTTAGAAAAACATGGTATTTAGAAAAGAAACCTTTCTTACGTCTCCAGATATTGTCAAATTTTTAGTAACTCAAAATATTGATGGATTGCATCTGAGATCTGGCTTTCCAAGAGACCGTTTGGCTATTTTGCATGGTGATATGTTTCTTGAGTCATGCAAAGCTTGTGGGACATTGTATGCTCGATCCACACCTTCAGAATCAGTGGGTTTGCGGCAGTCATCAGTTGCATGCACCTATTTGAAACCTAACAAACGGTGTTGCAGGTGTGTTAATATATATTCGTGTAACATTTATAACAGAGGCAAACTGCACGATACTATTCTTGACTGGGAAGATGACCTGCCACTTTTGGATTATAACTTGGCAATAGAACATTCAAAGTTAGTCTTAAGATTTAAAAGTTGAGAATACAATTCTTAAGAGTATTTTTCAAGGTTTATGCTGTAACTTTTCTTATTTTTCAGGAAAGCAGATCTTCACATATGTATTGGCTCATCACTACAGATGTTCCCGGCTGCCGATTTTCCTCTTACAAATGTTTGTAAAACTATGAAGTACAGCAGTGACAAAAAATCTTCGTCTTTCGTTCATAGTTGTAATAAAACTGAAAGCTCAAAGGATCCTGGCTCAAAACTAGTAATTATTAATCTACAGCCAACAAAAATGGCTAAATACGCGACTTTGAACATTCATGCAACCGCTGACTTCGTAATGAAAATATTGTGTGAAAAGTTGAATGTCTTGATCCCATCCACATCTCCACTCAGTGATGGTTTATATTCGCCATCAATTGTTTTACGGTAATTTTCTTACTACAGCTTGTTTATTTCATCAATTTTTTTCTATGACTTCTCGCTTTGTCACTAGCTGTTTTCCACACTTTATTTTAATATTCTGAAATGCCGAAGGCTTATAGTTCTCGTGAATGGTTTTGTCGAACTTGATATCTCCAAACTGGATGAGGCTTTCATTGTCTTCTTAAATATAACAAACTTCCGATGGAAATGAAGTATGCGAATTTCTCCACTAGATACTAGCAGCTCGTTCTGTTGATCATGAGGTTAATTAGTTAATGGTAACGCTTATGTTCTCATTATCAGCCTATATGTTTTGTTTATCCTCCCTCTTGAAATAATCGTTTATGATTTTCCTAGTCAGTCAGTCAGTCAGTCAGATGCAACGTAGAACTTTGTACATAAGTACATCAGTTCATGTTGCCATACCACATCTGCACAGAGAAGTAATCGTCAATTCAAATCCAATAGTAGAAGAGGTAGTAAGGGAATTAGAAGTAATCGGAGAGGTTAGGATTAGAAGATACTATTCAAGAAGTATGATTCAGTCAGAAAAGTTTAGAGAGTCGAAACTAGAGGTGTTGAAGAATCCAGAAGATTAGGGTTTGAGAGAACACAAAGAATAAATGCACCGGCGCCATTGCAAACGATTTTGAGCCATGTCATTCAAGGTCTCTAACCATCGATTATTATCATCTCGCGGACCCCAACCTGGTAGTCGACAATTACCTACATGGCTCAGTCCACTAGTCAATGACTTTATGGATTTCTGCCATGTTTTGGTTTGGCCGCCCCTAGCTTTCTTCCAACCTATTCCTACACTACAAAACAAGGCTCGACGAGGCAGTCGGTGGTTGGGCATACGCAACACATGTCCCAACCACCTCAACTGGTGAAGTTTCAATACTTCATCGATTGATCTGCCATTCTTACCTAGCACCCGATTCCTAATAACAGCGTTGCTCACTCGGGTGTTCCACGATGTACGAGCAATGCTTCGAAGACACCTATGATCGAAAACCAGTAACCTACGAATATCTTCTACTCTCACTGGCCATGTTTCACAGCCATAAAGTAAGACGGAGCGAACCACTGCGCAGTACACTCGTCCTTTAGTCAGCAAACGGATATCTCGCCTACGCCATAAGTGACGCAGGTTGGCAAAAGCCAATCGAGCCTTCTGTATCCGAGCTGAGATTTCGTCAGTCACCCGACCGAAGCTGCTACCTTGACCTGGTGGTCGGGCTTGCCTATCGTGATGACCCAACCGAGCTATACTGCCTGGAACATATGTTCCTGCAGGTCCTACCATGCCAGGCTGGTCGATTGGAGAACGATGAGACTAAAAGCAACTACCCAAGGTCTGAGGGCTAAGTCGTACTGCTGACTGCAGAGGGGTGTGACAGCAGTAAGGTGTTTCCCTCGGACAACCAGCATCTGCAGCGATGCTGCCTTCTCACAAGGAAGGAAGAGTTAGAAAAGGTCGGCCCTAAAAATGTCACACCTCCCGTAACTCATGGATTTCCATCTCCCTGGGTAAGGGTGCCCTTTAAGGGCCTTAAAGAACGGAGCTAATCCTCTAAATACCTTTCATAAAAAGGCCGTGCGTGACCGGCCTCAAGCAGTTGTCCCTTGGACTCTGCGGTCACGCACCAACACTAATCCATCTTCCTTTTCAGGTCCCTCAAGAAACAACCTTCCACGGTGTGGGCAGCCGGGAAGTGACAACCGCCCTCATACGCGTAACAGCACGCGAGACCGAATTGGTCAAAATCAAATCCTTCCTACACCCCCTAATGTCTCTCTTATGATTTTCCTAGCTAGAGGATGAATTAAATTAGTGAAGTAGTATTGTTGTTTAGACATATAGCTCAAAGTTGATAACATAAACTTATAGATAATGATTTAAAATTTAAATCAGGAGTATATAAAAATAAATTTGGTGAAAAATCTGTCTTTAATGTATCGATACAATGTCAAATGTGGAAAAGTGATTACAGTCCTTATTGAGAAATATTTTATACTTTCATTCTGAATCCGAAAAAAATTCATTAAAAATCTGGACAAACCCTTCAATTTTATTCTTGGAAAAATAATAACATAACTAGTGTTTTGGAGCAGTATTTCGTAAAAACGGTCATATTTACACCTAACCAAGTAGGATTTTTTTTAGGACTGTTAATTGAGATTGTTTGTGGTTTGGTGTGCAAAATATTAGGTGTCTCTAAAATTCTCAAAATATTCCTTTAATTTTCTTTCTTAAGGTCAATGCACTCCAATTTGAAAGTGCCATGTTCATGGCGTATTCTCCCGCATCCATCCAATGAACATACAATCCATATTGCTGAAACTGGTAACCAGTCTATGGACCTGAAAATAAAAAAAGATGATGAAACGAGTTGTCTATAGTGTGGAACTGTTTCAAATAAGTCATGTTGTGATTTTTTTTATTTCACGCATCTAAAGAAAAATCAACGTTTTGACCACTTTTCCTGCGCTAATGTTTATTTTTGAAATTCAATAAATGATAACCTATTTTTTTAGTTTTCTCAATTATTGGATATCTCAGGTTCCCAGTTGGAAATTAATATAAATTCATTTAAATTATTTCTCTGTATTATACTTCCAGCTATCCATGACTTGCAATCGTCATGGTTGGATTATCTATGTACTGCTCTTAGGCATACGGTTTCTGTTTGTGTTCAATTTACAGCCGGGTTATTTACATCCAGATGAATATTTTCAAGGGATTGAAGTTGCTGCGGGTGACATTTATAATCGGAATGTATTGAGGACATGGGAATTCCACTTAGATGATAAAGGTCCTCTCAGATCTGTAGTTGGAATGGCACCTTTTGTACATATCCCAATTCAAGCTGCCAAATGGATTTATAATGGGTTCAATTCCAAAAGTAAGGTTTCTGTCATTTAAAATTTATCACTTGGATAAAGTTTTATGTATTTCTTGCTCAAATCGTCTTTATTCTCAGAATAATAAGGAGGATAATAATCAGCTGTAGAGAACTAGATGATCTAGACTTCTGTAAAGTATAATTTTAGACAGGATTAGTAGATAACTCTACCTAGAGCCCTTCTAGGATTATTGCTGATCCCAAGCCCGGAAAAAGGTGGGGGGGGGACATGGGGTTAGTGACCCCATCCCGTACAAAATTAACACAAGATGTTCTCACAGCGTGAGGGACTGGAAGAATCATTGAAGTTGCTGTGGAAATAAAAAGATACAACCTGGTGGTGCGTGGGATCAGTGAAGCACATTGGACGCAGGCTGGAAAAAAAAGATAAGCTTAAGGAAAGATGCTGTTGTATTCCAGTCCTGAACATAATACCACACACACACACACACACAGAAGGACTGAGGAAGCACGAACCGCACTGGTGGGATGGGAATTTCACGAACCCAGGATCACCAAAGCATCTTTTTCAAGATAACGAAAGAGAGGATTAACATCAACGTCATCCAGTGCTATGCGTCTACCAACGATAACGATGAGTATATTAAAGATTAATTCTATGAGGCTACAGTCAATCGTTGCAAAATGCTCAGCAAAGGGTTGCACCATTCTGATAGAAGACGTAAATGCTAAGGTTGAATTGGACAACACAGGATGGTTAGACTTCATGGGACTACAAGCTTAGTAATTGGCTGAGAGATATGCGGTGAGAATATTCGTACTCCACTTAGAAGGAATTCCCGAAAGAACTGGATTCTATTGTCAATAAAGTAATTTGTATCTCTGGTTCGGAGTGAAACACATTTTCGTACTTCTAATGTGCAACCGTATTATGTCCTGAAGCTGATAAACCCATATATTCTATTTCTTCCTCATTTGGTAGCGTCTCTTTAATAACAAAATAGTGGCATTTATCCTTCTTATAACTCCTGACTAGCCTCTGTTTCAGAACTTCCAATTGGATTGCTGCCGTTTACCAAGTTTCGTTGCTCGTTTGAGTGTGCAGTTAATGAGGGGTAGCTATTTATTTAGTCAGCATTGCAATGTAATTACGATGTCCTTACTGAGTTTATAACGCTGTTTTGTTTGTATGCATCACTTTTTATCATCCTGCAATTATCTCCAATATTACAATCTGTTTATTTTTTTTTAGCTGAAAAAACTGACTTCAGTGGATCTGAAATGTTTAATAGAATTCTGTTTCCCTCTCGGTTGGTCACTGTACTTAGTTCATGTTTAGTCGATATTTTCATATTAAGCTGTTGCATATATGTTGGTCGTCATCGGTTTTCAGTAAAGCTAACTAAAATTCAAGAAATTATACATTCTGTGCGAAATCATTCTGTACCAACAGCTTTATTAATTTATGCATCATGCGCATTCGGTGGGAGTTTATGGTCTACGCGTACAATTGCCAATGTATGGGAGTCTATTTATGTTTCTTTATTTGGTCTACTATTCTTCGAAATTTTAAATCGTTTAGAACAATCATCAGATGCTACTGTAAATAAACAATGCTTAATTAGTTTTTTATGTATTCAGTCTGCAATTGTTGTATGGGGTACATTCTTACGACCTACTTATCTATTGTTTATTCTTCCTTTAGGAATTATTGAATTAGCATTTATCTTAGTAAAGTTTAGGTACGTTTCTATATTTCTTTTTTTACCAGCTATTTTGTTTGCTTTTCTCAATACATTATTTTGCATAGTAGTAGATACGTTATATTTTCATAATGTGAGTTTATTACAGGCTTTTCAGGTTGATTTTTCACGATTTCAGTTAATCTGTACACCTTGTCGGTTTTTATCTTATAACTCTAACTCACACCATGTTTCTTCTCATGGCTTACATTCTCGATTTACACATTTCTTTATTAATTGGCCTTTAATGTTTGGACCTGTTCTTGCCTTACGCTTATTCATTCAACCTTTACGACGTCGTTCATTATCATTGTGTATTGCTTGGATCAGTGTGGTATTTCCTACATTAATTTTATCTATTATACCTCATCAAGAAGCACGTTTTCTTATTCCATGCCTGCCTTATGCTTGTTTCATCGTTGGCCAAAGTATTGATATCGAAGTGAGACGTAGAAACCGGAAAATGTTTTCATGTGCTTGTATGATTACTGTTGTTCTGTGGATATTACATCAATTTATCCTAATTTTATATTATGGCTATTTACACCAAGCTGGTTTATTTTCCTATATGAAAACCATTCCAAATAATGTAGTTGAGTGTGTCACTTATGTATTCTTCAAAACTTACATGCCACCTCACTTTCCATTAAGTATACCGTTTGAAAAATCTTCGCATTATCCATCACAGTCTTGCCAATCACTTATCGATCTAGGAGGATCTAATTTGACAGTTTTGAATCATACAATAAACCATCTTAAAATATATCGAAATTTCTCAGGTATCCTTAAACTGGTGAGTTTAGCTACTCTTATGTTTTTGATTAGAAGTTTGTTTTGTACTGTATTTCTGTAAAGAGTGAGTGAGTCAATACTATATAATTTACCCTATGAGTTGAATCTTAAAGAGGCAAAAGTTCTAGACAATTAATCCTGTTTGCCAAATGATGCATCTTTAGTTTGAACCTTGCTCAGCTTAGTATTGGCTATAAAAGCCGAAAATATCATGAACTTCTGGTTCATTGTGTTTGTATGCATTTATTGTGTGGAAATATCTGAATGTATTTTGGAAAAGACCCGAAAGAAATCATACCTTAACCACTTGTTTCTTTTTGTCAAATGGAACTGTTGAATATATTTGAAGTTATTATGCCTTAGTGACTTTATTTAGATTGGTGGTTTGCGAAGATGATTTCAATGAACTGATATTAACTGAATAACTGTTAAAGACCATAAGACCCGGGATAGCTGTTTTGTTACAGTTTGAAACTGTTCCGCAATACGAATCCATAACTCTGTTTCGATTGAAAACCAAAACTTTTAACATTCAATTACCACTTGTGATATGTGTGTAAAACCGATTCAACCTGATTCTAGTTTACTGGATACTATTCTAGCCATTTAAAAATAAGCACAACTCAAGGTTAAGTCAGTCAGTCAGTTGCAACGTAGAACTACGTACGTATGTACATAAGTTCATGTTGCCATACCACATTAGCACAGAGACGCAAATGTCAAATCAAATCCCATAGTGATAAAGGTAGTAGAGGTATTAATGTTAATGAAGAAGACTAGGGTTTGAAGATATTATTCAAGAAGTATAATTCAGTGAGATAATGTTAGAAAGACAAAGGTAGAGGTGCTGACGAATCCAGAAGATTGGGATTTGAGAGAGCTCAAAGAATGGATGCACTTGCACCATTGCAAACGATTTTGAGCCATGTCGTTCAAGGTCTCTAACGATTGGTGACTTTCGTCTCGCGGACTCCAACCAGGTAGTCTACATCTACCAACATGACTCAGTCCACTAGTCAGTGACTTCATGGGTTTGTGCCATGTTTTGGTCTGTCCGCCCCTAACTTTCTTCCAACATACTCCTACACCACAAAACATAGCTCGTCGCGGCAGTCGGTGTTTGGGCATTCGTAACATATGTCCCAACCACCTCAACTGGTGAAGTTTCACCACTTCATCTATTGATCTGCCATCCTTACCTAGAACTCGTTTCCTAAGGACATCATTGCTTACTCGGTTGTCCCACGATATACGAGCAATGCTTCTCAAACATCTATGATCGAATACTAGTAACCTACGAACATCTTCTACTCTTAACGGCCATGTTTCACAGCCATATAAGAGAACGGAACGAACTGCTGCGCAGTACACTTGTCCTTTGGTTAGCGAACGGATATCACGCCTACGCCATAAGTGACGCAGGTTGGCAAAAGCCAATCGAGCTTTCTGTATCCGTGCTGAGATTTCGTCAGTCATCAGGCTATCAGCGCTGATTAGACTCCCGAGATAAGTGAAGCGGTCAACACGCTCGACTACTTCACTCCCTTTCACTAGTTTAGATGCCGATGCAACCCAATCTTGAAGCAACATTTTGCATTTCGAGGGTGAGAACTGCATCCAGAACATGCTCGGATTGTTGCTTATGGTAGTCGGGAGACTCTGCATTTTGTCAGAGTGTTCACCGAATAGAACTATGTCATCGGCATATTCTAGATCAGTAAGCGAATTTTCTGGTAGAAGGTCAACCCCTGAAAGATCTGACGAGCTTAATGTTAACTCTAAGAGGATGTCTACGACAAAGTCAAACAAGAATGGAGAGAGTGGACAGCCCTGACGGACACCACATGATGTAGAGAATTCAGATGACAGTTCGCCATATGCTCTCACTTGATCAGTGCTGTTCGAGTAGAGGGCTTGTATAAGGTTAATCTACTTCTTTGGTACACCTTTGAATGCTAGTGTAATGAAAAAAGCAGTTAGTTTAAAGTGTGTGATGTATTTGCTCCATAATTTAAAGATAGTCTGGTCATTTAAGAATCCAAGATTTGTCTGTTACAATGGATAAAATAGTTATATTATGTCTCTGTAATGATTGCTAATTTCTTTTTGTACATTTAGGCCTACCCTGGTTCTATACTACCATTGGACAACTCAATTTTATCCTCTTGGGGTTATGTCATTATGTCTGAACAGTTCTTTCCACATTTATCAATGGAGGATCCACCTTTTATTCAGCAACCTTTTGTTTATGAAAACTGGAAATCTCAATTATCATTACATGTACTAACAATAAAGGTTTAACTAAACTAAAATTTCTTCTGTATATATACGCTCATGTACTTTTTACATATTGATTTTGTTTCATAAATTTCTTTGTAAGTTATTCTTTCGTTCTGATTTACAGTCTTGGTGTACATTGAATTCCAGAATTGTTTGCTTTGAGTATTTTTTGATGATAATGATGATGCTTATTAGTGAGAAATCCAAAACTTGTTAGTTTAGCTGGTCTTCCACTTGAAATATCATATATTCAATGTATATTTTCAGTCAATCACTCATGATTAGTGTGTGGAGTCTGGCACATACATATATTGGCTCAAGTTATCTTTACGCAGCACAATGAGATGAATTTGATAAGATAAATAGCTAAGGAATGAAAAGAGAGTATAACAGAAATTATTCAACCTTTTGAAGTTAGAAATATCTATCTATAAATACAAAATTGAAATACTTGACGTGATTGTGTTCATAAGACAAATTAATTTGACCATGCAACTGAATGATATCACTGGTTGCTGTTGAATTAATTTTCTTCAGTACACGTCTGACTGGTAATTAAAACACAACTTATTGTGCTTAAATAGACCCCCTGTTTTTTCGAATACCAATTATTATTACGTCAGACTAAATATTATTCTTAGTTAAAATTCACAAAATTTTCGGATACAGTTTTGTATAACATGACATCATTATCATTATTCATTTATTATTTCGTCTGATTGATTTATAGTGAATGACATCAGTTGGAGGTAATTTCATGTGATAATGTTTACTTTTCATAATTTTATACTGAAGGTATAGAACGTTAGGTATGCATGTTTTTAGTGAATGTGTGATTACTACTACAATGAGTGTGTCTGCCTTTGCTTGGATAGTGAATAATTGCCAATATTTAATGATTTTTATCTCTACACATGTTCATTCCTCTTAAGGAGCCCGACACCTTCGGAATGACGATTAATAATCATGCTTTATTCGAAACATCAAACCCCCTAACAGATTCTATCAAGCATTTACCAGGGATTGCGTTTGAAGGTCGAGTACCTGACCATTTTCAAAATGGGGAGTTATTTCATGCACCTGCTTCACTACCCAAATTGACTCCATCCCCAGAAATTAAGAGTAGATCTCACTTATCCAGGATAAACAATACACCATTGGTTTTGAATATTACTAATCCGGCATTTTCAACAATTAGTTCATCCAGATCAACAATTACCAATGATTTTAATGGATTATGGGTGAGCTATTGATTCTATTACTCTAAATTTTATTATATACTTCATGTACACTCTGTAACTAATTAAAAGTGTGGTTGTAGAATGAGTTTATCCCTCAGTTTTCATCAAAATCACCGAAACGATTAATTTTATCATTGATTCTGAGAAAACTAACCTAGGATTTTCAACCACTGATATGTTTAACTCTTAAACCATACCAGAAAGTTTATATTCTCTGTCTATAACTGAAATCAATAGAAATTATTCATATTCATATTATTTCCAAATAATTGTGTTTCTATGTTCCTAGTTCTTTCACTCCAGAATATTCTTAAATTCAACCCCTTTACTATTCATAGCATATAAATATTATCTCTTATAGTCTCTATTACTCTTTCATCAATCTACACTGATGAGCACTTTCTCTACATTATGAATATAAAGTAGGTTCATTGATTTTTAATGCTTAAACTATTATGTTTAGGTTGTAAGCAGCTAAAGAGAAACCCCGAAATAAAATGAATTCATGTTATTCTGCTACATTCATTGTTCTTGCTTTATTCAAGGTCATTTTAATACTTAAACTTGTCAGGCATATTTAGTGCTATTTCGTAAAGTTGTGTTGCATTGTATTTATTTATATCGGAATAAATTTACGAGCTTTCTTAGTGTTGACTTCTTTGAGGTTGATTTTCTAATAAGCCTAATGTGCTTAACAATGGCTTCTACGGGGTCAGTCTTCCTCTCTACAGCAACTGATGTAGACGTAGAACGTACTGTTGTTATGTAAGTACTGTTTAAATGTAAGGCAGTGTATAATTATCACAGGTATGTTCATGGTTTTTTCGAAAAATTCATTTACGTCACTTTATTACTTAATAATAATAATATATCCTTGCAAAATTCAAGGAGTCTCTTTAGATAGTCACTTCTCGATTCCTCATCACCTCTATCTTTTTCTTTTAAGTTTATTTCACTAGATTCTACTTCTTCAATAATATGGTCGAACCCTAATCGCTTCGATTACTGCTAATACCTATACTTCTTCTACTACTGTGGGATTTGAATTGATATTTGTGTCTGTGCTAATGTGGTATGAAAACGTGAACTGATGTACGTACGTACGTACGAAGTTCCCCGCTACTGTTGATTGATTGATTGATAACAACAGGCTTGATACTGTATTTGAATTGTTTGTTGTTAATTTATACTGAAGCAGCTGTATGGTACTACGGTATATTTAAAATATAGCGATTTCAATGACTGGATTATCACCCAGTAGATCTGGGATAATATGATCTGAGTTAGTCGTGGTAATCCCAGTTTAATCTCTTTGAGAGTTTTGAAATGAGTACTGTATCACGGGTGTGCAAGTATTTTGAGCTTCTTGGCTACACACACACACACACACATCTGATCCTTGTTAGACTATTTTCAAGTTACTTTACATCGAAAGTCTTTAGTAGTTCGAATCAACAAACTGAATTTCTTTTGTTTATATGTAGACGTCAAGTGTCCCACTGTCTAACCATATTATCAATAAAAATAATGATTATTCACCAATGCTACAAAATAAAAGCTTCACTCCGAAACCAATGTCCACTCAACAAGGTTCTCTTACTCCAACAAATATAATCAATGATCAAACAGTTGTTAAAACCCTGAAGTTACCGATTTGTTCTGTGGTGAATAGTGTTCCTGTTACCATTCCGAACCATAATACTTTGTCTGCATCATGTGCTTCTCCAGAAAGTGTAAAAACGGCTGTATCAAATCGAGTAAGTTAGTGTTTCATCCCGTACTATTTTTTACTCGATTGCCTCATTTTGCTTTGATCACGTGATCACTGATGTAGTTCAGAAAGCATTGTGATCAAGTTACCTTATTGAAGTGTTTGTTTCCATTGATTTTTGGAAATGTTTCTCAGCCCATTTTACCCCAGCATGCCAAATATTTATTTTTAATCTCTTTGTAAACTGATACATGTTATGTTGCACGTTTTACTGATAGTGTTCAGGGTGTTTCAACCATACACTTATTTTACTTATAGATGGTAGCTTATTGTTGTCTTATGAATTTCAGACACTTGCTTGGACATTCTGTTTTTTAGTTTATTTTCTACTATGGATGATGATTTTTTTTGACGTTGGCACTCTTACTTTTATCAATTATTTCAGTCAGTCAGGAAGTCAGCTGCTACGTGGAAATTGATACGTACGTGTATCAGTTCATGGTGTCATATCACATCAGTACAGAGAGATTGCATTGTCAATCCAAATCCCATAACGGCAGAGGTTGTAGTAGTGGTAATGGAAAAGATTCAGTACCAAAGATATGATATGATTCTAGAAGTATAACCCTGTGAATTAAATTTAGAAAAAGAGAAAATACAGATTATGAGGAATTCAGAAGATTCGAATTGGAGAGAAGATAAGCAATAAGTGCATCTGCACCATTGCAAATGATTGCGTGCCACGGTTATAATTGTCTTGTGGACCATAACCTGGTTGTCTACTCCTACTAACATAGCTCCGTCCAGCTGTTGATGACTTCATAAATTTATGTGATGTTCAGTTTTGTCCGCCCCCATCATCCTTTCAGCCTGCTCCTACATCAGACAGCATAACCCATCGACGTGGTCGGTGGTTGGGCATATGTAACAACAGAATTATTCCGAGGTAGGGGAAGGATTTGGTCCTGAACAAGTTGATCTCGTATCCTATTATGAGCATGAGGGCGGTTTTCGTTTCCCCGTCCCCCACACCGTGGAAGTGTATTTCTTGAGGGACTTGAAAAAAAAGCTGTGTTAGTGTTGATCTTAGTGAACTGGGGAAGCGATGGCAGAGCCCAAGGCACAGCTGCTTGAAATCGGTTGCACATTACCTGTTATTGAAAGTTTTGTAAGTGTTAGGTCCGCTCTTCAAAAAGCCTTACCTTCGGGGACGGAAATTCGTGGACTAAGGTGAGGTGATATTTTCTATGTTCCATCAGAATAAGATGAAGTCACTTCACTTTATTAGGTTCTGATCAGCTGATTACAACCTGTAATATTTGAAAATCATAATTGCAAAATTTTTTGCTAATAATCACACAAATGACTTCAGTTGGAAGTTGTTTGGAACACATTGAAGTATAGTATTGTACGTCCTTGTTATATGCTGTATACTATGTATGCCTAACCACCACCAACCTCGACAAGCGGTGTTGCCTTATGTAGTAGGCTGGGGAAAGCTATAGATGGCTAAATCAAGACGTGATACCAGTCCATGAAGCCGTTGGCAATTGGACTGAGGCATGTTGATAGGTGTAGACTACGCAGTTGGAGTTGGCGTGCTAATCAAAACCAATGATTAAAGACTTTGAATGACTGCTCAAAATCATTTATCATAATACAGTTATATCCATTCTTTGTTTTTCCTCATATTCCAAGCTTCTGAATTCCGTTTAATTTTTTCTGTTTTATATTTCGCTGATTGAATTTTTTGTTCAACCATACTTTTTTATCCCCTCAATGATACTGTTACTACCTCTACTACTATGGTATTTAGTCTGACATATTGATTTCTCTGTGTTAATGTTGTTTGGCAACTTGAACTGATGTATGTACGTACCAAGCTGTACGTTGTATCGCTTTGACTAATTGGCTGACTTGGATATCATTTAGCACTACAGGATTTTGATAGTATAGTTACTTTTTATTTATTTTACCTTCTATCTTTCAATAGTCACTTCGTGGTGGTGTTTCGTTCTCTGAGCTGGATATTTTGGTTGTGGAGCTTTCATTGTTGTTCTTCTGAACAACATCATCAGCACAAAGTTCAGATAGGAGAAGTGAAGTATTCGAATTTCTCCACGTTTAACCTGTAGCTTGTTCTGTTAACCTCGATCTTGATTGGTTGCTGTTGACCTTAAATCTGTTGTTGTTGTTTGCACCTTTGTTTTGATTATATCCCCCTTTTGATCACTTTATTCACTAACAACAACATAATGACTAAAAATAATCCTGTTATATGTTATAATATTATAACCATACATCAATGCTTTTTACATTATTCTGTATTATTTTTCAATAGACATTGTGTTTTATGAATTCGAGGAATGACGCAAAACCACCAAGTGTATGTGTTCATTCAACATTAATTCATCAACGAATCCAGTCGAGTGTTTCAACTTCAGGTTAGCAGTAATTGTTTATTATAATCGTACTATTCACTTTGATTTATTTAGATTGTTTAGTTTTCTTACGATAAATACAGAAGCGAGATGCAACTGGCATAAATTGAAATCTTACAACCCACTAGTAATAAGGATATTTCTCTTCAGATATAAAGACTATCAAATTGTGTATCCTACCTAGACACATATGTCTTTTAAAGGATCCCATCCTGTGTAATAAAATATGTCTACTACTTTCATTCACCAGTAAAGTTGACTAAAAGTGCACAATGAATGTTGTGATGTTTGTAAACTAGCCATTTGTTTTTTTTATTATCGGGGACATAATTCCATATAAATTGAATATCACCTTTCCACGGTGTGGGCAGCCTGGAAGTGACAACCGCCCTCATACCTGTAACAGCACGCGAGACCAAATTAGTCAAAATCAAATACTTCATTCACTCTCTAACATCTCTCTTATCTCCACGACTAACTCTACTCACATTCCTTAATCACCCTGCACTGCTAATGCAAACGATGCGAGTTCACGAAACGTTATTCCTAGTCTCCTGAAACCCCGTTCTAAACTACATGTTGGAGCTTTTAATGTACGGACATTGTGTCAACAGGCATCATTAGCTAGGACTTTAGAATCTCGCTCCATCGATGTATGCTGCGTCTCGGAAACGCGCATACAGGATCCTAGTAAAGTTATTAATCTGATTTCACCTTGTCAAAATAAAGAAGCAGCTCGATTTACTCTTCGTGTATCTGGAAGCCCTGATGCTGCTTCCCGGGGTCTCGCTGGTGTGAGTATAGCATTGAGTCGTAGGGCAGAACTATCTCTCCTAGACTAAATCCATGAAATCACTAACAAGTAGACTGAGTCATGTTGGTAGATGTAGACTACCTCTGGTTGGTGTCTAACGTTCGGGGGTCATTAATACAGTGGTTTGGCGTTACATCAAGCAGAAAACATAAAAGAGACGAAAGTCATCAATGGTTGGAGACCTTAAACGACATGGCTCAAAATCGTTTGCAATGTCACAATGCATCCATTCTTTGTGTTCTCTCAAATTCTAACCTTCTGAATTCCTCATCATCTCTATCTTTCTCATTCCAACTTTATCTCACTGAATTATACCCTAATCTTCTCCATTACTGCTAATACTTCTACTGTCGCTACCACTATTGGATTTGAACTGACAGTTGCATCTCTATGCTAATGCGGTATGGCAACCTGAACTGATGTACATACGTACGAAGTTCCGTGTTGCATCTGTCTGTCTCTGTCTGTCTATCAATTGAATATAAATCATTCACTGTCTATGATAATTGTAGACGTAATATATATATGCGTAGATTTCATAACGTACAAAAATTAACCATTTCATAAAAATAACATGTTTCATCTGCATAGATTGGAACATTTACCACCATTTACATGTTTTTAATTAATCTTTTACAATAATGTTGTGTTTTCAACCACCATACGCTATAACCGTTTTCTGTAACTATAATTAGAATTCTGCCTTTAGTGTAACACTATTTAGAATTGTTGGTAGTCTGAACCTCTATTCCAATCGTAGCTAAATAGTTTGTTTTAAGACTGTTTACCAAGACCAAAGTGAGGGTGAATAGAGGGGGGGGGTTTCACATTTGCCGTACGCATCATTATTTTAGTAGTCTGATTTCACTTTGCGTTCTTTTCATTTATTAACTATAGGTTTAAATTCTTGTGAAACAATACCTTATTATCATTCTCATCTACTTAGAAAATCGGGGAATGTTTCACAAGTTGTAAGTTGTTTTGCTGATTCTTCTATTTTAATGTTTGTTCACTTGAATGACTACAGGAGACTGTAGTGTTAATAATGTATGTTGCCGAAAGGAAACTTCCTATTGTTATCATGTTTTTATTCAACCAACAACACTATTTTATTCAAGTAACTGAATTTCGATGCTTACCGATCTACAACCAATGTTTCTGATGTGTAGGAGGGATTGAGTGTTCCATTTAGTACAATTTTAATACGTAACTACTAAATCTATCACGTCAAGCTGGCAGGTGTCTCTGGGCATTCGATATTTAAACATACTCAGAGGTGTATAGTTTCAGCCAGATGCTCCTATTCCATGTCTTGTCGTAGATCATAAATCCCAGTATACTCTTTCATTTGTACCTTTTCATTATGTGTTTTTGAACCATATTCTAAATACTCGATCTTTCTTGTTACGGTTGCTACTACGTTTTATCCCACTGTGCTAATATGGTTTGACAGTTTGGATTATCGCGCGGTTGGTTGTGCCAGGGTCTTCTACATGGTTTATGAATGATCAGCTGACAATCTAAATGTCAATAATCTCATCAAAATGCATCCATCAAAAAACTCTTGTGTTCGTTTTCCATAACTAAAAAAAGCACAGAGAAATTCATTGCATGCCTTTTACTGGAACATTCTAGACTAGCCCTGAGCTTACTTTATGTTATTATCTATCAAGTAGTGTTTACCTTAGTTGTATATTCTTCTACTCTTTATTCAACAATGTGATAGGTGCACTACTAACGTTTGATTTTGTCTGATTGTTCATTGGTTTATCTCTTAAACATATGTATTTGAAATCGTGAATCGACCAATGTTAGATCACCATTAGAAACCTGGAAGCACTGGACGGCCGTTTCGTCCTAGTATGGGACTCATCAGCAATGCGCATCTACGACTCCTGCACAGATGTATTTTATCACTACAATTATGTTAGATAGCTTTATTAGCAAATCTCTGTCGTTGGCTACTCGTAGACCAACAGTGTAGAAGTTGATATCCGTTTTCACCTGATAATTGTGATTGCCATCGCACATATATAGTCTGTGACTGTTTATGTACGTACCAAACTACATTTGTCGAGCAGTTAAGATACCACTGGGAACTGATGTTAATCAAAAGCATGTATGCTTAACAGTTCTTTGTAGGATCCATAACTTTGAACAGGATTACCATACATAGTTGTATTGAACAAAAGAAATTTCATTGAGAATATAAACTAGATTACATGTTCAAACTTTGTCAGACATTTCTATTTGAATGAATCCTTTGTAGGATCCAAACTGAGGTTTGGAGTGAAGAATAACTGTCCAAGTAGTTTAGACACGTGCCTTGCCCAGTTTGACACCAAAACAAGTGATTTGGTTAAATGACGGTTCTAATATTCATCATAAATAAATATTTACATTATTACCTAAACAAATATTATCACTCAGTTATTCCACCAACAATTGTTCAATTCATCAAATCAACAACAACAAATAAATGATATTCTATCCCTCCTGGATAGATCAGATTCGTTCGACAGAGTGTTTCCTATCCTGGAAGAGTGCTTCAATTCAAAATCAAAGTGCACAATTCCAGTCAATGCAAGCAACACAATCAAAGGAGGGATAAGACAATATGGCT
Organism: Schistosoma turkestanicum; assembly: GCA_944470395.2. NCBI lineage: Eukaryota > Metazoa > Platyhelminthes > Trematoda > Strigeidida > Schistosomatidae > Schistosoma > Schistosoma turkestanicum. The sequence continues at coordinate 34,812,145 of OX103972.1, read as the reverse complement.
GTCGCCATAACTGAGTACCAGCTAAAACAACATAAATGTAGTTCAGCAAGAAACATAGAAACTCAGTAAAGGCAAAAGAAATAGAAACTATACTAAACTACAAATATTATCATCTCGACTGGAGTCGACCGGACTAACAAAATATACAACTGAAGGAACCAATAAGTACAAATTACAAATGTATACATGGAGGGATTTTCACAAACAAAACCTTCAAAAGTGGATCTTATATTCTTAATTACAAAAAGATGTTATATTCAATAATTTCTTTGTCTGATAGTATTTAGTTCCATCATTGAAAACGTTTTTGGATTGTGTTTGCCAATTTTATAACCCCTTGAATATCATTGACGATTAGATTTAGTTTGTTTTCGAATATGTTGTTGTCTTAGTAAAAAAAAGTTGCTGGACTCGGTTTAAATATGAATTGTATCTATTTCTTTTTTAAAACAAATTTTTACTATCTAGTTAATTTTACTTGATTTTTGTTGTAGACTGTTAGTACACCAGAATCTGCAATTGTTGAAACTAATCATTTGAAAGAATTATGTCCTGACGTAACTAGTGAGTTGAGATTTATTAATTATACACAAAATACATTGATAATGAAAGTGTTGAGTGTAACATCGTGAATTGATCAAGTTAGACAATAACACCGTTAGATACCGGCTCAGTGGTCCGATGGTTAGGCGTTCGCCTACAATACCAAAGGTCCTGGGTTCGAGTCGTGGATGCGCGCTGCTGAGGAGTCCCATACCAGGACGAAATGGCCGTCTTTCAGTGCTTCCAGGTTTCTAATGGTGGTCTAACATTGATCGATTCATGGTTTCAAATATGTGTAATTTATTTAATAATTCCTTTTTAATACAAAACTATTTTAATCATGTGTAGTATTAAAACTCAATGAATAATGGTTAATAACAAATCAAGAAAAAAAAACACTCAAGTATTGATTTTATTGTATGAAAGCAATAGTTGATGTTTTTTAAACTTGTGAGGCGTAATTAATCATTGCTCCTATGTGATAATTCATATGTACAATTTAATCTAAGTGTGTTTTACACACTTCTGATTGTTTCTAATCTTTTGAATTTCCAAACTTGATTTCTTATTTGAAAGAAAACAAAACCATTTCAAAGTCTACTCAAATTGTAACATCGAATAAAAGGTATATTTTAGGTTGGGGTCCGTGAGACGATAGTAACCGATGGTTAGAGACCTTGAACATCATGGTCTAAAATCGTTTGCAATGGCGCAGGTGCATCCGTTCTTTGGCTTCTCTCAAATCCTAATCCTCTTGATTCTTCATCACCTTTATCTTTCTCTTTTTAAGTTTATGTCACTCACTATATCATACTTGAATAATATTTTCGAATTCCAATCTTTTCCATTACCGCTAATACTTCTACTAACTCTATGACTGTGGGGTTCGCACTGACAATTGCATCTCTTTACTAATATGGTACAGCAACCTAAACTAATGAACGTACGTACGTATGAAGTTGTACGTTATAATTTCACTGATTGATATTATAGTTGATTTTTCAAACTTAATTCACATTTGTTTCTCTGAACTTAGTTTATCTCACTCAGTCACGATGAAACATACGGCCTAAATGTCACTATTAATTATTCGACACTGGAGGTGTTATGCTCTTTGAGCTGAATAATTTGATTGTGAATTTTTCCATGTTCTTCTAAACAACATCATCAGTACTACTTGTTTAAAAAAAGAGATAATTGAACTGTTAGTATTTTCACACAATTGATGACTAGACTTGTTCTGTTTATTTGGCATGTGATTGATTGTTATTTGTTGTTTGTTTATGTACTGAGCTTTTTTGTTTCTTCCTAAGATTACTTTTTTTGTAAAAAAAGATGTTTTATTATTTGTTTTTCTTTTAATTTCCATTGATTCATACAAAATATACTACTTACATTATTTTTAGATATAAAAAATCACAATTATGTATTCGTTCAACAACAAAAATCATCATCTCCATCTAAAAATATATTCCATTGTGATTATTGTACTTTCACGTGAGTTCATATAAATTTATTGATTTATTTAATTAGTTATAAAATTATCCAAACTATTTTTTTTTAAAAAAACAGGAAAATTTTCGTTTTTATAAGTATTGATGTCTCAGTTTCAAATCCTTTTTCATCTGTTTCCCAATATTCAGACTAGATAGTATCACTCGCTTTTACCTATGTATTGACTGTCGTGACGAGTAGGGTTTCATAGTGCAGGCGTAGGTTGGAAGAAAGCTAGGGGCGGTCAAGCCAAAACATACCACAAATCCATGAAGTCACTGACAAGTGAAGTGAGTCATGTTGGTAGATGTAGACTACCTGGTTGGGGTCCGTGAGACGAAAGTCACCGATGGTTAGAGACCTTGATAGAAATGAATCAAAACCATTTGCTATGGTGCAGGTGCATCCACTCTTTGTCTTCTCTCGAATTCTAACTTTCTGAATTCCTCATAATCTCTAACTTTCTCATTCTAAATTTATATATCTATATATATTCTTGAATAATATCTTCGAACCCTAATCTCTCCGATTACTGCTAATACCTTTACTACCTCTACTACTATGGGATTTGAAGTGACAGTTGCGTCTTTGTGCTAATGTAGTATGGCAACATGAACTGATGTACGTACGTACGAAGTTCTACATTGTAATTGACTGACTCTCTTTTACAAATTTCGAAAAAAGTAGCTTCGAAGTTCAGTTACATTAAATGATATTGTTTTATAAAAAAGAATTTACATTTTTTAATTTATATATGGAGACTTTTAAATTTATGCCAGTTTTTATCTATTTTTTTTTCAAATCTCAAATGAATTTCTACAAATATTTTGTTTACTGACTTTCGATTTGATTTTCTGAGTTTGTATTATAAGAATAAGTTTAAAACTAATAAATTTAGATGATACATTGACAATGTGAAATTTACTAAGATCTATGTGTTCTGTATTAGCGTAATAACATATGAAACAACCTAATACCACATTGATTTGTTAACCTATTCGTTATGTAAGCGATAAAAGTTAAACTAGGGAAATTAAATTATGTATAACGAAAACAATACAAGTGATATGATTCATAGTTTTTTATTCACCTCATTATTCTGTTTTCCTATTGATTATAATTTATCTAGGATGGTTCTTATTCCTCATGTAAATATCTAATCAAGTCAGTATATAATCATGTTCATTCATTATGCTATCATGTCAATACACATAATATTTTTATGATTAATCAACGCTTTATTCTCATTGCATTATCTGCAAATAAGTTGTTTGAATTAAGTATATACTTAAACTCTGTACAATTTCATGTAAAAATGTATTTTGTACGTGAACATCCTTTTACAGTTTATTTCTTCTAAGTTTTACAGTATATTACTTATTATTAATGGTAGTAGTCAAAGTTGTATGAAGTCAGTACAGCCTTGTGAAGATCATTGAGTTTCATTATAATCACAAACTAGTTAATGTTAGAACATTGTTAAAAACCTGGAGGGACTGAACGACCCTTTTGTATTAGTATGGGGCTCAACAACATTGTGCATCCATAACTCCTCAAGCTGGAATCGAACCCAGGACATTCGATCTCATACATGAACTTTTAAACTGTTGATCACTGAGCCAGCATCCAACGGTGTTAATGCACAACTTAAGTTGATCCACAATATTGTGAGACTATTATCCATTATGTTTAGTAGGTAACTGCCAGTCAGTCAATTACAACGTAGAACTTTGTTCATCAGTACATCAGTTCAAGTTGCCATACTACATTAGCACAGAGACGCAATTGTCAGTTCAAATCCCATACTGGTAGAGATAGTAAAAGTATTAGCTGTAATCAGAGAGATTAAGGTTATAAGATAATATTTAGGAAGTATAATTCAGTGAACTGAACTTAATAAAACGGAAATACAAATGATGAGGAATTCAGAAGATTAGAATTCGGGAGAAGACAAAGAGTGGATGCACCTGCACCATAGCAAATGGTTTGGATTCATGTCGATCAAGGTCTCTAACTATCGGTGACTTTCTTCTCGCAGACCCCAACCAAGTAGTCTACATCTACCGACATGACTCAGTTCACTTGTCAGTGACTTCATGAATTTTTGGTATGTTTTGGTTTGACCGCCCCTAGCTTTCTCTCAACCTACTCCCTCCTACACTACAAAACATTGCTCGTCGAGGCAATCAGTAGTTCGGCACTCATCACACATGTTTCAACCATCTTAACTGATGAAGTTTCACTACTTCATCTTCTGATCTGCCTTTCTTACCCAGTACCCGTTTCCTAACGACAGCATTGCTTACTCGGTTGTCCCACGATATACGAGCAATGCTTCTTAAACATCTATGTGGTAGCAGTGATTCAGATACACCTATGATCGAAAACCAGTAACCTACGAATATCTTTCAACTCTGACTGACCCTATCAAACTAGCATGCATCCACGACTCCTGCACCTAGCAGTACTCGAACCCGGGACCTTCGGTTTTGTGCGCACTGCTGATGAGTCCCATACTAGGACGAAACGGCCGTCCAGTGCTTCCAGGTTTCTAATGGCGGTCTAACAAGGATTGATTGATGATTTCAAAAGTTTTTCTTTCACTTGACCAATATACTTAAATGAAGTTATTATTAAACAATATCATTGTATACTGCAAATCCAATGATCAGCTTTTTTTTCTGTTTTCATAATTCTAATTTGTATATATTTTTTTTCCATTGATCAAGGTCTTCAAATGTCGATCGTCTCTCTCGACATATCAGTGCCCGGCATTTATCATCGCTTGATCATCGGAACAAAGAGAAAGCTTCCTACATTCAAGTTCATACAACATCTTTATCGGATATATCAAATCAAATTATTAATACATCTAACTATTCTACATCATCGACCACTATTTCCACTTCATTACTACCGGTTACTTATTCTACTGCTTCAAACTTATCAGAAACAACTGTATCTAGTAAGTTAACAACTTAATGTTTTCTTATTTAAGAATAATTCATTAATATATCTATTTAAATTATGAGCAGTAGCGCTGAGATAAACCTTGAAATATATATATGCATGCCCTTTATTAATAACAACTTAATAGGTAAGTCGTTTGATTTTCTCTCTTCAAGTCGTATTTTCAAATCCCACTCTGTCTACTTCACTTTAAAGAACCTGATAGTATTGTAGTGAATGAGAACACAGGTGGGGCAACCGGAATGTATTTAACGAAAATTACAGAGTTACTCAGTAAAATCAGAACACCATATCGTAAATCGTTAATTTGCAAAATATCAGTTCATCATATCGAACTGGACTGTTGCTGTTGCAAAACATCAATCCATTGTCACTATTCATGCGTTTTATACAAATTCCATTGTGTTCTAACTCTTCCTTTCTTGATCTTCCCCCATCTTCTGCTGCCAGACATTACGTTGACACTCACGTCATATACTACTTATAAGTAGCTCGCACCAAAGTATTACTAGCTCTTAAACTTTGGATTTGATTCGTTCACGAAGTAGTAGATAGTGAATGAGTTAATTAAAATTATTTCATTGTTTTGATCTGAATATTTATTATTCTTCATTGAATATCTTAGATGATTGACCTTCTAGTAAGTAAATAAACCTAAGAGAAAGTTATTTTTTTCTTACACTCAGTTTAGTGTTAAAATTACATGAATATGAATTTGTTTTATTTTTCTCGGTGATGGTGTATGGTGTATATGCAAAATTTGTGTCATTTGTGTAAAGATTATGATGAAGTTCAGATTTCTTTCCGGACAATGCATATTATCGTTGTGTAGTACTTTAAATCTACTAGTTCACATTATTATTATTATTATTATTATTATTACTATTAGAACAAAAGGATATTTGTAAGTTTGATTAAAATGTATAACACTTCAACACTTTCTTTCGGTTTATAACTTAAATCAATTTAAGTTACCTAGTCGGTTCTGTTTTTACCTAAAACTTTTTAAAGGGTTATTTAATTTTCGAGAAAGTGCTAAATGAACTGTGAATATGTCAATTTCAATGTTTTGTTTCTTTTTTTCTTCTGTGAATTAATTAAATCTAGGTACTCCGTCGACTTCTACACCTCAAAATAATAATAATAATATCAATATTAATAATAATAATAATGACAATAATGACACTGGATCTTGTGATATAACTCCATTTGAATTGTTTCCAGACATACCGGTTACCGTTACGTAAGTTGATATTGGTTTATTGTTAGAAAAAGAGAAATAACAACTTATTAATGTATATATATATATATATATATATATATATATATCTATTAAGTAAATTTAAAACAAGGTAGAATATTTTGTTGTTATGTAATAAATAGTTTTCGGTCATGTGAACAGAGCATTTCTTGACCGCACTATATATTTCAGGCGGAAGAAATAATACATTCTTACCATTGTTAGATGAAACTGTTTAAACACAGAACTCCTTTAATGATGTTTATTCTGATTGTGATTACAGAATAGGTATAGTGTATTTATATTGTTTTTGGTAAGATGTTGCATTTGGTTTTATTTAGTTTAATTATTTTACTATGTAGTAGGCTATGTTTATGCAATATTTATTATGGGACATGTGTTACGTATGGCTAACCACCGACTGCCTCGACGAGCTATGTTTTGTGGTGTAGGAGTAAGTTGGAAGAAAGCTAGATGGGGCCAGACCAAAACATGGCAGAAATCCATGAAGTCACTGACTTGTGGACTGAGTCATGTTGGTAGATGTAGACTACCTGGTTGGGGTCCGCGAGACGAAAGTCACCAATGGTTAGAGACCTTGAACGACATGGCTCAGAATCGTTTGCAATGGCGGAAGTTATCCATTCGTTGTGCTCTCTCAAATCCTAATCTTCTGGAATCGTTAGCTCCTCTACCTTTGTCTTTCTAACCTTATCTCACTGAGTTATACTTCTTGAATAATATCTTCAAACCCTTGTCTTCTTCATTACCATTAATACCTTTACTATATTTATCACTATGGGATTTGATTTGACATTTGCGTCTCTGTGCTAATAATGTGGTATGGCAACATGAACTTATGTACATACGTACGTAGTTCTACGTTGCAACTGACTGACTGACTGAGTATTTATTATGACAGAGGAGTGTACAAATCATTTTCTACTTACTGATAATGGTTTTTTGTTTAACACTATGCATTTGAATATTAAAGATTCCCATTGTGAAGGTTAGAACAACACCATTTAAGCGAACAATTACATTGCCGTGTTTTATAATTTTCTTACCACTATCAGTACACCTGTCTTTCTACTATTATGAACTTGTACTTTTGTCTTTTATGTGTAGAGTGACGTAATCTATTTCATTTCATTGTGATTATGGTCTCTTAAATTGCCTTGATTGGTTTAACATTTTCATATAGAAATATTCCTATGCTTCATATGTTGATCACTCTTCCTGATCAATCCCAACAGTATCTTAAATCCAAGAGACAATAGGAAGAAGTTATTATAATTTATCATCATTGTACAGGATAGATTTCACATCCACAAACGCACAAAGCAAAATGCAAATGAAAAAAAGGATATGATTTAAGAGGCAGATATATATAAGCAAGCGAATGAATGATTGAGCAATTTAAATCACTTACATTTAAGCTAGTAAGAGGAGAATATGTCTGTAGATTGCAACACGTGATGGCGCATACATGACCATAGAAGCATCAAGCTAATAGTGTAAAGATATGACAGAAACAGCACTGTCTATTGAGTAAATTAATGAAAAGGCCTCAATAAATTTTGGTATGTACAAGCGAGAGTGCTATAAATTATCCTACTGGTTCAACTAGAAAACTTGACTGTGCAAATGCTGATTGGCTAAGCTCTAAGATTCCTCTCTGAAAATCAGTTGAGAAGGCAAAAGTCAGATAATTGTATTTGCTTCTGTAGATTTGATTGACAAATCTATAAGATTAAACATATGAATAGCTGGGCCACAAAACATTATTATTACAGCAATGAGCGTACACAGTTGAAGAAGGTTTTACACTGATACAATCAATGAGTACAATCCACCATGTTATATAGCGTTTACCTTTCTTGAAGGATAGTTTTTAGAAAGAACAAGCGGATTCGACGAATGAATATTTAGGTGATTATGAGTACAGCAGCATTACAACTGATGATTATATTAGTTTGTCAACTGCTTCATCTAATCTTAAACTAGGATCTCAATACTTCACATTGTTCAATTTAACAGCCAAAGATTTCATGGTGTAATACTGTGTTAGTCTATTTGCTCCCAGTCATCTAATCTACTCCTATATAATATTAGATGATATTAAAAATTCGTGTGGACAATGTTTGAACTTACAAATCATGCTTCTCGATCACTTCATTGGATGAATTTTCACAACTTCAAACAGTTTACTATTCACCGCTCAGTATCTTACTTCTAATCATGATCGTGGTTGTTAGTTGCACCGTACCGAATGAATGTTCTCAGACCATCTATGGTCAAATACTCTAAATATGGGAAAATTAATTTTTTTTAGCCAAGAAACTAACTAGCTCCGTGAGCAGTCTTTTCCGAATTCTAGTGAGAAGTCGTGACCAGTGAAGTTCAACCTGTTGGGTGTGGAGACAGTAACTGCCGAAGACAGTGTATGAGGTTGCGCAAGACCGTGAATTGATCAGAGTTAGACATTAACATTGTTAGATACTGGCTCATTAGTCCAGAGGTTAGGCGTCAGCGCGCAAAACCGTATCTCCTAGGTTCGAATCCTGTGATGTTCAGGAGTCGTGGATGCGTATTGTTGATGAGTCCTGTAACACGACGAAACGGCTATTCAGTGCTTGTAGGTTTCTATTGGTGGTGATCTAACATTGATCGATTCATGGTTTCAATGAGAAACTAGAATTAACTAAACTTTTGTTTTTTTCTTATTTCTAGTGTAAATAAATCTACTTGTGAAAATCCCTCATATAATTCTGCATCAAAGTCATTCAGTCGTCGTAAACAAAGATTTCCATTTAAAATGCCTAGTGGTTCAGAACAAATTCAATTACCGGTGATTTATGCACATAATCGTTTTTTTGATTTACCTATTGAAAGCATTGAAGAATTATCAGTGAATAATAATAATAATAATAATAATAATAATAATAATAATAATAATAATAATAATAAAGGAAATACAGATTCAAATGAATCTTCCGGTTCATCTTATGTATCTGGCAGTACATTAGATGATGCTAGTGATGAAAAAGATTTAGTGTTCTTAGCATTTACACATAAAAGATCATCGCAAAAAAGGTTAGTTTGTGGATTGTATGTTTGATGTATGTTTAATGCGTTCATATGCATGTTTTCATATCTCAACATATTGATTGATAGTGTGCTGAAGATATTTTGTTGTTACGTGTTTACATGACATTATAATTTGTATAATATGGCAATATTTACAATCATTAATCGTTGTATGTCTGTTTCATCTAAATATACGCAATTGAAGTTGTAGGTTATTATGGTGTAGGCGAGACATCCGTTTGTTAACTTAACTAAAGGACAAGTCTACTGCGCAGCGATTCGCTCCGTTCTGCTCTATGGATGCGAAACACGACCAGTCAGAGTAGAAGATATTCGTAGGCTATCATTATTTGATTATAGATGTCTTCGAAGCATTGCTCGTGTATCGCGGGACAAATGAGTAAGCAATGCTGTTGTTAGGAAACGAGTACTAGGTAGGAATGACAAATCAGTAGATGAAGTATTGGAACTTCATCAGTTGAGGTGGTTGGACATGTGTTACGTATACCCGACCCCAGATTGCTTCGTTGAGCGCTGTTTTGTGGTGTAGGAGTAAGTTGGAAGAAAGCTAGGGGCGGCAAAACCAAAACATGGCACAAATCCATGAAGTAACTGACAAGTGGTCGGAGTCATGTTGGTAGATGTAGACTACCTGGTTGGCTTCCACGAGGTGAAAGTAACCGATGGTTAGAGACCTTGAACGATATGGCTCAGAATCGTTTGCAATGGCGCAGGTGCATCCACTTTTTGTCTTCTCATGATTAGTATTTTCGTTTTCTAAATTTAGTTCACTGACTAATATTCTTGAATAATATCTCTGAACCATAATCTCTCCGATTACTTCTATCAATTTTACTATCTCTACCACTATGGGATTTGAAGTGACAGTTGTGTCTTTGTTCTAATGTGGTATGGCTACATGAACTGATGTACGTACGTACGAATTCCTACGTTGTAACTGACTGATTTACTGATTATTAAACCCATTGGGATTATGCGTAGTAATACATTTACTTCACAAACCTGAATTCATGTTACATGATTGATCAGTGTTAGTGTGTTTAATTTTTGCAGTAAAAAATTTGTCTTTACTTAACATGTAATGTCTCAAATAAAAATTACTTAGACCACTATTGTTAACTGTAGTGAACAGTGGCTAGCTATAGAATTTAGGACGCGCGTTTCATATTATTTGGGGTTCTTCATCTAGATGTATCTGCATCTCAAAGTTGATGTTCATGCCGGGATTTGAAACTAGTACCTTTCGCTTCAAACATCATTGCGTTATCCACTTAACTATTGAGTCCAGATAGCCACTCTCTTCGCGACTTTAGCTGCTACCTGAACGTGGTGGTTGGGATTGCCTATTGTGATCAGTCAACCGAGCTATATTGGATGAAATATATGTTCTTTTAGGTCCTACCATACAAGACAGGTCGACTTGAGAACGGTATAATTGTAAGCAGTGACTTAAGGTCTGAGAGCTATAGAGGGCTGTGACAGCAGTAAGGTGTTTTCATTGGACAATTAGCACCTGCAGCGATTCTGTGTATTATTCGTATTATTTTATAAAGTATTTTTAAGCTTTCATAACTAATGTTTATTTGAATAATTCATTAATTATACTGTTAGTTTAAAAATGACCATGATTAACTTTTCGATTTTTGTTTTATAATATTTTTTACCTATAGGCTACATTCTTCAGATGATACAGAAACAAATCCGTTTAGTCAACAAAAAGCTAAACTTCGAAAGAAGTGCATTATAAAGAATCGTCTTAATGTATGTCTTTTGGCCTTTTTTTCCCTATTTTCTTAAATGATATTTATGTTGACTTATTATATACATTGTGTGTTTATTGTCAACGATATCCCTGTGATATCCCACCACAGTACTACGTATTCATTAAGAGTTGATCAGTCATAAGTTATGTAAAGCTTGTTACAAATTTATTCTAGCCCAAATTGTTTTATTACATTAGCATGAAGATATAAAATAAGAATGATGAATAGTAAACGACTTGAAATAATGTACTAGCAATCATAATGAGATAGATGTCTTGGGAGCGTAACTGGAGTAACCAAAGCGATAGCTATTCAAAGCTTGTCAAACAGTCTCTATTTGGGCAATTTTTCATATGTAAGCTCCGTACTTTCAAGATCTTATCGCCAGTTGGTTTACTTACTGACCCACTTTCTGATCTTTTGACCAAGAGATCTAATCCATAGGGTAGTGTAGAAATTATTAGAAGATGCGATCCCACAATAGCAGTTGACCAAAAATAGATTCCTTTGTCATTTTTCCCCTCAAGATCCTTTGGTCCATGTGCATCGCTAGTTTGTAGTTAGGATTTCCCAACTTTCCGATATATGGATCTCTTATATCCACCAACCTGGCTTAATCGCTGGATATTCGCGTCTTGTCCTTCGAATTTCGTAAAAAACACCCCATCTTTGAGGAGTCAGTGAGTGGGAATTCCCTGGTTATATGAGAGGATTCTGAAATGGAGAACGGACTCTCCCCACTTTTAGCCATACTAGGATGTTTGTTAGTAATAATCTGTACTTCATCGGATAAAGGTCTACACAAAATCATCATAATCAATCTAAATAAATTTCAGTTTAGGGGTATATTAATGCCCTTAAACCTGACTAACAAAACCCGTAGGTTTTAAAATCATACACCTAATTGGTTTGTCTTCATTAACGATAATTTTACTCACCAGCAAAAAATGCAAGTCATTAATTATAGTATTTTTGTAAATTATATGACATTCTTTTCCCCTTTTTTCTTTGTATCGTAAAGTTCATTCATAAAAAAAACTATTTCCAATATATATATATATGTATATATATATTTTTTATTAGGTCACACCAATAGTTGATCATGAAAAATCAATTAATTTCTCATCGTCTAGGGAAAGTTCAAATCAGAAAATTCAAATAGATTTAACTAATAAAGAATCTACTCTTTTACCTGTTAACTCCTCTTTGTCACTACTTGATCTATCAGTTACACTGGAACGTTTAAATGAAATTCCAGAATATAATCACACTGATCCATCCGATTCATTTATTGTAAATATAAGTTCCAATTCATCTGAATATTCATATCAAGATATTCAACATTCAACATCAAGTAAGCATGAAAATCTTGAATTGAAACATCAACAATTAGAAGATACATTCCCCATTTCAACTGATCATTCCAGTCGTAACAAACGAGGAACTGTGTCAAGTAAACAAAATAAACTAAATGAAAACTTCTTTGAACAAATTGAACAAAAATCATCTCCACTCATAGTAGATTCTAATCAAATTGAAAATCTTAAAGTATCAAATAATCGCCGAAAACTATCTGATTCGAAAAAACACGCTAAACAGATTAAAATTCCTGACGAATTGTTGACTTTACAGTCTCGAAGTGAAATGGAACCGGATGATATTCAAGTTGATATTTTGACAGGAGAATTATTTGTTAAAAATATACCATTGCGATCTTTAGTTACCGGTTTGAAAGGTCCACGATTTTATCAGTTGGAACTGGATTCTAAAGTAAGTAAGACTTTACATCCTTTTAAATCATCTATAGACTACGTTGTTTTTTTATCATTATTTTTGAATATTTGCGGTTAGTAGTTTTCGTACTATTTTGAGACTTTTTAGTATTCATGTTGACTGATAATGGCTAGTTTCTGAATTTCTCATCACCTTTATCTTTTTCCTTTTTGATTTTATTTCACTAGATTCTACTTCTTGATTAATATCTTCGAACTCTAATCTCTTCAACTGCCTAGTCGAGCTATGTTTTGCGATGTAGGAATAGGCTGGAAGAAAGCTAGGGGCGCCGAGACCAAAACATGGCAGAAATCCATGAAGTCACTGACAACAGAACTGAGCCATGTTAGTAGGTGTCGAGCCCGACCGTAGCTGCTACCTTGACGTAGTGGTCGGGCTTGCCTATCGTGATGACCCAACCGAGCTATACTGGCTGTAACATATGTTACTGCAGGTCCTACCATGCCAGGCAGTTCGATTTGAGAACGATGACACTAAAAGCAGCTACTCAAGGTCTGAGGGCGAAGTCGTACTGCTGACTGCAGAGGTGTGTGACAGCAGTAAGGTGTTTCCCTCGGACAACCAGCATGTGCAGCGATGCTGCCTTCTGACAAGGAAGGAAGGGTTAGAAAAAGTCGACCCTAAAAATGTCACACCTCACCCTACCCTCAAGAAACACCCTTCCATGGTGTGGGCAGCCGGGAAGTGACAACCGCCCTCATATGTGTCAGTCAGTCAGTTGCAACGTAGAACTTCGTACGTACGTATATAAGTCCATGTTGCCATACCACATTAGCACAGAGACGCAAATGTCAAATCAAATCCCATAGTGATAAAGATAGTAGAGGTATTAAGGGTAATGAAGAAGACAAGGGTTTGAAGATATTATTTAAGAAGTATAATTCGATGAGATAAGGTTAGAAAGACAAAGGTAGAGGTGCTGACGAATCCAGAAGATTAGGATTTGAGAGAGCTCTCATATGTGTACAACACGAGAGACCAAATTAGTCGAAATCAAATCCTTCCTATACCCACACATACATCTCTTCTCTCCACAACTAACTCTACTCACATTCCCTTATCTGACTGCACCGCTAATGCAAACGATGCGAGTTCACGAAACGTCATTCCTGGTCTCTTGAAACCTCGTTCTAGACTGTATGTTGGAGCATTTAATATACGGACCTTGTGTCAAATGGGGCAACATGCATCATTAGCTAGGACTTTAGAAACTCGTGCCATCGATGTATGCTGCGTCTCGGAAACGCGCATACAGGATCCTAGTAAAGTCATTAACCTGATTCCACCTTGTCAAAACGAAGAAGCAGCTCGATTTACTTTTCGTGTATCCGGTAGCCCTGATGCTGCTTTCAGGGGTCTTGCTGGCGTAGGCATAGCGTTGAGTCCTAGGGCAGAATTATCTCTCCTAGACTGGATCCCAGTAGATAGTCGTTTGTGTGCTGTCCGACTAAACGGGACAGTAAGGACTCGTAAGGATAGGGACACTCGCCGTTGCCTCTTCGTCATATCTGCCTATGCCCCACTGACTGCAGTGCGGACGAGGTTAAAGATGAGTTTTACAGAAAGCTTTCGGACCTCCTCCAAAAAGCTAGGTGCTCTGATATAGTATTAATGGCTGGTGACTTTAATGCTCAAGTAGGTAGACTAAGTGAGCAGGAGAGACACCTAGATGGATGTTATGGTGTAGCGACTGAGAGAACAGACAATGGTGACCGTCTGTTGCAAGTATGCTCAGACAACCGCCTATTCTTAGCAAACACTAACTTTAGGCATAAGGAAAAACATCTGTTGACCTGGCTGTGAAGCATGGCCAGTGAGAGTAGAAGATATTCGTAGGTTACTGGTTTTCGATCATAGGTGTCTTCGAAGCATTGCTCGTATATCGTGGGACACCCGAGTGAGCAACGCTGTCATTAGGACACGGGTGCGAGGTAAGAATGGCAGATCAATCGATGAAGTAATGAAACTTCATCAGTTGAGGTAGTTGAGACATGTGCTGCGTATGCCTAACCACCGACTGCCTCGACGAGCTATGTTTTATAGTGTAGGAATAGGTTGGAAGAAAGTTAGGAGCGGCCAGACCAAAACATGGCAGAAATCCATGAAGTCATTGACGAGTGGACTTAGCCATGTCGGTAGTTGTCGACTACCTGGTTGGGGTCCGCGAGATGATAATAATCGATGGTTAGAGACCTTGAATGACATGGCTCAAAATCGTTTGCAATGGTGCAAGTGCATCTCTGGTTGTTTTCGAGATATTTTATCACTAACATGCATCGGAACGTCGTCTAGAAGTTCTTACCATAGAAAATCGTGTCGAAGTGCACAGCGTGATTAGAGTATTTGAAGACCAAAAGAAGAGCTAGAGAAGACAGTCTATAATCACTTTGGGATGTTTATTGCATCTGGTTTTGCCTCCTTCTTACACTACGATTATTGAACGAATCGGTTATTGATTTCTCTCCAGTGTATTTTAATTTATAGCCCCATAAATAACCTCTGTTGATAATATTATTTGTATACTTATGTCATTCTACTTTCTTTCAATAGAAATACCTACCTCGAGGTGTTCGTAGTCAACCGTTTAGAAATTCTAAATGTCAACATCCTTTTTCAACCAATTCCAACAAAGTAAATAATGTTAATAGAACAATTACAACAACAACCAATGGTAAACGATCAACCAAAGAGAAACGCGCCATCCATTAAAAGCTAATTCAATGAAATTTCATGAATGCGCTGAAATATTTCCCTCCCCTCCCCCCTCACCTTGAATGTGTCTTGGCATTATCCACCGTCTGGATTCATCTTACTTCATGTTTCATTGATTCAACTCTTTTGTACATAGTACATTATACTGTTTTGCATTGAAATCAAGCGTATATATATATATGTATATATATATATATATATATATATATATATATATATATATATATGTATATTTATATACACGTGCTTGTTTTAATAGTTTTGTAATACTCTATTTCTTTTCTTCCTTAACATTCTTATCGACGTGTACATACGTGATTTTTTTTTCTTTTATGTTCAATTTCGTTTTGTTAGATTGGTTGTGTTATAATAATTTGTATGAAATAATTAGTTCCATAAGTAAAATATCTAAATTTTTTATGTGTATGTGTGTATGTGCGGTTTTGTTTACTTTTTCAACATTTGTTTATGAATTTTTTTCAGAGCTATCAAATTAGTCAGTAAATAAATTGAACTAGATTGTTTGTTTTTTATTTCAAGTTTTTCAAAGTTAATTGTTTTTCACAACTGAAGTAATCGAATAGATGGGTATTTAGTTGATTTTTTTTTAGAAAAAAAACAACCTGAATATCAAAGAGTTTACTTACTTACTTACTTACTTACTTACTTACGCCAGTGTACCCCTCATGGATTAAAGGCCACCGACCAGTTTTCTCCAACCAACTCTGTCCTGGGCTTCTCTTTCCAGTTCTGTCTAATTTTTTTCTTCATTTTTCTCATATCTCTTTCTATTTGTCGGCGTAATGTGTTTCTTGGCCTTTCTCTTTTCCTTTCACCTTGAGGGTTCCATGTGAGGGCTTGTCTCGTGACGCAGTTTGGTGCTTTTCGCAGTGTGTGCCCTATCCACTTCCACCGCTTCTTCCTGATTTCCTCCTCCACTGGAATCTGGTTTGTTTTCTCCCACAGTACATTGTTGCTGATCGTGTATGGCCAACGAATCCGAAGTATTTTGCGCAGGCAACTGTTAATAAACACTTGTATCTTCTGGATGATGGCTTTCGTAGTTCTCCAAGTTTCCGCTCCATACAGCAGAACTGTCTTGACATTTGTATTGAAAATCCTGATTTTGGTTTTGGTTGAAAGTTGTTTGGAGTTCCAGATGTTTTTCAATTTTAGAAATGCTCGTTTATTATCCACGGTATATATTGTTCAAATCCTAATCCTCTGTATTCCTCATCATCTCTTCGCTCCCTAATCTTCTCCATTACTGCTAATACTCCAACTATCGCTACCACTATGGGATTTCACTTGACAAGTTACGTCTGTGTGCCAATGCGGTATGGCAACCTGAACTTATGGACTGATGTACGAAGTCCTCCGTTGTAACCGACTGACTGACTGGATTGATTTATATGTTCGTGAAAATTTTCATGACAAAATCTTTTAGTATCCTTCATAGTAGTTGTTTCTTTTACAATATTTGAAATAAGTTATTTGTCTTTGTTCCGATTTCCAAAACTGATTTGCTTGCAGCTATTACGAGTTCACCTTACTTGGTAAATGATTCAGTGACACAATAGGCTACTCTAATCCGATCGTCCCAGACCCCACCAACTAGCGGTAGAAGTGTTGATAAGACGTAAATAAATGTATTCCACAGGCACCCAGATAGTACTAGGTTAACAAGCATACAACTCAAGTTCATTTATACATCGATAAAATGCCTTTGTTGAGATCCACAAAATAACGTGCTGAAATAATCCATCAACCAATGACACTCAAGGATTTCCCGAGTGGGAAATGCAAGCTGAAACTCAAAATGATCATTTTTGGCGCGAAAACATAGACTTCAAATTTCAGAAATAAATTACAGAATCACGACCTTTCACAAGTGAATTCTGGACATCTATCATACCCAATAAAAACCATTCAGAAGATTAGTCAAAACGAGTGATGTTACATGTTTTCATTATTCTATGTAACTAATCACGATCGTATGAGTAATATGTAAATCGAGAGTGCACAATGATTTATAGTTTTTGATTGATTCATAACGAACATATTTTTTGTGCATAACCTTCCTATACTAAATCGTTCACAGTTTTAGGCTAAACATCTTCCTGTTTAAATTTGGTTTGACTGAAAAGCCTGATTATAGGGAAAAAATGTATTGAGATATTTTCATCTTATATTATTGTTTGAAGAAACAAGCTGGAAACACATTGGAAATTGTGCGCTGAAGATGTGATGAAATAAAAAATGTTCTACCAACTAAGCTTCCCAGAGAACTTTCACAGTGACAGTGAAAAACACTACATTGAACATAGTGGACGGTCTCTTCAGCTTCATTTACGTGAACACCAATTAGCAGTCAAACGACACGACAATTCTTCGCTCATATCAATGCACACAGACAATTATAGACATACATTCGACTGGAACAATGTAGAAATACTGGATAGGCAGAGCACAAAGAACACTAGAGAACTTTTAGAAGCTTGGCACTCAGAGGTCAGTCAGCAATCAACAAACACATAGACGGTGACCCAATTTGTCAATCAATCAGAAAATTCATAGGCGACGTAGGATCGAGAAACAGATCAAGAGTGGGATACAATCAAAACAAAGATGCAAGCAACGACAGGTTTAAGGTCAGTAGCAACCAATTAAGATCGAAGTTAACAGATCAAGCTACAGGTCAGACGTGGGGAAATTCTATTACTTCACTTTTATCTGAAGTTTGTGCTGATGATGTTGTTCAGAAGAACAACGAAAGCTCGACAACCAAAACATTTAGCTCAGACAAAGGAACAACACCACAATCAACCACCTGAGCTACTAATTCTCTCCACTATCACAAGGTTAAGATTTCATTACATATTAACAGCCAATTTATCTGTAGAATCGTGAGGTAACAAATAACTTATGAACTAATTGTTGATCATCGGTTACTACTGGAGCTTAACATTGCTCCATTGCCTAGTGGATTAGACCTCTACATCAAAGACTTGAAATGTTACCTTATGAAACAACTTGCTTCGCTTTCGGCACTCGGATAAACATCCCAGCCCAATAATCTTAGCGTATGTTTATGACCGTTTGTGTGTTTGAATAAAAATTTGTTCCAAAAAACTGTGCATTGAGAAATGGAACTTAATTCAGCGTTCAATAAGCAAATGTAAATCACATTAATCAAGAACCAATGTCTACAAAACGTCTAAATGAGATTAATTTCTACCAAATTGAAATCCCTTCTCAACATCTTTCACTTTGAATGCTGTGACATAATAATATTGCGTAACCTGAAATTACTTGGTATTATCTTTTGTTTAAATGTAAACCGGATTCACTGAAATGTAGTTCATTTGATAGAGATTATCAATTGTTTCATACAAACTAAAAATATATCTGTGAATTGCTTTGAAATTTTATAACACTTAAAAACAACATCATGGAATAGCAACTGTAGATTCGATTGGTAAATAAAAAAGATTGTTGCATAATCTTCTATTCAACAATCATTGATTATAAATAACTATTTCAGTTTACCAACATTTTGTTTGTAGATTTGTTGAGAAAAATAACTGAATTGTAACATGATCATATTAGTTTTAAACTTCTCACTCATCTCATCAACCACTGACTTTTAATATTCAGTAAATATGGACTCTACTTAAGTAGATTTTCAGTAGTAGTTATTCAAACTGTTACATTTGACATAAAACTTCTAAATTATTTTACAAAGTAGTGATATAAAGGTCTTGTTAGAACGATCATCACATCTAGTATTACCGATGATGTTAATTGTTTTGAGATTTTCAAAGTGATTAAAACAAAACTTGTAACAATCCTGTTCTTAACCCACTTGTAAAAATCAATATAAATATCATTCTCTACATGGTGTTATGCAGTGTATCAGTACATAATGAATGTAGTTTTAAGCTTAAATTTGGTTATTCATCCCACCATCCTATAAAGTTGCTATTTAACAGGTCTTTATTTTTATACTGTTTACATCTGTCAGTGATTAGCACTGTGGTCTTAGTAGCCAAAAGTTCAATGACTATTACAACATTAATGAATATTTTATTACAATTGTACAGATTTTATGACATTCAAATAGTTTGTAGTAAATGAATGCGAATAACTTTTATCTCTTGGTAATAGGGATAATAATAATCACTTCATTCAGTATTAGAAGTTCAGTTCAATAAATAACAATTATAAATGTATCCGACAAGACAGTGGTTTTTACAAAAATATTCAAGAAACCTAGACACAATTGAAACCTTCTAAAATCTAAGCAGTACACTTCAAACCTGTAAAACACTCAAAAAACTTATCGACAACTCTAGTGTACAAAATGTTCATAATATATTTCTAAGTGAACAATAACCGGTGTATTGAAAAATAATGAAATTGATAAAACAATATAAAAATTCTCTCTTTGAAGTGGTTAGTTAATATTTGTAAATATTCTAACAGACTACTAAATAGCTTATTTAGTAGTAAGTATCATTTTGTCTTTTTATTCGTTACATAGCGACAACAGTCACACATTATGCTTGCACAAACATTGTTTCATTCTTCCGAATATATTGAAGTTGATGAGTGCATGTACAGTTATGATAATAGCTGAAATTGTATTGCATATTCCAGCGAATAAAAATGTATATGTATAATTTTCAGTTTGATCTTTGATTACACCTAAAATAAAGTAAATAATAACAATGTAAGTATTTTTACAACAAGAAAGGTTGATTAAAAAAAAATTGTGTAGATATTTTCATTTACATCAATTCAATGGTTCATTTATGATTGACTGTATGTAGCACATGCAGAACTGGTTCGTCGGTTTGTCAAACCTGTAATAATAGTAAACTGATTTATCTCGTACATTGTCAACCACTTATGTATGAATTTTTGCAATGAAGTTCCTCGAATAAATACCGTTACTTATTGAATCATCGATTTTCAGTAGAGAAACATCACACGTTATGCTTGTTTTGCTGAATTGTGTTTCTCTAAGTATCAAATCAGTTGTTTGGATGATCTTAAACTGATTAACTAAACATGCATATTTTGTAATGCTGTTAGTTTGTGATAATCTATATCAGGATGGATGAGAGCATTTATCATTCTTCGTGATAATGCATCGGCTACTTCGTTTTTATGACCTCTGAATAATTGTATGCTCGAAGTAAATTGGGAAATCGATTCCAATTGTCAAATTTCCGTAGGCCAATAAGTATCCTGCTTGGTGTTTAGTGCTTTTATGAAGGGTTTATTATCTGTATACACTGTAAAATTGTACTCTCAAGCATATATATATATATATATATATATATATATATATATATATATATATATATATTACCAAGTAGATTGCTAGCAGTTCTCTTCAAAAATTCTGTATCACGTTTGAGTAGCACTTAATATATTTGAGAAAAATGAAATCGTTTGCCATTCACCATTTACAAACCGCTGTAGTACTGCTTCAACAGTGATTTTTGATGGGCCTACAACTTCTGCTGGAACTGACGTGATACCTTTAGAATTTATCACGTGTCCTGGAATTTGCAGTGATTCCTTTCTGAATTCACACTTCTGAACGTCGACGGCAACACCATGTTCTTGTAGTTTATTGAACAGACATCTTATTTATTGTAGATATTCTTACGCTGTAGCACTAGCTCCAAATGTGTCGTCGATGTATACATTCAAGCTAGAAAAACCTATGATGACCTTGTTGATGAATCTCTGGAAGGTTTGAGCTGCATTCGTGAATCCGAAAGCTATTCGCAAAAGTCCAAATAATCTGAGTGGAGTGATAACAGACGTTTTCACTTTCACTAAAGGAATATGGTGATAACTCTAAACGAGGTCAATATTCGGCAATGTCATGGCACTTTCCGTTTTGTCGATAGAGTCGTGGATGTGTTGTACCAGACACAGACATTTTTGTATACTTGTGTACTGGTGAGGGTAGCTATTCTTGCCCGTCATTAGTATTGGATGATAAGTTGTTGCAAATTAATCGAGATATTCGTTCAGTTTCACTCACTTGGATGCATAAAGTGAATTAACTTTTCAGTAAATGGAATGAACAGAGAGTTAACAACCACATCAGAGTAATACAAATTATGACAAACATACTGACTAACCTCCTAATGGACCACCAATTAAATAACCAGTTGCTTCGAAAAATAAAACCAGTGATAAACTTCTGTCAATCTTTTTATCACCCATTATATTGATAACCATTGCATGTGAAAATGCAAAACTTGGTCCAACAAAAATACTATAAGATATGCCGTAGGCAATTAAAGCTGAATAAGTTGGATAGAATGGCATAACAATGGTGTGCATTGATATAATGAGTAAACAAATTGCTGAAAGTAAACGAATATCTAGTCTAGTTGAAAATTGTCCACAAAGTCCAATGGCTATTCTGCCAAGCATATTTGATATTCCAACATAAGCAAGTAAACTATTGGCTTGTTCTTCTTTCAATCCACTACTTATGCCGAAATTAATAAAATGACCATATAGAATGGAATCAGCAATATAACTTAATGAACGATTGATGAGGAAACTAAGAAAAAGAATATTTTTCAAATTGATGAATGTCATTTTTCGTTTGTTTATTCGATCATCAATTGAACACTGTTCAACCTCTTCATCATTTATTTTAGAAACTAATAAGTCAACAGCTTGTTCAGGTCCATCCACTGAAGTTATCGATAAAAGTCTAGTTCTGTTAGGTAAATCTTTACATTTGTAAAATGGTACCATCATAGCTTGACTTTGATAAATGGTACTTCCACTACGTATCAATTGATCAATATATCCTCGAGACCCATAAGGAACTTTTGAATGATGCAAGTTCAAATGTGAATTCGTTAAATGATGTCCAGATGAAATGATTTTATTTTGTGAAGAGTTATATTCTGACTCTTTAGTATATGGTGTAGTGTCATAGTTTTCATTGTCGCTTGTTTGATATTCAACTTCATTTTCCTCGAAAATTGTATCTTCAGTAGGTTTAGTGTATTTCAAAGCATAAGAACGATCATCTGATTGAAAATTTGCATTCATCGAATCAATATGTTTTTCCTGCACAATCACTATCAGTGGTTTTGAATGAACTGAAATATTCTTTGAAATTAACTCGTTTGAAATTTCTTCGACTTTAATGAGGGCACGTTGAATAACTGTACGTATTAGATTTTTAGTGTATTTACTATCTTGAGCTTGAATTATACTTGAACTAAATGCATCACCAAACAATGTTGTTTTTGATTTGATATTAGCTGTGCCTGCTGATACAGCTGCTGGTGTAGTTGTAGTTGTAGATAAGGATTTATTTTCACTAGGTATTTGTTCTGTACTTGCTTGTACATTATTAGTCAATGTAGTTGATGTAATATTATGAGTAGTAGGATCAGTGAATAATTTATCAATACCAGTTAAATGACTATCAACTAGAATTTGTGATTCTGATAGATTGGTGGCAGTTTTAAATTCAGTCAATTGATCCAAAACTAGAAATATCATTGGAATGAATAAATTCACATCAACATTGTTTAACGTAGTTTCACGAGTAGTATTCTCTGCATTATCAAAATAATCATCAACAATTGTTTGTATACGTTCTATTATATGTGGTTGTGGATCATTGATAAAAGTGATTGGACTTATAGTAATTTGATTTGAATTAGTTTTATCATAAGTAACTTTAATGAACTCCACTACACCAATTATATCTTGTGCAGTAATTCTGCAATGTATTGTGTCTGATTTATTTCTTTGTGCAATATTATCAATACTATTAGTTAATAGGATACTGCCACCGGTTGTACTTATAAATGATTCATAAATATTTGGTAGACCTGTAACAGATTTCAAACAAATTGTAGATGCTATCGGATCATTAGGCAATAAAATAGTCGGTTCTGGAATTGGTTCAACCGGTAATGGTTTGTGTAATAAACTTAACGGGATCACATTCAAATGGAATAAAGCTAATGCAATGATAGCCATACGCCAAGTATAAGATTCAATCATATAATTGCATAGTAGAGCATAGACTAATGTTCCAAAACCACCACCGCTACTGCATATAGCCAAAGCTAAAATTCTATACCGATCAAAGTAACCAGCCATGATAGCAATGACACGAACAACACTGACACCCATTCCAATACCTGTAAATAGATTTCAAAAAAAATTGAAGAAAGACAAAAATGATACATATCGATAATATTGGAAAAAATATATACAAGAACTGAATTTAGTACAAAAAGGTGATTGGCAAAATGTAAATATCTTGCAAATCTAATCAAAATTCATGGAGTACGAGTATTAAGTTTATAAGTAACAATAAGAATGTTGAAAATCAAATGCTGAGACATTAGTTCGCATGAATAGTTAACACTTCTTATTGATTGTAAACTTACTTACGTCTTCTCTGCAGTGAATAAATCCAGAGTAGTTAGTCGTATTGAAAAGATGCTAGGAGTTGAAATAACAGTAGTTTGTGAGTAATCGAAATCATTTTAGTGAATAATTCATCGGAGTTCGAAAGTAAAACGATGAATGTAACTAACTCATTTGTCAAGTTCAAGTTTCTCAAATCAAATATTTGCCTAGCATTCTGTGCGATAGTTAATTATGTTAATCAACTGTTAAAACTGTGGACTAGACGTTCATGTGCAAGTCCGTTAAATCTTGGTTTCGATTAATACGAGGTGCAGGAATCGTGGCTGTGCACTGCCAATGAGACCGATACCAGTACGAAACGGTCGCCCACTTCTTCAAGGTTTCTAATTATGGTTTCAAGTTGAATGACTAATTCATTAACATCACAAAACACAGTGGCTGAAGAATTGTAATCATTCTTATCATTATTTATATTGATTTACGTCAACATATGAATTGGTCTTAATGAAAATGAGATATATATAATTAAAAGAATAAAGCTAAATTGATCCAGTTTACTATAAATCTAAAATCTAATACAACTTACCATTCCTTACTCCTTCCCTAATCTGTCATGAGACAATTAAACTAGTATAAATATTCCTCAATACATTTCTGAGTAGATGTATCAATGAAATTTGAAATAAATAAATATATATATCTAAATCTATCTCGAAAATTTTGTCAAGTAATCGAAAGTATAATTTGTTATATATATATGTAAATACTAGATCTTGAAAGATTGTCAATCATTATTTCTTAATGAAATAATGCAGTGTAACAACTTATGAATATTTCTACCACCGTAAGTTATATGGAAATCTGTTTATGCTTGTCATTTGAAATGCCTGAACTATTACGAGTTCTTCTGAGTCGGTACACGAGAGCGAAGACAAATGATACAGTGACACGATAGGCTTCTCTAATCAGAGCGTCTCAAAGCCTCCACTGAGTAGAAGAAGAATTGATATGGCGTACAAAATGTATTTTACAAGCACCCAGAAAATACGAAATTAGGAAGCACACAAATCGAGTTTGATTATACATCAAAGAGACGTCCTTGAGAAAGCCACAAAAATAGCGTACTGAAATAAAACATCAACCAATAACAGTCAAATATTTTCCTGGTGGAAAATGTAATCTCGAAGTCAACTAATCGGCCCATGTGCAAAACCATAAAATCCAAATTTGTGACCTGGATCAAGTAATTTCTGGGGATCTAACGTCTCCGACAAAATCTTAAAATTGGTAACATTTTTTATTCCTACAACAGTAAACATCTTTTTCAGTAGTTCTACGTAATCATAGCAAAATATACGTTGGTTTATAGATTTATTCACATTTTCAATTACGGATGATCAGATAAAACTGGAAACGTAAAACAAAATATAATCATGTACCTAAGATCATGGGGAAAATTTGTAGCTCATGTGAATGTGAAGTGGCCCCACATTTATGTGCATCCGCTTACATTTAATTTGGCCAAGCCTTTCGAATAATTTATTTAACCAAGCCATTTGTATAACAATAAATTATATGTACCATTGGCTTTTATTATTGTGTGGTTTGTATGAGCTGGTATGACTGAGCTTTGCTTAACGCCTACGCGCATATGCATCCTATTCACTTTAATATTAATCTCTTAAATATCACGATGACTCAGATATCTTTCTTTGTTTTTATATGAACATTTTAATTTCATTCATTCATTCGCCCATTCGCATATTCGCTCGCTAGTGTGTCTGCTCGGTCTGCTTGTCGTCTGCTATCCCTTTTTGTGGTGTGTCTCAATGAAAGTATTCAATACTTCGAATTCATCTTCTGATTTATAAACCGTCAGGCGCTATTTGGCGACGATTGTCTGAACGAGTTAATTACGAAACTTAAGAACACCTAGGAATCGGCACACTAACAAATGAAAAATTGCGGTAGAATTTCGTTCGATCAGCTGGATATTTTCGTTGTGGAAATTTGATTGTATTCTTCTGCTGAACAATATCATCAACACAAACATCATTTCTATTTGAAGTTAACGCTCATGATGTCGTTGTTCAGAAGAACAATGAAGGCTCCCAAATCAAAACATTCAGCTCAAAGAACAAAACCTTTACCACAATCACATATCTAAATTTTATTATTGAATGAGATTGCTTAATAATTGTGTCTAATTTGAATAAAATATAATTTACCTCCAAGTAATGTATATGTTATGAAAAATGCCCAATAATTATGAAAGAATACTGAAGCAATCATAGCAGCACTGGTCATAATTACAGCAACAATAGTAGCACGTCTAGTCGGAACTACATCCAATAAACGATTATATACTGGGGCTAGACAATAATGAAGTAAAAAACATACATACATACATATTAATCAGTTTTTATGAATAAAGATTATCAATAATAAATCATCATCAATCACACGCTGATATAATTTAAAATGATGCGATCATTTTTGAGTAAAATTCATACAATCTTGAAAGTGATAAACTCTGAATTGAGTTAGAGATTTATTGATCACGGAAGGAGGAGGGTTAGGCGTGGGGTTTGGAGACCTCACTCATCCCGTGGAAAACTAACTCACTAAAATACGCTGACCAGACAAATCAGTTCAAAAGAAGAAAGAAAGTTAAGCTTTACTTTCAAACTAATTGTAGACGTAAAAACCATCTCAAGATCACATTGCATATAAGTTAAAACAGCATATGATGAAACGATTGATCTCATTGAGATATTGTAATGAATAATTTCATTTGAAGAATCATGTTAGATTATTTAAATAGTATTGAATTCCATATTAGGATTTGGTTGCAGAGTGTAGGATTTAGATTTTCACTCGCCAAATTAACTTTGTGTATACTCCTTAAGCTGAATCGCTGTAGTAAATAACGCAGTAGCATAAACTAAATACGATAATATTTTAGAAGTATATTTCATATGTCCATTAGTTTAAACAAACAATCAGAGACGCGATTAAGCGAATTCATAACTTATCTACTCAAAACATCACACGTTACAAACACGAATGCATTTTAAGATAGCATATTACACACAGAAGGATAAAACTGAGGTAGTGGGATCTAGTAAAGAATGTACATGTCTTGAATGTCACAGGTGCTTGCGAAGACGGAGGCAAATGCGACAAAATAGTTACAAGCTGTCTGGATTACTACAGTCGAACCACGCAGGTGTTATAATACAGAATCCAGTACGAGAAGTAGGATTCGAGTCACAACACCGTCAGATGCTAGACCTGAAATACAAAGGTTGAGCGTTCGCGCACAAGATCGAAGGTCCTGATTTCGAATCCTGCGAGTAGAAGGAGTTGAGAACGCGCATTGTTAATGAGTCAGTCCTATACCAGGATTAAACGGCCGTCCAGTACTTTCACGTTTCTAACGGTGATCTAACAATGATTGGTTCATGATTTCAGTATGCAAGAACATTGATATCCATAAGATTATAACGCTTAGTGAGAAACATATTGATTGATGAGTTTATTTGAATTTTGAACGATTGTTACATTCTTGGGTACAAGTTAAATGTCTATTCACAAAACATCAATAAGTATTCTTGAAAGTACTTTCTAAACTTCATTGAATATCCATAGGAAGGAAAGTTTTCTTTGAATAAATCATTAGACCAAGTTATCATTTGAATTATCACACACATGATATTTAAATGACAACACATTTTTTCATTTTATTTCGATCATTCTAGTCTGTTCGAAAGTGAATTATCTAAAGCAAACTAATTCTACTTGTTCGTCTCATCAATGATGACCTTGTTGTCCATTTCAAATTTGTGTAATTTTTAACATTTTATCAAAAGTATCATGTACAAAAATAAGATAAATGGAAATAAGT
>OX103972.1:34741740-34784113 GCA_944470395.2 Schistosoma turkestanicum | reverse complement strand
TGTCACATTCATCGTTTGAAATGAAAAAAGAAGCATGAAGTGCTTGTAAAGTGTATTCGGCAAGTTTTACTGCATGTTTGTGTAGTTTCTAATTGATAGTTCAAGTGAGATATATATGTCACAATAATTATACACTTTAGTCTTGAATATCCATTCTAAAACATTCAGATATCATGACATTTCTAACTCATCAAGTTTATGAGAACTACATGTGAGAAAATGAGGCGGCTACTAAAAGAATTACACATGACATACTGCCATTTGATTATGTGGATAACTTCAAGTCTAGATCTGTCAAGAAAATCAATATTTGAATTCCACGAGATACGGTAAATAGTGATAAGTTGGAGTTCTTCAAGACGAAGAGAATGGTGGTAGACAATGAAGTACACTGCACTGAGAAACGGTGTCAGATATGAAGAGAACGAATATTTGTTGATTAGACCTGGAAAGGAACACTCAAGACAGAGAAGGTTGGAGGATGCTGGTCGGTTGCCTACACTCAATTAGCGGATAACACACTTTAGTAATTCTAACCAACATTCAGATATGGTAGTGAATTTAATGCAATAATCACAGGCAACGCACAGTGTTGGCACTATCGATTTGGTTAATTATCTTACAACTTACAAAAGTGTCCTGTAGATACTAGTAGACGTAATCGATTTTCTGACTCCATTTTTCGGGCACTTTTTCAAAGTTTAGTTCAGTTAAATAATTCATAATGAATCACATACGCGCTACATTCAAGCAAACAATATGAGGATGGAATTGAATCCACATGAATTATTGTTATTGAATTGTGTCTATAGACACTCGAAATGTTTAGTCATCACAAACGATTAGATATTAACAACTATAAGACATTGAACAAAGTTATTGAAACTAATCGCAACTATATCGAAATAACAGTTTAGTTAGTTTCGGATGACTGGTGTCTTTCTCCCATGTTAGTTTTCGTTATGCAATGTTATGTTCATTGCATTGTGTAGTTGTTTCATGTTTTCCTTGTGTTGCAACGTTTTCCGTTATCACTGGGAGTTTTTTCCACATATTTCGATTTATCAGTTCTAATGCTACTTTTCACTTGTTTGTTTGCATATATGTGTTCAGCCTGTAGGTTAGCCAACTGTGCTTGTATTCAGTTGTTAAGTACTGCTTGATTCCTGTTGTCCCTTTCTTAAATCTATGCAGTGTATCATAGCGATTCATTCCTTATAATGTTGCTCATTTGGCCGTTATGACATACTGACATATAAATATTTCTGTATTATCACACGAAAAGTTTGTTTAATATAATCGACTCAGCCCAGTTAAACTCTGTACATTGCATAATACAACTTGACGAAACCATTGAGTACTGATAATACATAGATCGACAATTACTATATTCATTACACTCAGAATGTTCTATTTCACTGAGCTAAGAAGTATAATAAGACAAGTCTAGCATGTAATGACAAAGAATTAATTTACCAAAGAAATATTACCTCCTTATATGCAGTTGTAAGTAATATTACTATGAAAATGTTTGTTAAATTTGTGCTGATTGGTTTATAAACAGACCGAAATTCTCTTAGAGATTATGTTTGGTACGATATGCGGCTTCCAAGTTCTGAATATGTTCTACCTCACACTGACTATTCGAGTAAACTGACAAGAGTGAAGTAGAAGATTTATTTGCACGCTACCGAATAATATGCATTATATGCATAAATACATCATTTATGCAAAAACATCTCTCGATCAATGTTATTCCTTTGTCCTTTGGGACATGTCTAATTTGTATCAAGCGAACTCCTCAATTGGCTGCTTCCGAATAGTTCATTATATCACAACCCCACTCCCAGTGGAACCTCTATCAAAATATTCGTATCGCATTTGGAATCGATTCAGCCTTTCGATAATGAAAGCACCACAACCGAAACATTCAGATCAAAGAACAAAACTCCAACACGAACATTCAACCTATTGTGATGAAATATTTACGGTGTGTTCAGGCTGCAAATTTTCCATTGAAACGTACAACTATACCCATGGCTAAGTTTGGGAAAATCTAAGTTTCACAGATCACCTGATTGATAGAGTCAGTCAGGAGTAACGAGGTCAGGGTAAATGAAATGATAATCCTGCTTTAAAAAATCATCAGGAAAACATCAGATCTCTCAACAACTTCGGAAAGGCACATAAAGCAAAACTTATGAGAGAAGATTGATACAGCGAGCCGACTGGAAGCAGTCACACGAGATGTTTGCTTGATGCCAATCAGAAATGTTCCAAAGGACTGGGAAATATCACAGATCAAGAAATGTTTATGCATAAATGAATATCTATGCATTTTATTCGATAGCCAAACGAATTTTTACTTTCACTCTTGTCTTTTTACTGGAGTAGTCAGTCTGAGGTAGTGGATAGCGCCTGTCACATCGGTACTAATTTCTTGTCATATTAACTTTTAAAATTGCTCCATCACTTTTGGATTACTCAAAAAAATAGAACCACTGAAGATCAACTTACAGTTCTGTATGATTGAGCATCAAAGTTAAAAGGTGTAGAATTGTGAGTTCACTTCTATTCATAACTAAGAACTAATAAACATAACTTATATACAAAAACATTGATCTACCTAAATGTTATATGAATTAAACTTTTAATTTAATTTATGAATAAGTCAAATATCAGTAGAAATTTAAGTAATGACTGTCTAAATCTTTCATAACTAACAGTGTGTAGATAAATTTTCTCTTAATCATTTGTGTAACATTTCTCGTACAGTTTTTGTCAATGAGTTTTGTTTTAAGTCATCTCATTTTTGAATGTCATCAATGAAATTTTATTTACATCTGACGAAAAAGCTGGGAACAAAGTTAATAAATTTTTCGTTAAAAAAGTAGGCGCAAAAAGCTTTCATAAATAACCTTATTAACTTTCATTAATACAGGAATATATTTACTACAATAACTTTTAAATAATATTCTTCGGTTTAATTTAAGCCACTATCTGCATTTGATTAGTAAAGTAATTATCTTCACTCTTGAGCAAGATTGTTTGAATGTAATTGAAACATTTCACGTCAATCAATAAATTAAAACTACAAAATTTAGTAAATTCATCAAAGCATGCATACGTATGACGGTTATTATGCTATTATTCTATCTAAACGATGTATTTATTTACAGAGATTTCGTTTGACATTAAACCTCAAAAATATTAGCCGTAGTTTAATGCCTCTAAACGTTAATATTCCCTTAACACTCTTGATTGTCTGACAATGTTTAGCATTTCAAAGTTAAATGAAACTCAAAAAATCTACAGAATATTGAATTATGTCAACGTAGCATTTTAACACAAATAAATCAGCACAAATTGCAACAATCTTACAAAACGAAGTTAGATTCTCTTTCAATATTCAATAAAAGTCATTTAATGAAATCAATAAATGACTCCTACTCATTCCAAACGCATAGAAAAAATTGCTTTTATTCTTTTATTCAAAAGTATCATAAAACTTTTTATTGAGAGTTGATTACAAATCTGCGTCCAAAATGTGTTGAAATATTTAATATGAATGTGTTAATGATCAGATGTTTTACTATCATTGTAATAATAATAATAATAGTAATATAAACATTCTCAAAAGTTATTTTGTTTAAATGCACTAAAAATTACTCAATTGTCAAGAATTCATCTTCTCAACTATTTATAGTATCTTTTAAGATGACCATATATATACATATACTTATTTTTTCAGGTCATCCTTTTTAAAAAGTTCGTCATTTCAGTTCAATAAATGAATATGATGTGATAACTAGTAACTGTTATCAGTTCAAATGTGATTTATTAGTTTTGAAAATATTGTTTGCATATCTGCTCACTTTTCTGTTAAAAATTGATCTTTTGTTGAGGAAACAGTAAACATATCATACATGAATACAATAAAACCAACTTATATATATATGTAAAGAAAAATAGTCGTACGATGTGCTCACTAGGGACTAGTTTTGTGAGAAAATTTACGGAGTTCTAGTGAGAAGACGTTACCAGTGGAGTTCAACCCTATGGGATTCAGGGAATTACCTACCGGAGACAGTAGGTGAGGCTGTGCTAAACCTCAGATTGATCAAGGTTAGACATTTACACCATCGGATGCTGGCGCAGTGGTCTATAGGTTAGGTATTCGCTTGCAAGATCAAAGGTCCTGTGTTTGATTCCTGCAGAGTCGCAAGAGTCGTGGAAGAGCACTACTCGTCAGTCAAACTATTATAAAGATATTACAGTTCAATAAATTTCACAGTCGTTATAAACAAAATGAAAAAGATTATTATTATTATTATTACTATTACACAATTCAATAAATTATCTACTGCGTTGCTTACTTCTTATCAATATGGATTATAGTTTTTGTTTGAATAGGTAAAAAGTAAAAAATAGAAAATTATTTTTCAAAACACTGATATCATCTGATTCTAGGTAAAGATGTTCGAGTAACAGGTAGGTTGCTAAGATATTACCAAACATCAGAAAAAATGTGTCCCAGTTTTGTTTTAAACACGTTTAATTAAATGATACCGTAACATAGCAACATATCGAATTTTTGTTTAAAAATTGATATTTCGCTTTCTTATTCTTTTTCAATAGGCTAAAATCAACTTCCGTTTCAAGAAATGATACGTTTTAGAAGTCGAAAAAAAACAGCATTTATTTTCCTTGAATGATTATCTTTTCAATTTGAACTCCATGACCAAACAAAAACTGGAGTTTTAACAATTTCAAGTAGGATGTATAAGTTGAGCATTTCTATTATTTGAAAAATTGAACTTTTATTAATTGTACTTGTTTTACTGAATGCAAACGATTATCAACAGCTTTTAAAACATGAAATTGTTATTTCAATGATTAAATTAAAAAAGATGCTTTCATGATGATGATGATGATGATGATGATGATGATGATGATGATGATGATGATGATGATGATGATGATGATGATGATGATGATGATGATGATGATGATGATGATGATGATGATGATGATGATGATGATGATGATGATGATGATGATGATGATGATGATGATGATGATGATGATGATGATGATGATGATGATGATGATGATGATGATGATGATGATGATGATGATGATGATGATGATGATGATGATGATGATGATGATGATGATGATGATGATGATGATGATGATGATGATGATGATGATGATGATGATGATGATGATGATGATGATGATGATGATGATGATGATGATGATGATGATGATGATGATGATGATGATGATGATGATGATGATGATGATGATGATGATGATGATGATGATGATGATGATGATGATGATGATGATGATGATGATGATGATGATGATGATGATGATGATGATGATGATGATGATGATGATGATGATGATGATGATGATGATGATGATGATGATGATGATGATGATGATGATGATGATGATGATGATGATGATGATGATGATGATGATGATGATGATGATGATGATGATGATGATGATGATGATGATGATGATGATGATGATGATGATGATGATGATGATGATGATGATGATGATGATGATGATGATGATGATGATGATGATGATGATGATGATGATGATGATGATGATGATGATGATGATGATGATGATGATGATGATGATGATGATGATGATGATGATGATGATGATGATGATGATGATGATGATGATGATGATGATGATGATGATGATGATGATGATGATGATGATGATGATGATGATGATGATGATGATGATGATGATGATGATGATGATGATGATGATGATGATGATGATGATGATGATGATGATGATGATGATGATGATGATGATGATGATGATGATGATGATGATGATGATGATGATGATGATGATGATGATGATGATGATGATGATGATGATGATGATGATGATGATGATGATGATGATGTCAATAAATCAACAATGATTTTGAATGATTCAGTCAAAGTGTTCTGTGTAGATAACTAATGTTCATAGAGTATTACTATTAAATGAAATATTTCGCAACATAAATTTTTCGTTTGTAATAAATGGTAAGATTCAATCCTTATTCATTATGAAACTAATGATATATACATTAAAACTAATAGCAAACACAATACTTGATTTAATTTTATTGCTTTCTATCAGTTAAATAATCTCAGTGAATTACGGACAACTACTTCTACTTCATATATAAATATATATTCACTTTATATATCAATCAGTGTAGTTTCTAGTTACTTCGTTATCACAGAAAAACGTGATCATTGTGAAAATAATTCAAAGTTTTGACTCAAATGATTAACAATGTTAAGCTGTATAGAAATCATTTCTAATCCACTTATTATACGGCTGATCTTTTGTATTGAATAGAGTTCTACAGAATAAAAGTATACAACATCATTGAATCCAATTCAATTCAGTTGATCCAGCTGACGGTTACCGAATAGGATGAAGCGTGCTTCCAGGATTCTACTCCTGACCATCATTCATCTCCTTTTTGCATGAATGTTATTTCTTCTCAAGAATTAATTTGAATGGATAGAATACCAGAAAACATGAAGCACTTGATAAATGTTTCATCACTGTGCATTTATACACCATGAGGAGATTTGAAAAAAGACTGCTATGATTCTTGAGCTTTAATTCAGTGTATCAATCAATTACACAACACAACATACTCTAAGTTTATAGACGTCGTTATTATATAGTTCAAAACATACTAGTTTATCTAGTTCACTATATTTATGAAATCTATAAGAAACACCTGAATGATGAGCCTGTACCGTGTAAATAAATACAATTTCTACTTAAAGTGTCTTTTAAATTGCTGAAATGATTTATTCAATATTTTTCTCAATTAATTTAACTGAATTTTAGTTGTGTTTGTTTCATTTATTTAGTATTCAATTGTTGAATGATAATTTATGAAACGTGATAAATAAACACCAGTACAATGTGAGATATTGAATATCACTGAACTAATAACAAAAATAGGAATGAAATTGTAGATCGTATATCACATCATATCAGAAAAGGCAACATGGTTGAATAAATAGAATAGTAGTCAGGGAATTTCTCAGAATAAAAACTTATCATTTAGAAAAAATATTCCTTGCTTAAACATTACGAGTGTTTATTTTCCAAATTAAATGAATTCATTCATGATTGAATATTTCGAGTGATGTAGTCGCAAATGGATTAGCCTCCCAGCCATAGTCATGGCATATTTTCACATTCGATTTAGTGTAAATGAAGTTCTATACTTTACCATTCTACGATGCCACTCGTTCCTGATCAAAGACATTACTTATGTTCAACTTTTGTTCAAGTGTTTACAATTATTTCTTGTGATTGTGGTGGAGATTTGTAGTTCAGATAGATGTTTATGTAAGTAACCTACTCTGAACTGAATGTTTAAGTCGAGTGAACCTACGTGGACAACTGTCTTTCAGAATAATAGTTAGTTCATATTGTTCATCTTTCTGTGCCCTCAGTCAACTGTGGTATGTTCTCACTATTCTGAGTGAGATTTGTAAACAATGGATTTTATGAGTTGAACGGTTGTGAATACTTATGTTGAGAAATCAATCTACTACTAAACCGTCTAATATACAAAACAAAACGTCACCACTATTGTTTGCAGTCGACTTCTCAAACAATTATCGATATACTAACAAGAAATTTAGTAAACAAGACCATTAATCATTCATCCTTCACTCTCATTGTTTATAAGTGTATGACTATGTCAGACTGAATAACTATTTATTAATGACCGCATGTCTCTAGTTGCGTTACAGAAACTTGATGCCTACCACTGCAGTCACCATAAGGTGACACCAATTCGTAAGCAGCGCATTCACTGTGACAATGAAGTTTATATCACTCACATTCTCGCCACGTTTCATGACACCTCACAAGCACTCATTCGTGTCGACCACTGATATGCGATCGGACATCATCTTAAGCAGTGTGCTGATGTTTCCTTACACTGTATGCTCGGACTGAACAATGTACAATGCATCGGATCGGATCACAGTACCGACATTGTACAAGTTTGGTGGTTTCACGCTCACATTCATGCTGTGCCATAAACGCCA
Organism: Schistosoma turkestanicum; assembly: GCA_944470395.2. Lineage (NCBI taxonomy): Eukaryota > Metazoa > Platyhelminthes > Trematoda > Strigeidida > Schistosomatidae > Schistosoma > Schistosoma turkestanicum. Next base: position 34,775,984 of record OX103972.1, on the reverse strand, counting down.
CATAGATGTCATCAGCATGTTTAGTAAATCTTTCTTTACTACCAACTCACATATGCACTGCATAATGTGTTCTTGTTTACTCATATACAATGATTATATTAATAAAACAAAATAACGAAATATCACTCACATGTAAATCATTAAATTTCACTTTTCTTTTAAACATTCTTGTTAATAATGATCAAAACAAACTGATTTAATTATTGATGAAACAATGTTCAATGGTTGCTGTTGTCGTTAAATGTCAAATGTAACACTGTTCATTACAATTACGTCAAATAATAAATGTGCAAATATCGAAATAGATAACCAGTATTTATTGATTCACTTTTCAAATTAGATTTGTTGTAACTGTACTGATGATAATTAAATATATTCTGATAGAAGTAAGGTGTTTTTGAGCTCGTTCATCTGATCAATTGTTTTTATTTTGTTCTCTTCAATAGTAATAATAATTAAAAAAATAACTATTGAATTTTTATTGGTTTAAAATAATATATTATTTATAGGTGACGTGATTTTGTCTGTTGACATTTTTTGAACTACTTGAACTAAATTCCATGTAAATGAGGTCGTCTAATTAACGAAAACATTACATTGGCAATAATAAGTTGACTTTACAAAAATTTCTTCACAAATATAATGAAATCCATATGGTTGAAATAATCTAGGGTGAGAATGATACAATGTATTCATACAGATCGAAACAGTCAATGTAATAGAGTATAAGTAATCAATCCACTTTTGATAAAAGTTTCATTGGTTTTGAGTAATTAGAATTATTTTCCTGGCAAATATCATTGATGAACAAGATGAATGTGATGCAGACGTGAAAAACATGGATTAGCACGGTAAGCGCTGCATTTCTACCATTGAGCAATATCTGCAACTGAAAAATCAATTCTCAATCAACAACATAAGTCACAATTTTCAAATACGAACATCAAGACAGTTCTATTGTATGGAGAGGAAACTTAGAGAATTACAAAGGCTATCATCTAAACAATACAGGTGTTTATCTTTATGCAAGTTGTTGTCTATGCAAGATACTTCAAATCCGTTGACCAGATAACATAAGCAAAGAATTACTTTGCTTGAGAGAGGAAAATAATGATCTCCACTAGGAAAAGACGCTAGATATGAATAGGATACATCACAGAAATCATCGAACTGCATCATGAGGCAAGCCGTAATTCGAAATAGTTGTGAGCAAAGAAAAAGTGATAGATCAAGGAACACTTGCGCAAAATAGTGGAGACAGTCATGAAAAGAATTGATCGGACTGGAAAGGGAGGCTCGGCGCTGTACTCCACTAGTAGATAACAGATGTAAGTAATTTAGTAGGAAAGCAAGGATGGTCCATTTGAATGTTCATCGAATTACTTAGTCCAGTAGTTAGATATGCTTTGACTATTTTTCAAGTTACATTTATCTATTTCTGTTGTTATAATTTTTGAAATAAATCTACCGATAAATTTATAGAAATGATAATGAATTCCAAACAACTTACTCATCAAGCGAAAAATGAAACTAATAAAATGGTCATGTGATCATTTATTCACATTGATTATTAGTTTGCAACGTTATCAGATTCATTTGTGTTGTCTGTTTGAATGCACGTCTGTTAATAAATATTATGAGATGTTGTATAGTTAGATTATACCATATTTAGAGTGAAATTTTCATTTTTTTCAATGAACAAACGGAATAATGAATAGTGTAGGATCCAAACTGATGTTTGAACTGAGGAATAACTGTCTAGTTAGTTTAGACAAGCGCCTTACCCAGTTTAAAACCAAAATAAGTGATTTGGGTAAATGACGGTTCTAATATGCATCATAAATATAAATGTAAATCATTACCTAAACAAATATTATCACTCAGTTTTTCTACCAACAATTGTTCAATTATTCAAATCAACAGCAACAAATAAATGGTATTCTATACCCCTTGGATAGATAGAATTCGTTCGAAAGATAATTTTTGGTTGGTTTACAAAACAGACTGTTTCCTATTCTGGAAGAATGCTTCAATTCACCACAATCAAAATGCACAATTCCAGTCAAAGCAAGCAACACAATCAAAACAGGAACAAATCAATATGGTTGTCGCCATGACTAAGTATCAACTTAAACAACATAATACAGTTCACACAGAAACATAGAAACTCAGTGAAGTCAAAAGAAATAGAAACTATAATAAAATAGAAACATAAACATCTCAAATGGAATCGAACAGACTAATAAAATGTACAACTGAAGGCACCGATAATGTCAAATTACAAATGTATACATGGAAGGATTTTCACAAACAAAGCCTTCAGAAAATGGATCTTACAACAAGATTATATGAAATGACAAGATTTGGTTGAGTAGTGGTTGCATTGATTAAAAATGTCACTAATCCTTTGAACCGTTTAGATTGAAAATGAGACCTTAAACAAGGAAAAAATTTTTTGAAAAAATAATTTTAAAAATAACGTGTTTAAACACAAAGTATGAACGTAAAGCTATGATCAGAGCGTATAAAAGACTGGAAGAAATCGATTTCATCGATAAGTCCATTCCTGGTGAATAAGATCTAACCGTAACCCATGCTTATCATACCAATTTTATCAAAGCAAATGACGAGATCATTTTATCACTGGTGAAACGGGGATAGAAGAATTCTTCCGATTTTGTTCTGTAAATTATATCTTCGTCAAATGATTATCACTGTTTTATAGATGTTGATTTATCATCCCTTGATAATAATCAGCACGAAAAATTATTTTGTTTCATTTCTTCTCCCCTCTTTAAGACGAAAATTTATCATAAAACATGAATAACATAATCGAACTTTATAAACGATTCAAAGAAAATCAGTTTATTCTTCAGAGGGTTCAGAGATCTAAGCATCAGGCATCTTCATCTTATCGGTAAAATAAGTAAATTGCAATGATCTATTAGTTATATAAGTTATGATTTAACAGTGCGAACACATGTTATTTAACTACAGTTTAGTATGAACTCACACAACTTCACAGATATACTCCATTTTTAAATGTAACTAATAATTATTGAATATTTGACCAAATTCATAACACAATAGAAAATCAATTAAGAATGGAAATTTGAAAAAGTGTTTCTCATATGCATACTATTCTACACATCATGTTGAAAATCAGTAATTGATTGTTAAACAAAAGTATAATTTCAAGTTTCAGTTCACCACATGAAGTATAAACTACTTCTTTTAGAATCATTTTGAGATCAGTCAATTCATTTCTTATCAGAACAAGTCTTCAAGGGAAACTAGCTGGTTCTGTAAAATCTTTTGTTTGGTTATCGAGTTGTAAATATGACAGTTATTTCTCGATGTCAAGGCTTCGATAATAAATGGTATGAAATAACACTCTGAAGTGTCTAGAAAATAATGATAATAATTAAGACAAAATACTCAAAAGAAAAATCAATATTTATTTAGAAGATTATTTCGAAACGTATCAAGAAACTGTTATTAGGAACATTCATCACATTTGAACAAACGAAATAATATTAAGGAATAATCAATATTTAAAAGTTGTACATTCAGATTCAACCAAATTCTGCTCATCAACATTAAGAATGACGTTGCAGTATACACTGATATGTTGAGACCGTATAGCTCGTCACAAGCATAGGACAAACTGATTAATCCATTCATCTTCAGTTATCATTCACACATCTTCACACCTTGTTAATTATCGACTTGCAGACTTGCGTGTTTTCCTTGAGTGAATGCATGCAATGCTTATTTCCCTTGTCATACATCCGGTTTATTTTATCTGACTATGGAGTAATTCAACATGCCTCATTACATTGAGTTGACACACTGCGTGTCTCTACTTCACTTTGCATTGCTTCTCCGCATTTCATTCTTATGTCTTTCTATTCGAACGATTTTATGAAAATGAATTCATTAAACTCAATCTGTATTGGTTTCTAATTAGCGACCCATCACACAAACCGGTACCATATTTATTGCTTAAACAAAAATGTGTCACATGAGGCTATTTCGGACTGTGATTAACACTAGACAGATAACAGAAAACTATGATAATTCTAGACTAATGAGTTGTGAATCAATCACACATCTTTGCTTTTGTTGGCCTCGTAATGGATTATCTATAGAGCGATATTGATTGATTTTGTAAGAGAGAAAGCTTGATTGAAATCTCTTCTTGATTATAGAATAAGCTGATAATCACACTTTGTTGGATAAAAAATAAAAACATTGACATAATATTTAAAAATATCATTTTTTTCAAACTTTTGAATCAAATTCATACAACAACACTTTACAACACTTTTCTTTCATTTAGCTAACATTCACTGATTTTCTTTGTAGTCAGTGAATGAATCAGAGTCACTTTAGAAGATAAACTGTACGCAGAGTGCTGTGAGCACAAAAACAACTGACAACGTCATTGATTATGATGTGTTTTGTAAATGTAACACATAGTCATTAGAATTCTTACAGTCTTTATTGAATTAATTATATGACCAAAAACAGAAACAATTTTAGGTCATCGGAGAAAAAAGCTGATAGTTTAAAATTGATCACACAGACATAAGTAAAGGAATGTAAAAATCAATGACGGAAATTGAATTTCTTTGTACAAAATTAATGGTACTATACACTGCTTTTGTGTGTTTTCTTTCATTCATAGAAATCTGTCAGCATCTTGGGGAATGCTGATATTAACAATATTTGGTATTTATCAACAATATGATTGATAACTTAAAATAGTTTTATCAATCAAAATAAACTCAAAATCAAAAAATGAAAAAGGTGTAGTACTGATTAATTTCTGGCATATTTTAGTGTTAGTGACCAATGATTAATTTTGCCTGTCACTTTTAAATGCACATAAAACTTTAGATATCTTTCAAAGAAAATTCTAGATAAAGAAAAAGAAATCAGAAGAAATGTGTTTGTGTCATATCGGTGAAACATATCATTGGAAATTGAAATAATATTTGGAATTTCATGTAGTTTTTCTCTTTGTTTCAAATTTGCCACAATAAAACATTCGAACAGTTTCTTAGAATTAATTGGCATTCTCTAGTTATCATTATATCGCACAATGAAATGGTAAGAGTTTACATAACAATTTCAAGCAATATCTTGTTTTGATCAGTTCGATTGCTTCTCGGAAATAATGAACTTTTTACAAACCGAAGTTGTGTTTTGGCAAATGTAGCGTTGACACATTTCTTCAGATGTGAATATCTCATTTTCCAATGGTTTTCATAAGTCGTCTCCGTTTTATTGTTTGGTAGGTTAGATCCCCAGAAGTCGCTTGATAAATGCCTAAATTTGGATTTCACGTTGGCCTTGAGATTTCAGTTCCCACCAGGAAAATCATTGGCTGTGATTGGTTGCTGTAAATTTTAGTGTGCAATTTTTTTGGCTGTCCCAAGGACGTTCCTATAATGTATAAATAAACGATATTTTTGTGCTTGAATACATTGTGCTTACTGGGTGTTTGTAGAAAATACTTTTCTACACTATATCAGCACTTTTCTTTAGTAAAAAGATCAGGGTAGCCTACCTGGACGTTGATTCATTGTCTCGTTCTAGTTTATTGAGTTAGGTGAACCCGTAATAGTTTTAAGCACATCTAGTGACGAACCTAACATTTATAAACCGGAATAAAAAGATGAGAAAAAATATCATTGCAGAATAACAATAATTGATTTATCTCGTGGATTTCCCTCAACTGCCTACAACCTAAAACCGTGATATGAATCATGAAAAGGAAACAAGTGTACATAATTCGTAAATGAATTATTAAGAATAACCTTAGCTAAAATATGGAGGAAGATGGCATTGAAAACTGATCAATATTTCTCTGAATAAGTAGTTTAATCTATGAATAGTACAGGACAGTATGGAAGCGAAATCATTACTGAATCAGTGGATAGATTATCTAATGTGCAATAGTTTCAGTAAAACTCAAAAGTAATATTAAGATATTGGAAAACTTGATTAAAGTTTATGGGTAACAGACAGAGATCTCATGTAATCAGTAAACAAAAATGAAAGTCATCAATACAAGGTAAGAGATTAATAACTATTTAATTTTGTTACATAAATTCGATTGTTTTTTTGATGCAAAAACTTCAGCAATGCTCAGAAAGTTTGAATTCCTTTATATATTGATAACTTTGAAGAGTTTAGGGTCTTCAACATTATGACCACAGTCAAGCAGTCAATCAGCAGCTATTAATCTGTTGAAAATTTCTAGTTCATTTAGTCACAATCTTTCTGCGATATGTTCGGAGATGCAGACAAGAATCTTCCGATGGATGCGCCTATAGCGCCAATATACAATTGGAGGTGGGTATTTTACCACATCTGATCGTCTAGATAATCATTTATTTCTTAAAAATAAACATCAATTTCCACGTTGGGTATGTTCTTTTAAGCATTGCCTTTAGTCTTAAATGAATCATTTCTGCTTATTCCATAGTTCACTTTTTTAAGAAGACAGGATTTTTTCCTTAACGATGAAATATCCCATTTTTTTTACTTTAGTTGTAACCATATTTACTTGAGCAAGGAATTGGCCATAGTTGAATGCTGCCTACGTAAAAACGACTATCCACAAAACATCTATTTGCTTGTGGTAATTGACAAATTATCAACGAAACAAAGGATCTTTACAGTTATTCCTAAACAACTGTCAGATTAACTGCTCCCAGTAAACCAAATGATAGAGTTGGAGTTTTTAAAAACATACTACGTATTGATAATATGTCGATGACACTATGTGTAATATGTCGGATAAGTTCCGTAAGGAATCCTCATAACAGCGAAAAAATCATGATTATTTTGAAGCATAAAACAACCTACTTCGATAATATGGGAAAATCACATTTTGGTCTAGTTGTTTGCTATTTAATAAAAATTCAAAGATTTGCATAAATTTTTCCTCTATCATTGTAGTGCCCTGACAATACTTGATCATTCAACTTGATCTCTATTTTGTATACCTCAGTAAACTGAATGAATTATTGCAAAAAAACCATGTTAGCTCTGAAAGTTATGAGATGATACTACTAATATATTAAATGGTATGCAGATTCATGTTGGTTTATTTTCTACTCAATACTGAACTTACATTACATGCAAATGCAACAAAATAAATATGTGCCTCGCTTCACCAAAATTCGGTAGTACAAACAAGATTCAATGACTCTTAGCTTGATCATTTATTAAGCTGGATAATTTTCACTTGATTATCAGGGTAAACATTATATTTCATTCAGATATATACACATGATTTTCGATGGTGAAGTTTGTATACACACATATGTTATAATTTTTTGAGAAAACCTATCGACAAGATGGGTAGCCTGTTTGCGTGTTGGATCTTTTTCAGAATCAGGAGTCACTGAGGTGGTTTAACTGAGTTAGGACATGCTTCAAGAAATTTGTTGAACACGACAACTGAACCACATACTGATGTAGATTCAAAAATACTTTAGGTGAAGCCTATCACTCGATTTATCTCGGTAATCAACCTAGTCACGACAAACCAAGATGCTGTAACAGAAAGCAAGAACACACAATACAAAAGAATCAGGTAAGAATCGCCTGAACAAACAGCAGCTGAATCAAAGAAGCTCAATCAGATACTTCAGCTGAGTGGGTCGCTATAGTGTGAGAAAACAATAAACGGCCAAATCATGTGTATAAGTAACTTGCAGAGATAAGGATTTGGTTTTGCAAGGAGTAGGACATAAACAACACAAAGGTTTAATTTTTTAAGGGATATAAAAATTTATTTATGCATGTTCATTTCTGTTGCATTATCTACTTTTTTTTATTCCCTCCATATCCAAATCCATTTTGCTTATCACTTTATTACTTATTAAATTTCAGTAAGCAGTTTCATTATCAGTAATTTTTAACACACGATATAAAATAAGTTTATTTGTTGTGTTTACATAAACTGATATCATGTTTTCTTGTAAATAATTCATATCGAAATTCGTAACAGTTTCTTACAGTCCTATACTGTTACGCATGCATGCACGTCAACACGTCAATTGATACTCTTGAACTATTACGAGTTCACCCTAGTCGGTAAACGAGAGCGAGGATCGATGATCCGGTGACACGACATGCTACTCTAATCCGAGTGTTCCAAGCCCCCATTGAGTAAAAGAAGAAGCTTAATATGAAATAGAATTTGTATTCTACAAGCATCCAGAATGTACTAGGTTCGAGTCCAGAAGAGAACCAGGATAACGGACTAGGGATCCGGGTCATAAATCGTCACAGATAATATATATTTATACATTTAGGTCTAATAGGAAACAACATTGAAGTCTGTGACATTGACAGTTAAGATGGCCAATGAGAAACAACTTTTGAAGTGACATTAAGAATCAGGACGACCAATAGGAAACAACACTTGAATACGTGACACTGATTTCTAGGACGAACATAAAATTGACCAGTAGGAATAAACCAATAGGAGTTGACCATTAATTCTCTTAGGATTTGGATAAATATCCTAGCACATACATTCATATATCTTTATTTGAATTCAACAGTTTTCATAATTTTGTGTTTTTCTTATATATTTCTTATTTTGGTTGTTGATAAGTTGACGTTAACAGTAGCCTTAACTATACCAGGGTTTTATTTACTCCACAAAACTTTTCTATTTGCATGAAAACAGACAACTTAATCATTGCAGATATTTCAGCAGTTGAAGTTTGTAACCGATTTCTGTACAGAACAGCTCGTTAAAGAGATAATCGTTTTTTCTCTCAAACTTCAGTTTCACACATAACTCGATTCGCTAGGTGAAACTTCAATTCGAATCTGCAATTTATGAAAATTAGCTCTTGAAAATAAAACTCATCATATAGCCTGAGCCACCTTATACAGTATACGTAGTACCGATTGTAACAATTTGATCTAGCCTGTTAACTGGAATGCCTCATGTAACACATTATTATTTGAGAATAAATATTATCACCGTTTGTATGATGACGGCAACAAGAAGCCGAATACAGATTGAGTTGGCTGGATTTATTTTCATGAAATCATTCAAATGGAAAGACATAAGAATGAAATGCGGAGAAGCAAAGCAAAGAGAAGTAGAGACACACACTGTGTCAACTCAATGTAATGAGGCATGTCGAAGTACTCCATAGTCAGACAAAATAAGCCGGATATATGACATGCGAAATAAGCATTGCATGCATTCACTCAAGGAAAACACGCAAATCTGCAAGTCGATAATTAACAAGGTGTGAAGATGTGTGTATGATAGCTGAAGAAGAATGGATTAATCAGTTTGTCCTATGCTTGTGACGAGCTATACGGTCTCAACATATCAGTGTATACTGCAACGTCATTCTTAATTTTGATGAGCGGAATTCGGTTGAAACTGAATGTACAACTTTTAAATGTTGATTATTCCTTAATATTATTTCTTTTGTTCAAATGTGATGAATGTTCCTAATGACAGTTTCTTGATACGTTTCGAAATAATCTTCCAAATAAATATTGATTTTTCTTTTGATTATTTTGTCTTAATTATTATCATTATTTTCTAGACACTTCAGAGTGTTATTTCATACTGTTTATTATCGAAGCCTTGACATCGAGAAATAACTGTCATATTTACAACTCGATAACCAAACAAAAGATTTTACAGAACCATTTAGTTTCACTTGAAGACTTAGTTCTGATACTAAATGAATGTACTGATCTCAAGATGATTCTAAAAGAAGTAGTTTATACTTCAAGTGGTGAATTGAAACTTGAAATTATACTTTTGTTTAACAATCAATTACTGATTTTCAACATGATGTGTAGAATAGTATGCAGATGAGAAACACATTTTCAAATTTCCATTCTTAATTGATTTTCTATTGTGTTATGAATTCGGTCAAATATCCCATAAATATTACTTACATTTAAAATTGGAGTATATCTAGTGAAGCCGTTGTGAGTTCATACTAAACTTTATTTAAATAACATGTGTTGCACACTGTTAAATCATAACTTATATAACCTACAAGATCAGTGCAATTTACTCATTTTACAGATCAGATAAAGATGCCGGATGCTAAGATCTCTGAATCCCTCTGAGGAACAAACTGATTTTCTTTGAATCGTTTATAAAGTTCGATTATGTTATTCATGTTTTATGATAAATTTTCGTCTTAAAGAGGAGATAAAAAATGCAATAAAATATTGTTGCGTGCTTATCATAATCAAGGGACGATAAATGAACATCTATAAAACAGTGATAATCATTTGACGAAGATATAATTTACAGAACAAAATTGGAAGAATTCTTCTATCCCCGTTTCATAAGTGATAAAATGATCTCGTCATTTGAGAGTGATATGATAAACATGGGTTACGGTTAGATCTTATTCATCAGGAATGGACTTATCGATAAAATCGATTGCCTCCAGTCGTTTATAACCTCTGATCATAGCTTTACGTTCATACTTTGAGAAGAATAACATAACACCACACAGTCGAGGATGCGACAGCGACTAGAGAAAGATATACCAGGACTTCTAACTATGATCTGACCACATCACCTCGCGCCGTATGTGTGAGTTGGTGACCCGAGCGCACGCACATGTCATACACAGATAGCTCGAACTGTGTATGGGCGTCGATAACCCGAACAACGAAATGAGGAGCATACACGCTGATGGCAAACAGGACACTCTAAAGTCCCGGAAATCAGGAATTCTGTATAACCACCGAACACTTCTGGAGGCGAACAAAGATCGAAATTTTATCAGAGTCAAGTCACCATATTCCTGATGAATAAGATCTAACCGTAACCCATGTTTATCATATCACTCTCAAATGACGAGATCATTTTATCACTTATGAAACGGGGATAGAAGAATTCTTCCAATTTTGTTCTGTAAATTATATCTTCGTCAAATGATTATCACTGTTTTATAGATGTTCATTTATCGTCCCTTGATTATGATAAGCACGCAACAATATTTTATTGCATTTTTTATCTCCTCTTTAAGACGAAAATTTATCATAAAACATGAATAACATAATCGAACTTTATAAACGATTCAAAGAAAATCAGTTTGTTCCTCAGAGGGTTCAGAGATCTTAGCATCCGGCATCTTTATCTGATCGGTAAAATGAGTAACTTGCACTGATTTGTAGGTTATATAAGTTATGATTTAACAGTGTGAACACATGTTATTTAAATAAAGTTTAGTATGAACTCAAACGGCTTCATAGATATACTCCATTTTTAAATGTAACTAATATTTATGGAATATTTGACCGAATTCATAACACAATAGAAAATCAATTAAGAATGGAAATTTGAAAATGTGTTTCTCATCTGCATACTATTCTACACATCATGTTGAAAATCAGTAATTGATTGTTAAACAAAAGTATAATTTCAAGTTTCAATTCACCACTTGAAGTATAAACTACTTCTTTTAGAATCATCTTGAGATCAGTACATTCATTTAGTATCAGAACAAGTCTTCAAGTGAAACTAACTGGTTCTGTAAAATCTTTTGTTTGGTTATCGAGTTGTAAATATGACAGTTATTTCTCGATGTCAAGGCTTCAATAATAAACAGTATGAAATAACACTCTGAAGTGTCTAGAAAATAATGATAATAATTAAGACAAAATAATCAAAAGAAAAATCAATATTTATTTAGAAGATTATTTCGAAACGTATCAAGAAATTGTTATGAGGAACATTCATCACATTTGAACAAAAGAAATAATATTTAGGAATAATCAATAATTAATAGTTGTACATTCAGTTTCAACTAAATTCTGCTCATCAAAATTAAGAATGACGTCGCAGTATACACTGATATGTTGAGACCGTATAGCTTGTCACAAGCATAGGACAAACTGATTAATCCATTCTTCTTCAGTTATCATTCACACATCTTCACACCTTGTCAATTATCGACTTGCAGACTTGCGTGTTTTCCTTGAGTGAATGCATGCAATGCTTATTTCGCATGTCATATATCCGGCTTATTTTATCTGACTATGGAGTAATTCAACATGCCTCATTAGATTGAGTTGACACAGTGTGTGTCTCCACTTCTCTTTGCTTTGCTCTGCTTCTTCGCATTTCATTCTTATTTCTGTCCATTTGAACGATTTTATGAAATTAAATCCATCCATCTCGCTCTGTATTCGGCTCCTTATTGCCGTCATCATACAAACGGTGATAATATTTATTCTCAAATAATAATGTGTTACATGAGGCATTCCAGTTAACAGGCTAGATCAAATTGTCACCATTGGTACTACGTATACTGTAGAAGGTGGCTCAGGCTATATAATGAGTTTTATTTTCAAGAGCTAATTTTCATAAATTGCTGATTCGAATTGAAGTTTCACCTAGCAAATCGAGTTATGTGTGAAACTGAAGTTAGAGAGAAAAAACACTTATCTCTCTAACGAGCTGCTCTGTACAGAAATCGGTTATAAACTTCAACTGCTGAAATATATGCAATGATTAAGTTGTCTGTTTTCATGCAAATACAAAAGTTTTGTGGAGTAAATAAAACCCTGGTATAGTTAAGTCTACTGTTAATGTCAACTTATCAACAACCAAAATAAGAACTATATAAGAAAAACACAAAATTATGGAAACTGTTGAATTCAAACAAAGATATATGAATGTTTCTGCTAGGATATTTATCCAATATCCTAAGAGAATTAATGGTCAACTCCTATTGGTTTATTCCTACTGGTCAATTTTATGTTCGTCCTAGAAATCAGTGTCACGTATTCAAGTGTTGTTTCCTATTGGTCGTCCTGATTCTTAATGTCACTTCAAAAGTTGTTTCTTATTGGTCGTCTTAACTGTCAATGTCACAGACTTCGATGCTGTTTACTACTCGACCTAAATGTATAAATACGCATTATCTGTAACGTTTTATGACCCGGATCCCTAGTCCGGTATCCTGGTTCTCTTCTGGAATCGGACCTCGTACTTTCTGGATATTTGTAAAATACAGTTTCTACTTCATACCAAGTCTTCTTCTTTTATTCAATGGGGGTTGGGATAATCGGATTCGAGTAGCATGTTGTGTCACCGGATCCTCGAGCCTCGCTCTCGTTTTCCGACTAAGGTAAACTCGTAATAATTCAAGCGTATCAAATGACATGTTTACGTGCATGCGTAACAGTATAGGACTGTAAGAAACTGTTGCGAATTTTGATATGAATTATTTAGGTTACTAAATACAAGAAAAAATGATATCAGTTTATATAAACACAACAAATAAACTTATTTAATATCCTGTATTAAAAATTACTGATAATGAAATTGCTTACTGAAATTTATTAAGTAATAAAGTGATAAGCAAAATGATTTGGATATGGAGGGAATAAAAAAAAGTAGATAATGCAACAGAAATGAACATGCATAAATAAATTTTTATATCCCTTAAGAAATTAAACCTTTGAGTTGTTTATGTCCTACTCCTTGCAAACCAAAGCCTTATCTCTGCAAGTTACGTATACACATGATTTGGCCGTTTATTGTTTTCTCACACTATAGTGACCCACTCAGCTGAAAATCTGATTGAGCTTCTTTGATTCAGCTGCTTATCGGTCAGGCGATTCTTACCTGATTAGTTTGTATTCTGTGTTTCTTGCTTCTGTTATAACATCTTGGTTTTTCCTGACTAGGTTGATTACCGAGATAATCGAGTGATAGGCTTCACCTAAAATATTTTTGAATCTAGATCGTATGTGGTTCACTTGTCGTGTTCGACAAATTTCTTGAACATCAACTCAGTTAACCACCTCAGCGACTCTGATTCTGAAAAGACCAACAACGCAAACAGGCTACATTTGTCGATGGGTTTTCTCAAAAATTATAACATATGTGTGTATACAACTTTTACCATCGAAAATCATGTTATATTATCGAATGAATATAAGTTTACTGATAATCAGTGAATTTATCCACTAATAAATGATCAAGCTAGAGTCATTGACCTTCGTTTGTACTACCGAATTTTGGTGAAGCGAGCATATTTATTTTGTTGCATTGTAGTAATCTCAGTTCAGTTATTGAGTAGCAAATAAACCAACATAATCTTGCATACCATTCAATATATTAGTTAGTATCATCTCATAACTTTCAGAGCTAACATGGTTTTTTGCAATAATTCATTTAGTTTAATGAGGTATACAAAATAGAAGATCAAGTTGAAGATCAAGTATTGTCAGGCACTACAATGATATTGGAAAATTTATGCAAAACTTTGAATTTTTATTAAATAGCAAACAACAAGACCAAAATGTGATTTTCCCATTATTTATCGAAGTAGGTTGTTCTATGATTCAAAATAATCATGATGTTCTCGTTGTTATGAGGATTCCTTATGGAACTTATCCGACATATTACGCATAGTGTTATCGACATATTATAATACATAGTATGTTTTTAAAAAAACTCCAACTCTATCATTTGGTTTACTGGAGGCAGTTAATCTGACATTGTTTAGAATAACTGTAAAGATCTTTTTTTCGTTATAATTTCATCCACAAGCAAATAGATGTTTGTGGATAGTCGTTTTTACGTAGGCAGCATTCAACTATGACCAGTTCCTTCTCAAGTAAATATGGTTACAACTAGAGTAAAGAAAATGGAATACTCCATCGTTGAGAAAAAATCCGGTGTTCTGAAAAAGTGAACTATGGAATAGGCAGAAATGATTCATTTAAGACTAAAGGCAATGCTTAAAAGAACATATCCAACGTCGAAATTGATGTTTCTTTTAAGAAATAAATGATTATCGAGACGATCAAATGTGGAAAAATACACACCTCCAGTTGTATATTGGCGCTAAAGCGCATCCATCGGAAGATTTTTCTCTGCATCTCCGAACATATCGCAGAAAGATTGTGACTAAATGAACTAGAAATTTTCAACAGATTAATAGCCGCTGATTGACTGCTTGACTGTGGTCATAAAGTTGAAGTCCCAAAACTCTTCAAAGTTATCAATATATAAAGGAATTCAAACTTTCTGAGCATTGCTGAAGTTGTTGCATTAAAGATCGAATTCATGTATCAAAATTAAATAGTTTTTGATCTTACTTTGTACTGATGACTGCCATTTTTGTTTACTGATTACATGAGACTGCCTTTTGCTACCATCAATTTTAATCAAGTTTCCAATATCTTAATATTACTTTTGAGTCTTGCTCAACTATTGTACATTAGATAATCTACATTAACCGACACCAGTATTCGATGGGAGGGTATCTCAGAGCTCTCTGTATGCTGTCTTCCTGTTCTTGCTTTCTTGAATTGTATCCAGAGTATCTACGATGATCAATATACAGTGGCGCCATTTCTTGTAGCCCAAAACCTCATGATAAGCTGAAATTATTTCTTCTTCAATTCATTTTAAGCTGTTCTACATGGTAGTTTCCTCTCCACTTAGTAGACCATGAAAGGTTTGAAACTTGTGGCTGAGGTCTGTAATGAATTCGATGAGATCTCCAATTACCCGAAGATAGACCGTATTAAATGTTTGTTATGCTGTTCACCCAGTTGTTCAATGCTTCTCTATTAACATTAGTCTTACTTTGTATTGATGACTTTCATTTTTGTTTACTGATTACATGAGATCGCTGTCTGTTACCATAAACTTTAATCAAGTTTCCAATATCTGAATATTACTTTTGAGTCTTGCTCAACTATTGTACATTAGATAATCTATTAGCTGTTTCAATAATGATTTCGCTTCCATACTGTCCTATACTATTCATAGATTTAACTACTTATTCAGAGAAATATTGATCAGTTTAAATGACATCTTCCTCCATATTTTAGCTAAGGTTATTCTTAATAATTCATTTACGAATTATGTACACTTGTTTCCTTTTCATGATTCATATCATGGTTTTAGGTTGTAAGCAGTTGAGGGAAATCCAGGAGATAAATCAATTATTGTTATTCTGCAATGATATTTCTTCTTATTCCGGTTTATTAATGTTAGGTTCGTCATTAGATGTGCTTAAAACTATTACGGGTTCACCTAACTCAATAAACTAGAACGAGACAATGAATCAACGTCCAGGTAGGCTACCATAATCTTTTGACTAAAGAAAAGTGCTGATATAGCTGAGAAAAGTATTTTCTACAAACACCCAGCAAGCATAATGCAATCAAGCACACAAATCTCGTTTATTTATACATTTTAGAAACGTCCTTGGGACAGCCACAAAATTTGCACACTAAAATATAAAGCAACCAATCACAGTCAATGATTTTCCTGGTGGGAAATGAAATCTCAAGGCCAACTGATCATTCCATGATCGGAAATGTGAAATCCAAATTAAGGCATTTATCAAGCGAGTTCTGGGGATCTAACCTAACCAACAATAAAACGTAGACGACTTTTGAAAACCATTGGAAAATGAGATATTCACATCTGAAGAAATGTGTCAACGCTACATTTGCCAAAACACAACTTCGGCTTGTAAACATTACATTATTTCCAAGAAGCAATCGAACTGATCAAAACAAGATATGGCCTGAAATTTCTATGTAAACTCTTACCATTTCATTGTGCGATATAATGATAACTAGAGAATGCCAATTAATTCTAAGAAACTGTTCAAATGTTTTATTGTGGCAAATTTGAAACAAAGAGAAAAACTACATACAATTCCGAATATTATTTCAATTTTCAATGATATTTTCACCGATATGACACAAACACACATCTGCTGATTTCATTTCTTTATCTAGAATTTTCTTTGAAAGATATCTAAAGTTGTATGTGTATTTTAAACTGACAGGCAAAATTAATCATTGGTCACTAACACTAAACTATGCCAGAAATTATCAGTACTACACCTTTTTCATTTTGAATTTATTTTGATTGTTCAAACTATTTTAAGTTATCAATCATATTGTTGATAAAGACCAAATATTGTTAATATCAACATTCCCTAAAGTGCTGGCAGATTTCTATGAATGAAAGAAAACACACAAAAGCAGCGTACAGTACCATTAATTTGTACAAAGAAATTCAATTTCCGTCATTGATTTCTACATTCCTTTACTTATGTCTGTGTGATCAATTTTAAACTGTCAGCTTTTTCTCCGATGACCTAAAATTGTTTCTGTTTTGGTCATATAATTAATTCAATAAAGACTGTAAGAATTCTAATGACTATGTGTTACATTTACAAAACACATCATAATCAATGAGTTGTCAGTTGTTTTTGTACTCACAGCACTCTGCGTACAGTTTATCTTCTAAGGTGACTCTGATTCACTCACTGAATACAAAGAAAATCAGTGATTGTTAGCTAAATGAAAGAAAAGTGTTGTAAAGTGTTGTTGTATAAGTTTGATTCAAAAAGTTTGAAAAAAAACGATATTTCAAATTATTTTGTCAATGTTTTTTTTAATCAAAAAAGTGTGATTATCAGCTTATTCATAAACAAGAAGAGATTTCAATCAAGTTTTCTCTCTTACAAAATCAATCAATATCGCTCTATAGATAATCCATTATAAGGCCAAAAAAAACAAAGATGTATGATTGATTCACAACTCATTAGTTTAATTTGTCATAGTTTTCTATACTCTAGTGTTAATCACAGTCGAAATATGCCTCATGTGACACATTTTTGTTTAAGAATAAATATTATTACCGTTTGTGTGATGGCGCTAATTAGAAGCTTAATACAGATTGAGTTTAATGAATTCATTTTCATAAAATCGTTCAAATAGAAAGACATGAGAATGAAATACGGAGATGAAGTTGAGACACAAAGTGTATCAACTCAATGTTATGACACATGTCGAAGTACTCCATAGTCAGACAAAATAAGCCGGATATATGACATGCGAAATAAGCATTGCATGCAGTCACTCAAGGAAAACACGCAAGTCTGCAAGTCGATAATTAACAAGGTGTGAAGATGTGTGTATGATAACTGAAGAAGAATGGATGAATCAGTTTGTCCTATGATTGTGACAAGCTATACGGTCTCAACATATCAGTGTATACTGCAACGTCATTCGAAATATTGATCAGCAGAATTTGGCTGAAACTGAATATAAAACTTTTGAATACTGATTATCCCTAAATATTATTTCTTTTGTTGAAATGTGATGAATGTTCCAAATAACAGTTTCTTGATACGTTTCGAAATAATCTTCTAAATAAATATTGATTTTTCTTTTGAGTATTTTGTCTTAATTATTATCATTATTTTCTAGACACTTCAGAGTGTTATTTCATACCATTTATTATCGAAGCCTTGACATCGAGAAATAACTGTCATATTTACAACTCGATAACCAAACAAAAGATTTTACAGAACCAGCTAGTTTCCCTTGAAGACTTGTTCTGATAAGAAATGAATTGACTGATCTCAAAATGATTCTAAAAGAAGTAGTTTATACTTCATGTGGTGAACTGAAACTTGAAATTATACTTTTGTTTAACAATCAATTACTGATTTTCAACATGATGTGTAGAATAGTATGCATATGAGAAACACTTTTTCAAATTTCCATTCTTAATTGATTTTCTATTGTGTTATGAATTTGGTCAAATATTCAATAATTATTAGTTACATTTAAAAATGGAGTATATCTGTGAAGTTGTGTGAGTTCATACTAAACTGTAGTTAAATAACATGTGTTCGCACTGTTAAATCATAACTTATATAACCTACAGATCAGTGCAATTTACTCATTTCAGAGATAAGATAAAGAAGCGGATGCTTAGATCTCTGATTCCTGTGAAGAACCAACTGATTTTCTTTGAATCGTTTATAAAGTTCGATTATGTTATTCATGTTTTATGATAAAGAGGAGGAGAAAAATTAAAAGAAAATATTGTTTCATGCTTATCATAATCAAGGGATGATAAATCAACATCTATAAAACAGTGATAATCATTTGACGAAGATATAATTTACAGAACAAAATTGGAAGAATTCTTCTATCCCCGTTTCACCAGTGATAAAATGATCTCGTCATTTGCTTTGATAAAATTGGTATGATAAGCATGGGTTACGGTTAGATCTTATTCATCAGGAATGGACTTATCGATAAAATCGATTGCCTCCAGTCGTTTATAACCTCTGATCATAGCTTTACGTTCATACTTTGTGTACAAACAAGTTATTTTTAAAATTATTTTTTCAAAAAATGTTTTCCTGGTTTGTGGTCTCATTTTCAATCTAAACGGTTCAAAGGATTAGTGACATTTTTAATCAATGCAACCACTACTCAACCAAATCTTGTCATTTCATATAATCTTGTTGTAAGATCCATTTTCTGAAGGCTTTGTTTGTGAAAATCCTTCCATGTATACATTTGTAATTTGACATTATCGGTGCCTTCAGTTGTACATTTTATTAGTCTGTTCGATTCCATTTGAGATGTTTATGTTTCTATTTTATTATAGTTTCTATTTCTTTTGACTTCACTGAGTTTCTATGTTTCTGTGTGAACTGTATTATGTTGTTTAAGTTGATACTTAGTCATGGCGACAACCATATTGATTTGTTGCTCTTTTGATTGTGTTGCTTGCTTTGACTGTAATTGTGCATTTTGATTGTGGTGAATTGAAGCATTCTTCCAGAATAGGAAACAGTCTGTTTTGTAAACCAACCAAAAATTATCTTTCGAACGAATTCTATCTATCCAAGGGGTATAGAATACCATTTATTTGTTGCTGTTGATTTGAATAATTGAACAATTGTTGGTAGAAAAACTGAGTGATAATATTTGTTTAGGTAATGATTTACATTTATATTTATGATGCATATTAGAACCGTCATTTACCCAAATCACTTATTTTGGTTTTAAACTGGGTAAGGCGCTTGTCTAAACTAACTAGACAGTTATTCCTCAGTTCAAACATCAGTTTGGATCCTACACTATTCATTATTCCGTTTGTTCATTGAAAAAAAATGAAAATTTCACTCTAAATATGGTATAATCTAACTATACAACATCTGATATTAATTATTAGCAGACGTATATTCAAACAGCCAATACAAATGAATCTGATAACGTTGCAAATTAATAATCAATCTGAATAAATAATCACATGACCATTTTATATGTTTCATTTTTCGGTTGATGAGTAAGTTGTTTGGAATTCATTATCATTTCTATAAATTTATCGGTAGATTTATTTCAAAAATTATAACAACAGAAATAGATAAATGTAACTTGAAAAATAGTCAAAGCATATCTAACTACTGGACTAAGTAATTCGATGAACATTCAAATGGACCATCCTTGCTTTCCTACTAAATTACTTACATCTGTTATCTACTAGTGGAGTACAGCGCCGAGCCTCCCTTTCCAGTCCGATCAATTCTTTTCATGACTGTCTCCACTATTTTGCGCAAGTGTTCCTTGATCTATCACTTTTTCTTTGCTCACAACTATTTCGAATTACGGCTTGCCTCATGATGCAGTTCGATGATTTCTGTGATGTATCCTATTCATATCTAGCGTCTTTTCCTAGTGGAGATCATTATTTTCCTCTCTCAAGCAAAGTAATTCTTTGCTTATGTTATCTGGTCAACGGATTTGAAGTATCTTGCATAGACAACAACTTGCATAAAGATAAACACCTGTATTGTTTAGATGATAGCCTTTGTAATTCTCTAAGTTTCCTCTCCATACAATAGAACTGTCTTGATGTTCGTATTTGAAAATTGTGACTTATGTTGTTGATTGAGAATTGATTTTTCAGTTGCAGATAGCGCTCAATGGTAGAAATGCAGCGCTTACCGTGCTAATCCATGTTTTTCACGTCTGCATCACATTCATCTTGTTCATCAATGATATTTGCCAGGAAAATAATTCTAATTACTCAAAACCAATGAAACTTTTATCAAAAGTGGATTGATTACTTATACTCTATTACATTGACTGTTTCGATCTGTATGAATACATTGTATCATTCTCACCCTAGATTATTTCAACCATATGGATTTCATTAATTTGTGAAGAAATTTTCTAAAGTTTACTTATTATTGCTAATGTACTGTTTCCGTTAATTAGACGACCTCATTTACATGAAATTTAGTTTAAGGAATTAAAAAAAATGATGATAGACAAAATCACGTCAACTATAAACATTATATTATTTTAAACCAATGAAAATTCAATAGTTATTTTTTAATTATTATTACTATTGAAGAGAACAAAATAAAAACAATTGATCAGATGAACGAGCTCAAAAACACCTTACTTCTATCAGAATATATTAATTTATCATCAGTACAGTTACAACAAATCTAATTTGAAAAGTGAATCAATAAATACTGGTGATCTATTTCGAAATTTGCACACTTATTTGACGTAATTGTAATGAATAGTGCTAAATTTGACATTTAACGACAACAGCAACCATTGAACATTGTTTCATCAATAATTAAATCAGTTTGTTTTGATCATTATTAACAAGAATGTTTAAAAGAAAAGTGAAATTTAATGATTTACATGTGAGTGATATTTCGTTATTTTGTTTTATTAATCTAATCATTGTATATGAGTAAACGAGAACACATTATGCAGTTCATATGTGAGTTGGTAGTAATGAAAGATTTACTAAACATGCTGGTGACATCTATGTAGCGTTTATGGCACAGCATGAATGTGAGCGTGAAACCACCAAACTTGTACAATGTCGGTACTGTGATCCGATCCGATGCATTGTACATTGTTCAGTCCGAGCATACAGTGTAAGGAAACATCAGCACACTGCTTAAGATGATGTCCGATCGCATATCAGTGGTCGACACCCATGAGTGCTTGTGAGGTGTCATGAAACGTGGCGAGAATGTGAGTGATATAAACTTCATTGTCACAGTGAATGCGCTGCTTACGAATTGGTGTCACCTTATGGTGACTGCAGTGGTAGGCATCAAGTTTCTGTAACACAGCTAGTGACATGCGGTCATTAATACATAGTTATTCAGTCTGACATATTCATACACGTATAAACAATGAGAGTGAAGGATGAATGATTAATGGTCTTGTTTACTAAATTTCTTGTTAGTATATCGAGAAATGTTTGAGAAGTCAACTGCAAACAATAGTGGTGAAGTTTTGTTTTGTATATTAGACGGTTTAGTTGTAGATTGATTTCTCAACATAAGTAGTCACAACCCCTCAACTCATAAAATTCATTGTGTACAAATCCTACTCAGAACAGCGAGAACATACGACAGTTTACTGAGGGCACAAAAAGATGAACAATATGAACTAACTATTATTCTAAAAGACAGTTGTCCACGTAGGTTCACACGACTTAATCATTCGATTCAGAGTAGGTTACTCACACAAATCATCTATCTGAACTACAAATCTCCACCAATATCACAAGAAATAATTGTAAACACTTGAACAAAAGTTGAACATATTTAATGTCTTTGATCAGGAACCAGTGGTTTCGTAGAATGGTAAAGTATAGAACTTCATTCACACTAAATCGAATGTGAAAATATTCCATGACTATGGCTGGGAGGCTAATCCATTTGCGACTACATCACTCGAAATATTCAATCATGAATGAATTCATTTAATTTGGAAAATAAACACTCGTAATATTTTAGCAACGAATATGTTTTTCAGAGGATAAGTTTTTATTCTGAGAAATTCACTGACTACTAATCTATTTATTCAACCATGTTGCCTTTTCTGATATGATGTGATATACGATCTACGATTTCATTCCTATTTTTGTTATAAGTTGAGTGATATTAAATATCTGACGTTGGAGCAGTGTAGATTTTTCATGTTTCATAAATTATCATTCAACAATGGAATTCTAAATTAATGAAACAAACACAACTAAAATTCAGTTAAATTAATTGAGAAAAATATTGAATAAATCATTTCAGCAACTTAAAAGACACTTTAAGTAGAAAATGTATTCATTTACACTGTACAAGCTCATCATTCAGGTGTTTCTAATAGATTTCACAAATATAGTGAACTAGATGAACTAGTATGTTTTGAATTATATAATAACGACGTCTATAAACTCATAGTATGTTGTGTTGTGTAATTTATTGATACACTGAATTAAAGCTCAAGAATCATAGCAGTCTTTTTTTCAAATCTCGTGGTGGTGTATAAATGCACAGTGATGAAACATTTATCAAGTACTTTATGTTTTCTAGTATCCTATCCATTCAAAATAATTCTTGGTGCGAAATAAGACTCACGCAAAAAGGAGATGAATGATGGTCAGGAGTAGAATCCTGGAAGCACGCTTCATCCTATTCGGTGCTGGTCAGCTGGATCAATTGAATTGAATTCATTGATGTTGTATAATTTTATTCTGTAGAACTCTATTCTATACAAAAGATCAGCCGTATAATAAGTGGATTAGAAATGATTTCTATACAGCTTAACATTGTTTATCGTTTGAGTCAAAACTTTGAATTATTTTCACAATGATCACGTTTTCTGTGATAACGAAGTTACTAGAAACTACACTGCTTGATATATAAAGTGAATATATATTTATATATGAAATAGAAGTAGTTGTCAGTAATTCAATGAGATTATTTAATTGATGGAAAGTCATGAAATTAAATCAAGTATTGTATTTGCTATTAGTTTTAATGTATATACCATTAGTTTCATAATGAATAAGGATTGAATCTAACCATTGATTACAAACGAAAGATTTATTTTGCAAAATTTTTCATTTAATAGTAATACTCTATGAAAATTAGTTATCTACACAGAACACTTTGACTGAATCATTCAAAATCATTGTTGATTTATTGTCATAAACATCATCATCATCATCATCATCATCATCATCATCATCATCATCATCATCATCATCATCATCATCATCATCATCATCATCATCATCATCATCATCATCATCATCATCATCATCATCATCATCATCATCATCATCATCATCATCATCATCATCATCATCATCATCATCATCATCATCATCATCATCATCATCATCATCATCATCATCATCATCATCATCATCATCATCATCATCATCATCATCATCATCATCATCATCATCATCATCATCATCATCATCATCATCATCATCATCATCATCATCATCATCATCATCATCATCATCATCATCATCATCATCATCATCATCATCATCATCATCATCATCATCATCATCATCATCATCATCATCATCATCATCATCATCATCATCATCATCATCATCATCATCATCATCATCATCATCATCATCATCATCATCATCATCATCATCATCATCATCATCATCATCATCATCATCATCATCATCATCATCATCATCATCATCATCATCATCATCATCATCATCATCATCATCATCATCATCATCATCATCATCATCATCATCATCATCATCATCATCATCATCATCATCATCATCATCATCATCATCATCATCATCATCATCATCATCATCATCATCATCATCATCATCATCATCATCATCATCATCATCATCATCATCATCATCATCATCATCATCATCATCATCATCATCATCATCATCATCATCATCATCATCATCATCATCATCATCATCATCGTCATCATCATCATCATCATCATCATCATCATCATCATCATCATCATCATCATCATCATCATCATCATCATCATCATCATCATCATCATCATCATCATCATCATCATCATCATCATCATCATCATCATCATCATCATCATCATCATCATCATCATCATCATCATCATCATCATCATCATCATCATCATCATCTTTTTAATTTAATCATTGAAATAACAATTTCATGTTTTAATAGCTGTTGATAATCGTTTGCATTCAGTAAAACAATTACAATTTATAAAAGTTCAATTTTTCAAATAATAGAAATTCTCAACTTATACATCCTATTAAAATTACTAACATTACAGTGTTAATATAGTCATCATGTTCAAATTGAGAAAGGAATCATTCAAGTAAAATAAATGCTGTTTTTTATCGATTTCTAAAACGTATCATTTCTTGAAACGGAAGTTGACTTTAGCCTATTGAAAAAGAATAAGAAAGCAAAATAACAATTTTTAAACAAAAATTCGATATGTTGCTATGTTACGGTATCATTTAAATAAACGTGCTTAAAACAAAACTGGGACACATTTTTTCTGATATTTGGTAATATCTTAGCAACCTACCTGTTACTCGAACATCTTTACCTAGAATTAGATGATATCAGTGTTTTGAAAAGTAATTTTCTATGTTTTGCTTTTTACCTATTCAAACAAAAGCTATAATCCATATCGATAAACAATAAGCAACGCAGTAGATAATTTAATGAATAGTGTAATAATAATCTTTTTCATTTTGTTTATAACGACTGTGAAATTTATTGAACTGTAATATGTTTATAATAGTTTGACTGATGAGCAGTGCTCTTCCACGACTCCTACGACTCTGCAGGAATCAAACACAGGACCTTTGGTCTTGCAAGCGAATACCTAACCTATAGACCACTGGGCCAGCATTCAATGGTGTAAATATCTAACCTTGATCAATCTGAGGTTAGTCACAACCTCACCTACTGCCTCCACTAAGTAACTACGTGAATGCGACAGAGTCGAACTCCACTGGTAATGTCTTCTCACTATAACTCCGTAAATCTTCTCACGAAGCTAGTCACTAGTGAGCACATTTTACAAATACACACTATATACAACTATATATATATATATATATATATATATAAGTTGGTTTTATTGTATTCATGTAAGGTATGTATACTGTTTCCTCATCAAAAGATCAATTTCCGGTAGATAAGTGAGCAGATATGCAAACAATATTTTCGTAACTAATAAAACACATTTGAACTGATAACAGTTACTAGTTATCACATCATATTCATTTATTGAACTGAAATGACGAACTTTTTAAAAAGGATGACCTGAAAGAATTAAGTTTGTTTCAGTGTTCAATTGTGAGTATCATCATCTATATGTATATCACATAATGGCAAATTGAAATATTCAGTGATTTTGTTATTTGAAACCCGTTTTAACACAAATGATATTTATTAGTTTAACTTTTCTCAGAATGATTAAAATATTTCAATGTTTACTGTTATAGACTATTAATAGTTGGCACCTAAATAAATAAGTATATGTATATATATGGTCATCTTAAAAGATACTATAAATAGTCGAGAAGATGAATTCTTGACAATTGAGTCATTTTTAGTGCATTTAAACAAAATAACTATTGAGAATGTTTATATTACTATTACTATTATTATTATTATTATTATTACAATGATAGTAAAACATCTGATCATTAACACATTCATATTAAACATTTCAACACATTTTGGACGCAGATTTGTAATCAACTCTCAATAAAAAGTTTTATGATACTTTTGAATAAAAGAATAAAAGCAAATTTACTATGCGTTTGGAATGAGTAGGAGTCATTTATTGATTTCAATAAATGACCTTTATTGAATGTTGAAAGAGAATGTAACTTTGTTTTGTAAGATTGTTTCGATTTCTATTCAATTAAGATTTATGCTGCTATATTTGTATTAAAATGCTACGTTGACATAATTCAGTATTCTGTAGACTTTTGAGTTTTATTTAACTTTGAAATGCTAAACATTGTCAGACAACGAAGAGTGTAAAGTGAATATGAACGTTTAGAGGCATTAAACTACGGCTAATATTTTTGAGGTTAAATGTCAAACGAAATCTCTGTAAATAAATACATCGTTTAGATAGAATAATAGCATAATAACCGTCATACGTATGCATGCTTTGATGAATTTACTAAATTTTGTAGTTTTAATTTATTGATTGACGTGAAATGTTTCAATTACATTCAAACAATCTTGCTCAAGAGTGAAGATAATTACTTTACTAATCAAATGCAGATAGTGGCTTAAATTAAACCGAAGAATATTATTTAAAAGTTATTGTAGTAAATATATTCCTGTATTAATGAAAGTTAATAAGGTTATTTATGAAAGCTTTTTGCGCCTACTTTTTTAACGAAAAATTTATTAACTTTGTTCCCAGCTTTTTCGTCAGATGTAAATAAAATTTCATTGATGACATTCAAAAATGAGATGACTTAAAACAAAACTCATTGACAAAAACTGTACGAGAAATGTTACACAAATGATTAAGAGAAAATTTATCTACACACTGTTTGTTATGATAGATTTAGACAGTTATTACTTAAATTTCTACTGATATTTGACTTATTCATAAATTAAATTAAAAGTTTAATTCATATAACATTTAGGTAGATCAATGTTTATGTATATAAGTTATGTTTATCAGTTCTTAGTTATGAATAGAAATGAACTCACAATTCTACACCTTTTAACTTTGATGCTCAATCATACAGAACTGTAAGCTGAAATGTGATGTTCTTCAGTGGTTCTATTTTTTTGAGTAATCCAAAAGTGATGGAGCAAGTTTTAAAAGTTAATATGACAAGAAATTAGTACCGATGTGACATGCGCTATCCACTACCTCAGACTGACTACTCCAGTAAAAAGACAAGAGTGAAAGTAAAAATTCGTTTGGCTATCGAATAAAATGCATAGATATTCATTTATGCATAAACATTTCTTGATCTGTGATATTTCTCAGTCCTTTGGAACATTTCTGATTGGCATCAAGCAAACATCTCTTTTGACTGCTTCCAGTCGGTTCGCTGTAACAATTTTCTCTCATAAGTTTTGCTTTATGTACCTTTCCGAAGGTGTTGAGAGATCTGATGTTTTCCTGATGATCTTTTTAGGCAGGATTATCATTTCATTTCCCCTGACCTCGTTACTCCTGACTGACTCTATCAATCAGGTGATCTGTGAAACTTAGATTTTCCCAAACTTAGCCATGGGTATAGTTGTACGTTTCAATGGAAAATTTGCAGCCTGAACACACCGTAAATATTTCATCACGATAAGTTGAATGTTCGTGTTGGAGTTTTGTTCTCTGAACTGAATGTTTCGGTTGTGGTGCTTTCATTATCGAAAGGCTGAATCGATTCCAAATGCGATACGAATATTTTGATAGAGGTTCCACTGGGAGTGGGGTTGTGATATAATGAACTATTCGGAAGCAGCCAATTGAGGAGTTCGCTTGATACAAATTAGACATGTCCCAAAGGACAAAGGAATAACATTGATCGAGAGATGTTTTTGCATAAATGAGTATTTATGCATATTATTCGGTAGCAGTGAAGATTTTCTCTATCACTCTTGTCAGTTTACTCGAATAGTCAGTGTGAGGTAGAACATATTCAGAACTTGGAAGCCGCATATCGTACCAAACATAATCTCTAAGAGAATTTCGGTCTGTTTATAAACCAATCAGCACAAATTTAACAAACATTTTCATAGTAATATTACTTACAACTGCATATAAGGAGGTAATATTTCTTTGGTAAATTAATTCTTTGTCATTACATGCTAGACTTGTCTTATTATACTTCTTAGCTCAGTGAAATAGAACATTCTGAGTGTAATGAATATAGTAATTGTCGATCTATGTATTATCAGTACTCAATGGTTTCGTCAAGTTGTATTATGCAATGTACAGAGTTTAACTGGGCTGAGTCGATTATATTAAACAAACTTTTCGTGTCAAAATACAGAAATATTTATTTCAATATGTCATAAGGGCCGAATGATCAACATTATAAGGAATGAATCGCTATGATACACTGAATAGATTTAAGAAAGGGACAACAGGAATCAAGCAGTACATAACAACCGAATACGAGAAGAGTTGGCTAACCTACAGGCTGAACACATATATGCAAACAAACAAGTGAAAAGTAGCATTAGAACTGATAGAAAGAAATATGTGGAAAAAAATAGCAATCAAAGCAGGAAACGTTGCAACACAGGGAAACATGAAACAACTACATAATGCAATGAACATAACATTGCATAACGAAAACTAACATGGGAGAAAGACACCAGTCATCCGAAACTAACTAAACTGTTATTTCGATATAGTTGCGATTAGTTTCAATAACTTTGTTCAATGTCTTATAGTTGTTAATATCTAATCGTTTGTGATGACTAAACATTTCGAGTGTCTATAGACACAATTCAATAACAATAAATCATGTGGATTCAATTCCATTCTCATATTGTTTGCTTGAATGTAGCGCATCTGTGATTCATTATGAATTATTTAACTGAACTAAACTTTGCAAAAGTGAACCGAAAAATGGAGTCAGACAATCGATTACGTCTACTTGTATCTACAGACACTTTTGTAAGTTGTAAGATAATTAACCTAATCGATATGACAACACTGTGCGTTGCCTGTGATTATTGCATTAAATTCACTAGCATATTTGAATGTTGGTTAGAATTACTTATGCCTGTTTTCCGCTAATGCAGCATGGGCCACCGACCAGCATCCTCCAACCTTCTCTGTCTTGAGTGTTCCTTTCCAGGTCTAAGCAACAACTATTCGTTCTCTTCATATCTGTCACCGATTCTCAGTGCAGTGTACTCCATTGTCTACCACCATTCTCTTCGTCTTGAAGAACTCCAACTTATCACTATTTACCGTATCTCGTGGAATTCAAATATTGATTTTCTTGACAGATCTAGACTTCAAGTTATCCACATAATGAAATGGCAGTATGTCATGTGAAATTCTTTTAGTAGCCTGCTCATTTTCTCACATGTAGTTCTCATAAACTTGATGAGTTAGAAATGT
Organism: Schistosoma turkestanicum; assembly: GCA_944470395.2. Taxonomy (NCBI): domain Eukaryota; kingdom Metazoa; phylum Platyhelminthes; class Trematoda; order Strigeidida; family Schistosomatidae; genus Schistosoma; species Schistosoma turkestanicum. The sequence goes on along the minus strand of OX103972.1, from coordinate 34,746,206 downwards.
CATGTTATCTGAATGTTTTAGAATGGATATTCAAGACTAAAGTGTATAATTATTGTGACATATATATATCGCTTGAACTATCAATTATACACTACACAATCATGCAGTAAAACTTGCTGAATACACTTTACAACCACTTCATGCTTCTTTTTTATTTCAAACGATGAATGTGACAATAGTTTTGTATTTCAAAAAAGAAAAAACAATAAATACATAAATGAGTTAAATTTGTGAATTTTTGTATTTCAATGTTGAATGTAAAAATGATGTTAGGATTGTTCAGAACAAAAAAAGAGAGAAGAAAGTTGACTATGATATTTTCATGCAGCCAAAACACACCATCGTTCGATGATCATTTCATTTTTTTTAATGGAAAACAGTGTGTGACAAGTAATTTCATGTGTTTTTTTGTGGGATTCTTTAGAAAAACTAGTAGAGATATGATCACATATGTTTTTAAAAATAAAAACAAAACAATGCCAACTAAGACATCACATCATTTGGCAAGGTGTATTTATTGCAAGGCAGCATGGTAAATAACATCAATGAAATAGTTTATTGTAAAGATTTAATTAAACAAATTTGTTACAACATTCCGGTGATATTTTGTTTCTCAACTAAATTTAATGCATCTTGAACAATTTCTGAAATATTTTGTCAGTCAAAGAATTTGTATTTGTTTACTTGTCGGATTAAGGTGAAAGAGGGAGGGTTTTAAGGTAAAGTAGTGATTCCTTAAAAGTGTGACACAATGCTGTATACATTTATGAATTTCATTATACTTTTATACAAAATGTCTATCAATGTAATACAATAGGTAAGTTTCACTTGATTCAGTCATTGTCAACATGAAGCGCTCACATTCCAGTGCTTTTGTATTGAGTTTTAAGATTTCACTACAGTATCTACATTACCCTCATTATCACAAGTCCGAGAACAAATATGCTTTTGAAATAGTCAAGTCCTTTTTATCTTGATTCAGAAATTGAGATGGTTTCATATCTGACAAGAGTTAGCTTCGTATAGAAGCTTAGAATTCATTTTGAAAATGTTACTTTCTGAATTTCTGATGACCAGTTGAGGAAAAGAGATTGACAATTTGACTGAATTCATCATTACACAACAGTATCAAGTTTTCTTTGATATGAAGTCTATTCAGATTATATTTAATAAGTAAACAATAGTTGAATACTTGAATGCACAAATTAAAGATCTTTTGTACACGAAACTAACACACACTTCTTCTAGCTAAAGCAATGGTACAGAAAGTCTGATTAATCAATGAAGAAAAGAGTTTCCAAAATCAAATGTTAGAGCAAAGTTGACATTTGCTGATAGTAGATAGGTGTCTGAAGACTAAGATATGTGTTAAACTTCTGTACACTTATGCTCTGTTGTAGTTAACTGTAGTTTAAATAGAAGATGAAGTGTAGTAAGTGATTCTGTATTCAACGCTTTGAATCGAGACCTTAACAAATGGGTAGCAGTAAGAAACGAGAACAAAAATCTTTCATATCACTAATGTCAGATCAATCTACTCGTAGACATATTGTACACATAGCTGAATGTCCATCACAATTATTTTGATATAAATTACTCGTCGTAATTCAGTTTATAGAATCTAACTACTACAAATATACCTTGTCTCTTTATCGAATAATGACACTTTCTTTTTCTGGTCAAAATGATGCATGAGGAATAAAATCGTGAAACTCTCAACACTTCCGGTAGGTAACATGTGTATATCAAGCTGAACTATGAGTGACTCTGTAAAATGAATTCAGATTATTCAGTAATGTTCCGCAAAATATCGAATTGTAAGCTGACAGATATCGACTCAAAGGAAATAACATCTCTCATTTTCTACATTGAATAACTTCACATGTACCGCGAATCATGTCAACGCTAAATTGATAAAGTTTCATTTTTTAATTTATTGATTGGATAGTTCTAAAATGTCAAGCAATTCAAAAGACACCTTATAGCTAATCTATGTATTGTTTAAACGTCAGTGATCCATACCGAATAGGTAACACCTGAATGAAGCCAAGACAGATAGGTTTCTCAACAAGTACAATACTATTCAGCTAATAATTTGAAGGTATAAAATTGTCTGAGTGAACTGCCAAAGTTATTGACGATGTATTGGAAACTTTCATAAAGTATCATGATTGCATAACTGTCTCATTCTTCATTCCAGTAATTCAGTGAAATTTAATATTGTTACGCATCGCACGTTACTATATTTGCTGATATACTTGAACTACTACGAGTTCACCATACTCGGTAAACGAGAGCGACACGACAGACTACTCTAATCCATATGTAACAGACGGCCGTTAAGTAGGAGAATTTAGATCTGATAGGAAGTAGGACGTGTATTGTACAAGCACACAGAAAATATGAGGTCCGAGTCCATAAAAGTATAAGCATCCGAATCATAAACCGTTACAGACAATGTATATTTATGCAGCGAGGTCGAATACGAAACAATATCTGAAGTATGTGACACTGATAGTTACGACGACCAATAGTAATTAACCAATTGAAATAGACTTACAAATAATTCTTTTAGGATATTGGATGGATATCCTAACAAAAATCTAACCAGAAAGTGTAGCAGTCGTAATATAAATAACTATTAGGCTTATTTCACTAGAATGAATCGGTAGAAAAAACATGCTACAGCTTAGTTTCTATCAACAATTGTATCGACATTATTTTTATTGTTAGCCAACAAGATCATCAGACAATATTTCAACACTTATTTGACACCGTCATTTCAATGATACTATAGTAAGTAATATAAGCTGAAACATACTTTCAAATAATTCACTGTAGATAAATATTTTCACATGTATAAGAGAATAAAATCTTGATTTAAGAGTAAACTTATCTTCTATAAACTTAAAAAGCTACTTGAAGATGTATGGTATTTACCTTTTAAAACGTTATCTTACTCTGTTATAAATCATTTCAAACCATATGATCACATTTGACAGCCTGTTGATAACACAACTGTTGTTTTGAACCGTTTAACTTCGAACTTTAATCATAACTGAACAATACTCTTATAGCAAATCATTTATTTATTATATATCTATTGAAATCATGAATCGATCAATGTTAGACCGTCATTAGAAATCTGGAAGCGCTAGGTGGCCATTTCGTCCTAGAATGGGACTCATCAGCAGCACGCATCCACGATATCATTGAAACTCGTAAAATCTCCATAATTAAAAAATATTTAAATGTATATCTATGTATATGTAATCAGTTTCTACAATTTTATATTTTTGTAATTTCATTTCTTTAGAATTCACAAACAAGCAGTCCGATCGAAATATTGGCGTTACGAGAAAGATGCATCGATCGTCGTCCAGCTTGGATTAAAGCATTATGCGCGTTTCTTATGATAGCAAGTCATTATGGTATACTCAATGTTGGTGCTCTATTCTACCCTGGATTAGAAGAAACATTACAAGTTTCATTTAGTTATCTATTCTGGCTTATGACAGGACAATTTGCAATCACATGTTGTTTAGGTATGTATTAGATCATCATATCAACTGATATTGTGGTCTCGAATTGAGTAAATTCTTTTCAAACTTGTCAACAACATTTTTGTTTAATTGTGTAATAAGGAAGCAACCAATTATGGCTGGTGATAATTGAAATTTTTCAAAATTTTGAAAATTATTAAATTCCGTTGTTGAAATGAGTAGGCGAAAATTTTTTACGCTTGAAATCAATATTTCATAACCAAAAAAAAACTAGTGAGCATTATCATTTTTGCAAATAAGTTTAAAAAAAGCGAATTCTTCCACAGATTATTTTGAACTGCTTTGAATGAATCGAATACTATTGGTAATTGTTAATGATGAACTCCCCCTAGTTAGGTGGTTTATTTGTAAATCTTTCATGGTCCTTATGGATGATAATAATGAATAAGACTTTTTCTAGTTATATCACAAGCGCTGAATCGGTTTGTGTTTGTTATTGGTTGTTTTGACTGACTTTTCTCTTGCTACTGATGGTTATTGACATAGTTACTCATCGAAATGATGTACAAATTATTAGGGTTTATCTTTCATAGTTAAATCCAATCTATAGCCCTTCTAGAGTTTCTGCCAATCCCAAGTTTGGATAAAAGAGGAGATTTGGCATTTGGATTAACAATCCCATCCTGTAGAAATCCAACTCTCTAAAGAAAATATAAGTTAGACTGGAAAATAGTTCTCTGGTTGGCGGCCTATGCTCTACTAGGAGTAACAAGTGTAACTAATTAAGGAAGTTAGGTTACTTACAATCCCAAGCTCGGATTAGGCAGGAGTTTTGGGCATGAGATTAGCTATCCCATCCAGTAGAAATCCAACTGTTTTCAGAAAAAATAAGTTAGCGACGGCCTATGCTCTACTAGGAGTAACAAGTGTAACTAATTTGGTATGTATATAAATCTGTCATAG
>OX103972.1:34653585-34741267 GCA_944470395.2 Schistosoma turkestanicum | reverse complement strand
TGATAAAACTAATTCAAATCAAATTACTATAAGTCCAATCACTTTTATCAATGATCCACAACCACATATAATAGAACGTATAAAACAATTGTTGATGATTATTTTGATAATGCAGAGAATAGTACACGTGAAACTACGTTAAACAATGTTGATGTGAATTTATTCATTCCAATGATATTTCTAGTTTTGGATCAATTGACTGAATTTAAAACTGCCACCAATCTATCAGAATCACAAATTCTAGTTGATAGTCATTTAACTGGTATTGATAAATTATTCACTGATCCTACTACTCATAATATTACATCAACTACATTGACTAATAATGTACAAGCAAGTACAGAACAAATACCTAGTGAAAATAAATCCTTATCTACAACTACAACTACACCAGCAGCTGTATCAGCAGGCACAGCTAATATCAAATCAAAAACAACATTGTTTGGTGATGCATTTAGTTCAAGTATAATTCAAGCTCAAGATAGTAAATACACTAAAAATCTAATACGTACAGTTATTCAACGTGCTCTTATTAAAGTGGAAGAAATTTCAAATGAGTTAATTTCAAAGAATATTTCAGTTCATTCAAAACCACTGATAGTGATTGTGCAGGAAAAGCATATTGATTCGATGAATGCAAATTTTCAATCAGATGATCGTTCTTATGCTTTGAAATACACTAAACCTACTGAAGATACAATTTTCGAGGAAAATGAAGTTGAATATCAAACAAGCGACAATGAAAACTATGACACTACACCTTATACTAAAGAGTCAGAATATAACTCTTCACAAAATAAAATCATTTCATCTGGACATCATTTAACGAATTCACATTTGAACTTGCATCATTCAAAAGTTCCTTATGGGTCTCGTGGATATATTGATCAATTGATACGTAGTGGAAGTACCATTTATCAAAGTCAAGCTATGATGGTACCATTTTACAAATGTAAAGATTTACCTAACAGAACTAGACTTTTATCAATAACTTCAGTGGATGGACCTGAACAAGCTGTTGACTTATTAGTTTCTAAAATAAATGATGAAGAGGTTGAACAGTGTTCACTTGATGATCGAATAAACAAACGAAAAATGACATTCATCAATTTGAAAAATATTCTTTTTCTTAGTTTCCTCATCAATCGTTCATTAAGTTATATTGCTGATTCCATTCTATATGGTCATTTTATTAATTTCGGCATAAGTAGTGGATTGAAAGAAGAACAAGCCAATAGTTTACTTGCTTATGTTGGAATATCAAATATGCTTGGCAGAATAGCCATTGGACTTTGTGGACAATTTTCAACTAGACTAGATATTCGTTTACTTTCAGCAATTTGTTTACTCATTATATCAATGCACACCATTGTTATGCCATTCTATCCAACTTATTCAGCTTTAATTGCCTACGGGATATCTTATAGTATTTTTGTTGGACCAAGTTTTGCATTTTCACATGCAATGGTTATCAATATAATGGGTGATAAAAAGATTGACAGAAGTTTATCACTGGTTTTATTTTTCGAAGCAACTGGTTATTTAATTGGTGGTCCATTAGGAGGTTAGTCAGTATGTTTGTCTTAATTTGTATTCCGCTGATGTGGTTGTTAACTCTCTGTTCATTCCATTTACTGAAAAGTTAATTCACTTTATGCATCGAAGTGAGTGAAACTGAACGAATATCTCGATTAATTTGCAACAACTTATCATCCAATACTAATGAGGGGCAAGAATAGCTACCCTCACCAGTACACAAGTATACAAAAATGTCTGTGTCTGGTACAACACATCCACGACTCTATCGACAAAACGGAAAGTGCCATGACATTGCCGAATATTGACCTCATTTAGGGTTATCACCATATTCCTTTTGTGAAAGTGAAAACGTCTGTTATCACTCCACTCAGATTATTTGGACTTTTGCGAATGGCTTTCGGATTCACGAATGCAGCTCAAACCTTCCAGAGATTCATCAACAAGGTCATCATAGGTTTTTCTAGCTTGAATGTATACATCGAAGACACGTTTGGAGCTAGTGCTACAGCGGAAGAATATCTACAATAAATAAGATGTCTGTTCAATAAACTACAAGAACATGGTGTTGCCGTCGACGTTCAGAAGTGTGAATTCAGAAAGGAATCACTGCAAATTCCAGGACACGTGATAAATTCTAAAGGTATCACGTCAGTTCCAGCAGAAGTTGTAGGCCCATCAAAAATCACTGTTGAAGCAGTACTACAGCGGTTTGTAAATGGTGAATGGCAAACGATTTCATTTTTCTCAAATATATTAAGTGCTACTCAAACGTGATACAGAATTTTTGAAGAGAACTGCTAGCAATCTACTTGGTAATAAAGTATATCCGATATATGCTTGAGAGTACAATTTTACAGTGTATACAGATAATAAACCCTTCATAAAAGCACTAAACACCAAGCAGGATACTTATTCGCCTACGGAAATTTGACAATTGGAATCGATTTGCCAATTGACTTCGAGCATACAATTATTCAGAGGTCATAAAAACGAAGTAGCCGATGCATTATCACGAAGAATGATAAATGCTCTCATCCATCCTGACATAGATTATCACAAACTAACAGCATTACAAAATATGCATGTTCAGCTAAGCAGTTTAAGATAATCCAAACAACTGATTTGATACTTAGAGAAACACAATTCAGCAAAACAAGCATAACGTGTGATGTCTCTCTCTCTCTCTCTCTCTCTCTCTGAAAATCGATAATTCAATACCGAAAATTTGGAAAGCTATTCAAACTGGCAAACAGTATTTAGGTGATCTTCTATCGCATTATACGAGGATCCTCATTAGACAAATTCATACGTAAGTGGTTGACAATTTATGAGATAAATCAGTTTACAGGTGTGACCAACTAATTGATTAATTGACGAACTAGTTGTCCATGCTACATACAGTCAATCATAAATGAACCATTGAATTGATGTAAATGAAAATGTCTACACAATTTTTTTTTAATCAACCTTTCTTGTTGTAAAAATACTTACATTGTTATTATTTTCTTTATTTTAGGTGTAATCAAAGATCAAACTGAGAATTATACATATACATTTTTATTCGCTGGAATATGCAATACAATTTCAGCTGTAATCATAACTGTACATGCACTCATCAACTTCAATATATTCGGAAGAATGAAACAATGTTTGTGCAAGCATAATGTGTGACTGTTGTCGCTATGTAACGAATAAACAGACAAAATGATACTTACTACTAAATAAGCTATTTAGTAGTCTGTTAGAATATTTACAAATATTAACTAACCAATTCAAAGAGAGAATTTTTATATTGTTTCATCAATTTCATTATTTTTCAATACACCGGTTATTGTTCACTTAGAAATATATTATGAACATTTTGTACACTAGAGTTGTCGATAAGTTTTTTGAGTGTTTTACAGGATTGAGGTGTACTGCTTAGATTTTAGAAGGTTTCAATTGTGTCTAGGTTTCTTGAATATTTTTGTAAAAACCTCTGTCTTGTCGGATACATTTATAATTGTTATTTATTGAACTGAACTTCTAATACTGAATGATGTGATTATTATTATCCCTATTACCATGAGATAAAAGTTATTCGCATTCATTTACTACAAACTATTTGAATGTCATAAAATCTGTACAATTGTAATAAATTATTCATTAACGTTGTAATAGTAATTGAACTTTTGGTTAATAAGTCCACAGTGCTAATCACAAAGAGATGTAAACAGTATAAATGAGGACCTGTTAAATAGCTACTTTATAGGATGATGGAACGATTAACCAAATTTAAGTTTAAAACCACATTCATTATGTACTGATACACTGCATAACACCATGTAGAGAACGATATTTATATTGATTTTTACAAGTGGGTTAAGAACAGGATTGTTAATATATGGACTTATTACAAGTTTTGTTTTAATCACTTTGAAAATCTCAAAACAATTAACCTCATCGGTAATACTATATATGATGATCTTGCTAACAAGACCTTTATATCAGTATTTTGTAAAATAATTTAGAAGTTTTTATGTCTAATGTAACAGTTTGAATAGCTACTACTGAAAATCTACTTAAGTAGAGTCCATATTTACTGAATATTAAAAGTCAGTGGTTGATGAGATGAGTGAGAAGTTTAAAACTAATATGATCATGTTGCAACTCAGTTATTTTTCTCAACAAATCTACAAACAAAATGTTGGTAAACTGAAATAGTTATTTATAATCAATGATTGTTGAATAGAAGATTATGTAACAATCTTTTTTATTTACCAATCGAATCTACAGTTGCTATTCCATGATGTTATTTTTAAGTGTTACACAATTTCAAAGCAATTCACAGATATATTTTTAGTTTGTATGAAACAATTAATAATCTCTATCAAATGAACTACATTTCAGTGAATCCGGTTTACATTTAAACAAAAGATAATACCAAGTAATTTCAGATTACTCAAAATTATTATGTCACAGCATTCAAAGTTAAAGATGTTGAGAAGGGATTTCAATTTGGTAGAAATTAATCTCATTTAGACGTTCTGTAGACATTGGTTCTTGATTAATGTGATTTACATATGCTTATTGAACGCCGAATTAAGTTCCATTTGTCAATGCACAGTTTTTTGGAACAAATTTTTATTCAAACACACAAACGGCCATAAACATACGCTAAGATTATTGGGCTGGGATGTTTATCCGAGTGCCGAAACCGAATCAAGTTGTTTCATAAGGTAACATTTCAAGTCTTTGATGTAGAGGTCTAATCCATTAGGCAATGGAGCAATGTTAAGCTCCAGTAGTAACCGATGACCAACAATCAGTTCATAAGTTATTTGTTACCTCACGATTCTACAAATAAATTGGCTGTTAATATGTAATGAAGTCTTAATCTTGTGATAGTGGAGAGAATTTGTAGCTCAGGTGGATGATTGTGGTGTTGTTCCTTTGTCTGAGCTAAATGTTTTGGTTGTCAAGCTTTCGTTGTTCTTCTGAACAACATCATCAGCACAAACTTCAAATAAAAGTGAAGTAATAGGATTTCCCCACGTCTGACCTGTAGCTTGATCTGTTAACTTCGATCTTAATTGGTTGCTACTGCCCTTAAACCTGTCGTTGTTTGCATCTTTGTTTTGATTGTATCCCACTCTTGATCTGTTTCTCGATCCTACGTCGCCTATGAATTTTCTGATTGGTTGACAAATTGGGTCACCGTCTATGTGTTTGTTGATTGCTGACTGACCTCTGAGTGCCAAGCTTCTAAAAGTTCTCTAGTGTTATTTGTGCTCCGCCTATCCAGTATTTCTACATTGTTCCAGTCGAATGTATGTCTATAATTGTCTGTGTGCATTGATATGAGCGAAGAATTGTCGTGTCGTTTGACTGCTAATTGGTGTTCACGTAAATGAAGCTGAAGAGACCGTCCACTATGTTCAATGTAGTGTTTTTCACTGTCACTGTGAAAGTTCTCTGGGAAGCTTAGTTGGTAGAACGTTTTTTATTTCATCACATCTTCAGCGCACAATTTCCAATGTGTTTCCAGCTTGTTTCTTCAAACAATAATATAAGATGAAAATATCTCAATACATTTTTTCCCTATCTTCAGGCTTTTCAGTCAAACCAAATCTAAACAGGAAGATGTTTAGCCCAAAACTGTGACCGATTTACTATAGGAAGGTTATAGACAAAAAGCGTATTCGTTATGAATCAATCAAAAACTATGAATTATTGTGCACTGTCGATTTACGTATTACTCATACGATCGTGATTAGTTACATAGAATAATGAAAACATGTAACATCACTCATTTTGACTACTCTTCTGAATGGTTTTTATTGGGTATGATAGATGCCCAGAAATCACTTGTGAAAGGTCGTGATTCCGTAATTTATTTCTGAAATTTGAAGTCTATGTTTTCGCGCCAAAGATGATTATTTTGAGTTTCAGCTTGCATTTCCCACTCGGGAAATCCTTGAATGTCATTGGTTGACGGATTATTTCAGCACGTTATTTTGTGGATCTTAACAAAGGCATTTTATCAATGTATAAATAAACTTGAGTTGTATGCTTGTTAACCTAGTACTATCTGGGTGCCTGTGGAATACATTTATTTACGTCTTATCAAAACTTCTACCGCTAGTTGGTGGGGTCTGGGACGATCGGATTAGAGTAGGCTATTGTGTCGCTGAATCATTGGTCTTCGTTACATTTACCGAGTAAGGTGAACTCGTAATAGCTGCAAGCAAATCAGTTTTGGAAATCGGAACAAAGACAAATAACTTATTTCAAATAATGTAAAAGATACTACTGCAACTAGGTATGCTAAAACATTTTGTCTTGAAAATTTCGACGTACCTATAAATCCCACGCATGAACAAATCGTACTGTGGATAATATACAAGACTGACGTCCCTACTTACTTAAAATTCTATTTGATTAACTTAAACCATGCTACACGAGTAAAAGAAAGTTTAGCTAACACGATTCGGAATATTTAATTAATTAACACCAATTAATTTTGAACAGCATGTATCACATAGACATTACGTGCAAAGTCCTGACATATGAATTATGTGGAGTTCAACTTGATTTCTCTTAAACTAGAATAATTTGAATAGTTTGGATTGGATGTGTTTTTTATTAATCTAAGAAAGTAGTGAACTATTTTCTGCTTAGTACTCCACCTAAAGCCCCTCTGGGCTACTGCAGGTCCCAAGACCGGAAAAAGGGATGATGGTTGGGCATGCGGTTGGCGACATAATTCCATACAAAACTAACTCATTAAAAAACGCTCACCAGAAAACAATTTAATCAATTTTCACCCTGCCTTGGGAGTTGGGTCTTCATTCAGAAGAGTTATGACGTCTCATGATGAAAGCCAAGTTCCTTCGGAAGTCACGAGGCCGATGTCTCTTCTGACAACTAAAGCAATCATTCTTTTAGGTACATGGAACGCTCGAATATTGTGAGAAACTGGGAGACTATTTCAAGTTGCTGCAGAAGTGAAAAGATACAACCTCGAGGTGCTCGGCATCAGTGAGACGCATTGGACACAGGCAGGACAACTGAGACTAGCTTCAGGGGAACTGCTGTTATACTCTGGTCATGAAGAGGAAAATGCTTCACATACACAAGGAGTTGCACTGATGCTGTCCAAGCAATCACAAAAGGCACTGATAGGATAGTGATCTCACGGACTCAGTATCAGCAAAGCATTCTCCCAAACAAAGGAAGAGGACATTAAAACGAAAGTCATCCAATACTTTGAACCTACCAATCACTACAAGAACGACGATGAAGATCAATTCTACGAAAGGCTGCAGTCAATCGTCGACAGATGCTAATCAAAGGACTTGACGATTCTGTTGGGAGACCTAAATGTCATGGTTGGCATGAACGACACTGGATATAAAGACTTCATGGGACACTATGGACTGGGAGAAAGTAACGAAAAGTGGGGAGATTTGCAATCCTATGTGCCTTCAATAATCTGATCATCGGTGTCATTTGACTAGATTATTTTGTCTAACTAAAACTACTTAGACATGCCTCATTACATTGAGTTGACACAGTGTGTGTCTCCACTTCTCTTTGCTTTGCTTTGCTTCTTCGCCTTTCATTCCTATGTCTTTCTATTTGAACGATTTTATGAAAATAAATTCATCCATCTCGCTCTGTATTCGGCTCCTTATTACCATCGTCATTCAAACGGTAATGAAATTTATTCTCAAACAAAAATGTGTCACATGAGGCATATTATGACTGTGATTAACACTAGAGTATAGAAGACTATGACAAATTAAACTAATGAGTTGGGAATCAATCATACATCTTTGTTTTTTTTTGGCCTCGTAATGGATTATCTATAGAGCGATATTGATTGATTTTGTAAGAGCGAAAGCTTGTTGAAATCTCTTCTTGATTATGAATAAGCTGATAATCACACTTTGTTGATAAAAATGAAACATTGACATGATAATTTAAAATATCATTTTTTTCAAACTTTTTGAATCAAACTTATACAACAACACTTTACAACACTTTTCTTTCATTTAGCTAACAATCACTGAGTTTCTTTGTAGTCAGTGAATGAATCAGAGTCACCTTAGAAGATAAACTGTACGCAGAGTGCTGTGAGTACAAAAACAACTGACAACTCATTGATTATGATGTGTTTTGTAAATGTAACACATAGTCATTAGAATTCTTACAGTCTTTATTGAATTAATTATATGGCCAAAACAGAAACAATTTTAGGTCATCGGAGAAAAAGCTGACAGTTTAAAATTGATCACACAGACATAAGTAAAGGAATGTAGAAATCAATGACGGAAATTGGATTTCTTTGTACAAATTAATGGTACTGTACTCTGCTTTTGTGTGTTTTCTTTCATTCATAGAAATCTGTCAGCACCTTGGGGAATGTTGATATTAACAATATTTGGTCTTTATCAACAATATGATTGATAACTTAAAACAGTTTGAACAATCAAAATAAATTCAAAATGAAAAAATGAAAAAGGTGTAGTACTGATAATTTCTGGCATATTTTAGTGTTAGTGACCAATGAGTAATTTTGCCTGTCACTTTAAAATGCACATAAAACTTGAGGTATCTTTCAAAGAAAATTCTAGATAAAGAAAAGAAATCAGAAGAAATGTGTTTGTGTCATATCGGTGAAAATATCATTGAAAATTGAAATAATATTTGGAATTTCATGTAGTTTTTCTCTTTGTTTCAAATTTGCCACAATAAAACATTCGAACAGTTTCTTAGAATTAATTGGCATTCTCTAGTTATCACTATATCACGCAATGAAATGGTAAGAGTTTACATAACAATTTCAGGCCATATCTTGTTTTGATCAGTTCGATTGCTTCTTGGAAATAAAGAGATGTTTACAAACCGAAGTTGTGTTTTGGCAAATGTAGCGTTGACACATTTCTTCAGATGTGAATATCTCATTTTCCATTGGTTTTCAAAGTCGTCCGTTTTATTGTTGGGTAGGTTAGATCCCCAGAACTCGCTTGATAAATGCCTTAATTTGGATTTTACGTTTCCGATCATGGGATGATCAGTTGGCCTTGAGATTTCAGTTCCCACCAGGAAAATCATTGGCTGTGATTGGTTGCTGTAAATTTTAGTGTGCAATTTTTTTGGCTGTCCCAAGGACGTTCCTATAATGTATAAATAAACGATATTTTTGTGCTTGAATACATTGTGCTTACTGGGTGTTTGTAGAAAATACTTTTCTACACTATATCAGCACTTTTCTTTAGTAAAAAGATCAGGGTAGCCTACCTGGACGTTGATTCATTGTCTCGTTCTAGTTTATTGAGTTAGGTGAACCCGTAATAGTTTTAAGCACATCTAGTGACGAACCTAACATTTATAAACCGGAATAAAAAGATGAGAAAAAATATCATTGCAGAATAACAATAATTGATTTATCTCGTGGATTTCCCTCAACTGCCTACAACCTAAAACCGTGATATGAATCATGAAAAGGAAACAAGTGTACATAATTCGTAAATGAATTATTAAGAATAACCTTAGCTAAAATATGGAGGAAGATGGCATTGAAACTGATCAATATTTCTCTGAATATGGAGTTTAATCTATGAATAGTACAGGACAGTATGGAAGCGAAATCATTACTGAATCAGCTAATAGATTATCTAATGTGCAATAGTTGAGTAAGACTCAAAAGTAATATTAAGATATTGGAAACTTGAATAAAATTGATCGTAGCAAAAGGCAGTCTCATGTAATAAGTAAACTAAAATGAAAGTCATCGATACAAAGTAAGACTAATGTTAACAGAGAAGCATTGAACAACTGGGTGAACAGCATCACAAACATTTAATACGGTCTTTCTTCGGGTAATTGGAGATCTCATCGAATTCATTACAGACCTCAGCCACAAGTTTCAAACCTTTCATGGTCTACTAAGTGGAGAGGAAACTACCATGTAGAACAGCTTAAAATGAATTGAAGAAGAAATAATTTCAGCTTATCATGAGGTTTTGGGCTACAAGAAATGGCGCCACTGTATATTGATCATCGTAGATACTCTGGATACAATTCAAGAAAGCAAGAACAGGAAGACAGCATACAGAAAGCTCTTAGATACCTTCCCATCGAATACTGATGTCGGTTAATGTTGCTTGTCTCTGCCGTTCATTTTTCTTATTGTGGATGAATAGATAGTGAAGACCACTATATCTCAGGATCAGCGCGGAATACACTGACCTGTAAGGACCTTCCTCAGCATCCTCAATGATGAATTAGGGGGATTTGATGCCTAGGAAAACGCACGGATTAGCAAGGAAATATCTGGAACTAAAAACAGTATTCAACCGAAGACGACGTCAGATATTTTATTACAAATATCCTATTATATGAAGCTGAGATTTGAAAAGCTACTACAAACGTTACCGAAGAGGTACATGAATTTATAAACTACTGTCCAAGCAAGATATCGCGGATCTATTCTATTGGTCAGAGATCATTAACAGTAGTCAACTGTTACAGTAAACGAACCAGCATCATGCTTTATTGGAAACTGGGAAAAAAAGATAGAACACAAATGACGGAATTATCAAACTCCATTCCCAGCCAAGCCCTAGGTTGGAACTCCTGAGGAAAAAGAAAAGATGGATACGAAAAATACATTGGCCCTGGAATCGGTGGCAGGCAGATAAGGCTAGTACTGGAAAGGTGAATGAAAGACATGTTTGATAGGAGAACTGCGATCAACAGCCTGTTCTCTGCAGGACGTAAAAAGCGTAAACAAACACGTTAGTGCATTTATTCTCAAACACAGTTATGAAAAAGAAAACAGAGAACTTTAAAAATGCAGCAGAAATAACTATGACAGGTATGAATAGCTCTATGCATTTAAATACTAAGATTCAAGTTATTTCAATTTCATTGTTTTAACAGTAATTTACTTCTAATGAGTAAATAGAAACGTTCTGAAAAGTAAGTAACGTGACCCCTTGCCAAAGTATCAGAATTATAAAACAATTCAACTAAGTGAAAACAAATTATTTGAAAACTTTGATTAACAATCATATTTGTACAGGTACTGACTGAGCTCACAGCATTCACGTTAATTAGTTGTTGGAGTTTGGGCTTCAATTTTACACAAATAAATCTTGACAAAATTGTTCGATAACAGTTTTACAAGCTAAATTCAAAAAATAAAATTTCAAGTGTTCAACATGGATAACTTTTTGAAAATATCATATGTAGACATATTCTAATTTCTCGTGTTTATGCACCTAATGAATTTCATGGAATACATTCAAGGTAGATTGGTGACAAACACAGAGATAATCATTATTGACATATCTTCTGAAGTAAACAATTTTATTTAATTTCTCTAACATTATTCAGCAGTATGAAGTGTGTTTGAGTATTAGACGCTTATGAAAATACAAATAAACAATAAATAGCATGATAGTAAAAGATCTCATTTATATCAAAGTTTCTATCACAAACGAATGGAAGCGATTCATGAGAATTATTATTTTGTTAAATTTTATTGTCACATTTTCAAATTCATAGAACCTTTGACTAACACATAAATTATTCTTAAAACAAAGCATAGGACAAAAAATTTGTCAGCGGTCAGTTTGTTAATGAGGTTATTTTGTAACATTGACAAGACAGAATATCATCCAGTAGGGTTTAAATTCTATTCATCAAAAGTGCTCAAAAAAGACAGATGAAAATCTGTGTGAGGTAAGTGATTGTCAACTATAGTTGTATTTACGGACAGAAACACAGTTATTTGTGTCTGTGGCGACCGGCCTAAGCATAAGTAGCTTGAAAAGTTACCCGTAATCGATGAAGTTTTGCAAGTTGCTAATGGTGTCTGCCGTGCACAGATGTGTGATAAGATATTTACGATTGATGTCCACACGCTAAGAGAAGCAATGTAGAACATCATACCACAATTACACTTAGAATTGCTGTCTCAGTTTTGTCGCCACACAAGTATGCTTTGTAGATTAAATTCAAACTTGTTATGCACTGCCAGACACTAGCATTCCTAGGTGAAATGAAACGCGATATGTCCATGGATTGGTGCGCTACAGTTTCCGAAGAAGGACCAAGCTGATTACCACAATTGCTGTGAAGACTGTCCATAACGCAACCATTGCAAGTCAAGATGACGAGATGTAGAAATCAACAGAACAGTAAACTATGCAAGCATGTAACATATTCGGACAAATGGTGACTCGGTACCTAAGCTGTACAAAAATTGGATCACTGATTCTACACAGACCACGTCTGTCTGAAATAAGCTACATCAACCAGTTGTATGCTATCCTCTTGAACTTCCATCGGGTGTGGACGTGGAGTTAAAGTGGCACTCAAGTCTGTGTACAAAATTTTTGGCTTTACTGCTGTTGCTTTGAGTGCAACAATGTTCATACCTCATTACATAGCGTCTTACGCATCGTTTGTAATCTTTGTTATGCTGAGATCACTTATCTTCAGTTGTTTTATAAGCTTTCTTTTGTCTGCATTCCCTATACGTTATTTCGGCACATTGAATGGTATCAGTAGTGCAGTTTCTGGTTTAATATGTCTCTCACAAAATGCCTTCACAGGTACCAGCCTACTTACAGATAATATTACGAATACGGCAATATCGGCGGCGATAATAATAGCACCGACTATTTTCCTAATTAAATCAAGACAATAAATCAGTGAATGTTTCAATCCTACGAATAGTGTGTATTTGTATTTTTATATCAAGATCCGGGATCAGATTCCAACACTTCTAAATAGAAATATAAACAAATTCAGATAATGTTAACATTTTTAAATTATTACTTGTTTATTTGATAATAAAAAAGAGTGCTGCGGCTCGATGTTGAATCGTATTTTTATTCCATAATGATGGGTAAAAGCTAGCCAGCAAATTACCATTGTTTGAAAACAAGACCATGAATTATCCTACAATGACAATTTGAGGTGTCATCGGGAAACCATAGTGATCTCATACTGTTAATAGAAAACGATGAAATCCGAAACGTTAGTCTGTAAGGTGCGAGTCGAGCATCACACGACGAGACTTGATTAATCGCCGTTCGAGGAACGACACTGAGCACATAGCGCTTGACAGGAACTGGAAAGGAAAGTCTTGCACATAGTTGGTTGGACAGTCGTGGTTGGTGGCTCACACTCCATGAGAGGTGACAGGCGTGAGCAATTAAGTACTTAAGTATCCACAGTGAAATGTTCTCATCAAAATGAACTCATATACCTACTGGAGCGGTCGGAAACCAGTGTATATTATTTCTTCTCTACGCAATGAATCGGAATATTCCTAAGCGCGACAGAGATATTTGCAGAATATTTTGATTTACGTAACGTATAAGGACATCCGCATTTGCTTTCCAATTGAAGGTGAATGGAAATGGGAGAGTTGGGCATCAATCACTTCCAGTTTGTCTAAATGTTGTACATCAATGATGTGGCTTAAAGCAACTGTTAGTTAATAAAGAATAAGTCGGTAATAGGTAGAGAAAGAATATTTAGCTGTGAACAGTGTGTGAAGTAGTTGGAGGACGCTAGTCAGGCTGCTGAGTTGAATGAAGAAGTGTCTCACATTGACAGGTACACGCAAGAAATGATGTGAATATCTGAATGTGGGTGTTCAGGTATTACAATTCGCTCAACATTATAACGTCAGCGTCATTGATGAACAGGTGTCGAACTATCACCTTGTGGAAAACGTTGAGCTCTCAATAGCTACCAAAAGAGGATAACACTGGTTGAATAAACCTGCAAACTCGCTAGATAAAGACATATTCTGTGATCTGGTCACAGCTAGTGGTGAATATTCTCAGCAAATGAGAGGTTAGCGGAGCAGCGTTAAGCGGAAAATCATACATAGTAAAAATGTTATGCGTAGTAGACAATATGTGTAGGATATATGTGTGTAAACCGGGTAATAGGAAAGTGAATCTTCTCGCCTGCAATCAGGGAACACCACTTGCTTCAATGCAATGACACACATTCCACAAAGCAGGAATTGTACAGTGTACTAGGTGCATTGAGGAGTAATACCCACGGAAACTACCAACATTTACGATTAGTAAAACACTCGGAGAAATATAATGAAAATAAATTCAGTTGAAATTCAGTGGAACTACACATTCCTGTTCAGTTAATCTAACAGTCATTCAGTCAATCAGAATTTTAATGAAATCCGGATGATGTTCATATTATCACGCATTTTATTGAAGACACACCAACACACAGATACAGAGAAAGACAACCAAGTTGAGAGTGGGTGTAAATATGATGAAACATTTGCAAAAAGAGCTCAATACCAATTAGACCTAATACAAAATATACACATTAGACAGTTTCACAAGGTTTGTTATTTACTTCTGCCTAATTGGTTATCGTACACATTTGTATGATCAAAAGAAACAAGACTCACATAAGTATTTTGACCCTGTAATTAAAGAAATCAATTTGGCTTGAGAATCAGACAATGATAAACATACAAATACCAAAAGTCTCATTGTTCTGTGGAAAATTCCTTAGACTGCTGAAATTTGTTCAAATTGTATCACTGAACAATCATTTCCATTTCATATCGAGTCTGTCACATATGACCATATTTCATCTGAAGTACATTAGATAGCCTTTGAGGAAAGATATTCAACGAAATACCATAATTGCTTTGTGTTTTTACTTGACATGTTCAACAATCGTTAGTGTCCATGTCACACTTATTCGCTTAGGCTACGAAATTTCGATACAAGTTTGAAGCAATATTGATTGCAATTAGTCTAAAACGTTCAACCGACGCAAAAAATACTCAACTTCGACTGACTAGTTGCTCCTGCAACAAAGTCATTCACAACATGTACAAAGTTATTGGATTACTAGGAGTAGCAGATTTCGAATAATAGGACGCAGAGGATTCACTCTCCTGAAACTGTTGATCAGCTAGTGATGTCTATTTGACAGGACAGATGATCTTGATTATTCATGAGATATCGATTATATTAGGTTAGCGAGCTAGCGGATGTAGGAAACGTGTGTGAATTAAGCGACAAGACAATCAGAGTATAGAGCAAACGACATGGGTTCGATGATTATGTATTATGAATTATGTGTTAGGCAGAATAGCTAATGGTGAATTTGCCAGCATCGAACCACACTGAACATAAAGTGCAAGGTAAATTGTGCACCAAACTTCTAGTGGTGTCAACCGAACTGTGCAGATTTTCTGAATGTTTTTGTTCTGCTCCACGTCCTGAACCATTTTAGTTACGATGATCCGTTCCAGTTTACAAGGTCGACTTACACTTTTACGATAGTCTCTATCAAATTGTTAACATTCTTGATACCAGGAAGCTGGTATGATTCATGGAATGTGCATTCGACCGCGTAAATTAAAATTATTATCAATTCAAAATTTGCTACGAAATGCGAGCTTGATAAACTTGTGCGTAGTGTTTAATGTTGATCGAAAATGTGAGGTAAAAGAAAAAGGAAGGAAATGGGGAATTTTTGGAAACCCAAACTATCTCTTCACATTCATGACTAAACGAAGACTTTTACGTTTGTTCAAATAGGTAATTTACAAATGGCTGAAATATTTATTGCCAGCTTAACCAACCAGTTACGCTCCTAACTCATGGAGTGATCTGCGGCTAGCCACCACACATGGCTCGCAAACCAGAGTGAACTACATGGGGGATGAAGCTAAAGCCAACACAACTCCTCTTCAGGTGATATGTTTAAAGAATAAATGCCATGAAAACAGACTCTTAAATATAGGACTGTTCTCTCTTCGACTTATTAGGAATTGCCTAATTTCAATGTGAGCTCAGACAATGTCACCACAGCTCATTTGTTTGAGGGCTTCAAAGGAACACCTGACAAGCACATACAGACAAATGGGTTATCATCTCCTTCTCCAACTGGCTGTGAGTGACGCATGTCATGTAACTTGTCTGCTCTTATCATCATCCATCTTCACTGAATTTATCTAGCTTCTTGTAATCTCTGTTTCCTTTTGTGTCCTTAAAACTCGATCCCCTCACATTTTATGCACTATTTATCAATCAACTTATACCTTCTATTTGGTTTCTGAAACATTTCTCGCCTCATTATCATTAGAATCTTGAATTGAAAATATGAAAGAAAGGAAAACGGAAAAATAAGGAGAATAGTTGGACATGTGCAAAAAGAGAAAGAATTTCAGAAAAACCATACGTAAGACGAATTGTAACAAGATGAAAAAAATGAAATGAAAATATCTATTCATATGCAGGATTACACGTATGTCTAAACAAAATATAGCGGCAACAGAAACAAAGTATAGAGTGAACGACAAGAGTTCGGTGATTATGTTTTAGGAGGTCTGTGGTGGTGTCTCGTTCTCTGAGCTGGTTGTTTTTGTTGTGAATCTTTCATTGTTCTTCTGAACAACATCATCAGCAAAAACTTCAACCACAGTAGCAACAATCCAAGAACCCACAAAATCAACTGCATACAAACGTTGTTCAAGACACACTGCAGCACACATGTCTCAACATTAAAAAACGAGGAAAAACATTTTATGACTATCTTCCGAAAAACGGCTACCCACTCAACTTCATCAAAAAACATCGACCAAAACAGTCAACAGAACTTAAATCATGTACAGGAACCAATAAACGGATCATCTCACCATACATAAAAGACATATCGGAACACACAGCACGATTACTGAAACCATTTGGAATAGGTGTGGCACACAAACCAACAGAATCACCTCAATCAACCCTAGGTAGACAAAAAGGACAAGATGACAAAGGAAGAAAAGCCAAATACCATCTACAAAATAAATTGCTCAAACTGTGAAAAACACTACATAAGACAAAGTGGACGTTCTCTCCAGCTTCGTTTACGTGAACACCAATTAGCAGTCAAAGGCCACGACAACTCTTCGCTTATATCAATACATACCGACAACTATGGACATACATTCGATTGGGACAATGTGGAAATACGGGATAGGGGGAGGACAAAGTACACTAGAGAATTTTTAGAAACTTGGCACTCAGGTAAATCAGCAATCAATAAACACATCGACATTGACCCAATTTATCAGCCAATCAGAAAAATCATAGGTGACATAGGATCAAGAAACAGATCAAAAAGGGGATACAATCAAAACAAATGTGCAAACAACGACAGGTTTAAGGTCAGCAGCAACCAATCAAGATCGAGGTTAGCAGAACAAGCTACAGGTCAAACGTGGAGAAATTCGAATGCTTCACTTCTATCTGAAGTTTGTGCTGATGATGCTGTTCATAAGGACAATGAAAGCTTCACAACAAAAACAACTAGCTCAGAGAACGAAACACCACCACAATCATCCACCTGAGCTAGAAGTTTGCTGCACCATCTCAAAATTAGGAGGTTTATATGGAGAATGCCTAATGGTGACCTCTCTAGCATTCAAACAACGCCTACATTTATTAATAGATCGGAGATATATGTATTCCTATCAAACTGAAATAGGCTTGGTGATGGTGATTTTTCGTTCACCTCACCACACTAAAAAAGAAAAGAAGGTGTTTGTTATCTCGCAGTTCAGAATTCAAAGTTCTATTTATATTGACGCGCAAACTCCAGGTGATTCGTTTTCTTGTCGTTAAAGTTGAGAGAACGGTTGAAATATCAACAAGAGCTGACCGTCCGTTCATGTATCCGTTAGACAGAATGAGACTTAGGGAAAAGTGATTAATTCTATTCATTAACCAATTTAATCAATCCTGTTAGCAAAATAACATCAACAAGCCTGCCAGGAAGTATGATTCCAATTATGCATCATGAAAAATGTTACTGGCTATTGAAGCGCCTACATTTATTAATGTATGCGAGATATATGTATTCTTATCCAAATGAAATTTGTTTCTATTTTAGATGAAAATCATTCACAGATTCTAAAATACTACCGAAATTTCATGTTCAAGATAACAGGAAAGAATATTAAAATCTGAACTGCGAGATAGCAAATAACTTGCACCTAATGTTCAGTGTGGTTCGATGCTGGCAAATTCACCATTAGCTATTCTGCCTAACACATAATTCATAATACATAATCATCGAACCCATGTCGTTTGCTCTATACTCTGATTGTCTTGTCGCTTAATTCACACACGTTTCCTACATCCGCTAGCTCGCTAACCTAATATAATCGATATCTCATGAATAATCAAGATCATCTGTCCTGTCAAATAGACATCACTAGCTGATCAACAGTTTCAGGAGAGTGAATCCTCTGCGTCCTATTATTCGATATCTGCTACTCCTAGTAATCCAATAACTTTGTGCAAGTTGCGAATGACTTTGTTGCAGGAGCAACTAGTCAGTCGAAGTTGAGTATTTTTTGCGTCGGTTGAACGTTTTAGACTAATTGCAATCAATATTGCTTCAAACTTGTATCGAAATTTCGTAGCCTAAGCGAATAAGTGTGACATGGACACTAACGATTGTTGAACATGTCAAGTAAAAACACAAAGCAATTATGGTATTTCGTTGAATATCTTTCCTCAAAGGCTATCTAATGTACTTCAGATGAAATATGGTCATATGTGATAGACTCGATATGAAATGGAAATGATTGTTCAGTGATACAATTTGAACAAATTTCAGCAGTCTAAGGAATTTTCCACAGAACAATGAGACTTTTGGTATTTGTATGTTTATCATTGTCTGATTCTCAAGCCAAATTGATTTCTTTAATTACAGGGTCAAAATACTTATGTGAGTCTTGTTTCTTTTGATCATACAAATGTGTACGATAACCAATTAGGCAGAAGTAAATAACAAACCTTGTGAAACTGTCTAATGTGTATATTTTGTATTAGGTCTAATTGGTATTGAGCTCTTTTTGCAAATGTTTCATCATATTTACACCCACTCTCAACTCGGTTGTCTTTCTCTGTATCTCCGATACAGTATGTGTTGGTGTGTCTCCGATAAAATGCGTGATAATATGAACATCATCCGGATTTCATTAAAATTCTGATTGACTGAATGACTGTTAGATTAACTGAACAGGAATGTGTAGTTCCACTGAATTTCAACTGAATTTATTTTCATTATATTTCTCCGAGTGTTTTACTAATCGTAAATGTTGGTAGTTTCCGTGGGTATTACTCCTCAATGCACCTAGTACACTGTACAATTCCTGCTTTGTGGAATGTGTGTCATTGCATTGAAGCAAGTGGTGTTCCCTGATTGCAGGCGAGAAGATTCACTTTCCTATTACCCGGTTTACACACATATATCCTACACATATTGTCTACTACGCATAACATTTTTACTATGTATGATTTTCCTCTTAACGCTACTCCGCTAACCTCTCATTTGCTGAGAATATTCACCACTAGCTGTGACCAGATCACAGAATATATCTTTATCTAGCGAGTTTGCAGGTTTATTCAACCAGTGTTATCCTCTTTTGGTAGCTATTGAGAGCTCAACTTTTTCCACAAGGTGATAGTTCGACACCTGTTCATCAATGACGCTGACGTTATAATGTTGAGCGAATTGTAATACCTGAACACCCACATTCAGATATTCACATCATTTCTTGCGTGTACCTGTCAATGTGAGACACTTCTTCATTCAACTCAGCAGCCTGACTAGCGTCCTCCAACTACTTCACACACTGTTCACAGCTAAATATTCTTTCTCTACCTATTACCGACTTATTCTTTATTAACTAACAGTTGCTTTAAGCCACATCATTGATGTACAACATTTAGACAAACTGGAAGTGATTGATGCCCAACTCTCCCATTTCCATTCACCTTCAATCGGAAAGCAAATGCGGATGTCCTTATACGTTACGTAAATCAAAATATTCTGCAAATATCTCTGTCGCGCTTAGGAATATTCCGATTCATTGCGTAGAGAAGAGATAATATACACTGGTTTCCGACCGCTCCAGTAGGTATATGAGTTCATTTTGATGAGAACATTTCACTGTGGATACTTAAGTACTTAATTGCTCACGCCTGTCACCTCTCATGGAGTGTGAGCCACCAACCACGACTGTCCAACCAACTATGTGCAAGACTTTCCTTTCCAGTTCCTGTCAAGCGCTATGTGCTCAGTGTCGTTCCTCGAACGGCGATTAATCAAGTCTCGTCTTGTGATGCTCGACTCGCACCTTACAGACTAACGTTTCGGATTTCATCGTTTTCTATTAACAGTATGAGATCACTATGGTTTCCCGATGACACCTCAAATTGTCATTGTAGGATAATTCATGGTCTTGTTTTCAAACAATGGTAATTTGCTGGCTAGCTTTTACCCATCATTATGGAATAAAAATACGATTCAACATCGAGCCGCAGCACTCTTTTTTATTATCAAATAAACAAGTAATAATTTAAAAATGTTAACATTATCTGAATTTGTTTATATTTCTATTTAGAAGTGTTGGAATCTGATCCCGGATCTTGATATAAAAATACAAATACACACTATTCGTAGGATTGAAACATTCACTGATTTATTGTCTTGATTTAATTAGGAAAATAGTCGGTGCTATTATTATCGCCGCCGATATTGCCGTATTCGTAATATTATCTGTAAGTAGGCTGGTACCTGTGAAGGCATTTTGTGAGAGACATATTAAACCAGAAACTGCACTACTGATACCATTCAATGTGCCGAAATAACGTATAGGGAATGCAGACAAAAGAAAGCTTATAAAACAACTGAAGATAAGTGATCTCAGCATAACAAAGATTACAAACGATGCGTAAGACGCTATGTAATGAGGTATGAACATTGTTGCACTCAAAGCAACAGCAACAAAGCCCAAAAGAATTTGTCCAGGGACTAGGCCAAGTGTCAGAGTATAGTAGATTTTATCAATACTCACTGAATCACGTCCGGTAGTGAGCATATTTTTAATGCTTGTGCGAGATCTTTTAAGAAAGAAGTCAATCATAAGACCAGTAGCTGGTGACAGTAAGAAACTGCACATGAAGAACAGTGAAGAGGTAGATAATAATTGCTTAACAAGTTCACTATTACCAGCGTACATAGTATTTAAATGTTTTGATAAGTGACTTAAATAAAATGAGAAACGAAACAAACCCAAAGTGAACCAAATATTAATCAGTAAATATGGTAAGGAAAATATAGCACTGGTCAAAGATGGGTAGCGTTTATCCAATACGGAAGATATTTCGCCGTGGACATCCAATTCACCCGAACTTTCTACTGAGATTTTCTGTTACAAACAAAGATAAGAAAGATGAGCAGTGCTAAACAACAATTTTGGATAGAATTATATATTCACATCTGCACTAAACACTAAAGTTTACTTCAAGTTATAGACTATGCATTTCTGTCGACTTCAGTGGATAATGACAAGATCGGACACGGACGGTCCCATGTCTCATCATATTAAGACTGAATGTGGAACTGCCAGGGATCACCAAACTCCGAAGTACAGATCTAGTGAGGTCCTTGCATTGATGGGACTGGTATTCCATGTTTATAATTGTGAATTTCGGCAAAGCGTCCTTAAGTTGCACTGCAACTCCAAGTCCACACCCGATGGAAGTGCAAGCGGATCGCATACAACTGGTTGATGTAGCTCATTTCAGACAGACGTGGTCTGTGTAGAATCTGTGATTCAATTATTGTACAGCTTAGGTACCGAGTCACCATTTGTCTGAATATGTTACATGCTTGCATAGTTTACTGTTCTGTTGATTTCTACATCTCGTCATCTTGACTTGCAATGGTTGCGTTATGGACAGTCTTCACAGCAATTGTGATAATGAGCTTGGTCCTTCTTCGTAAACTGTAGCGCACCAATCCATGGACATATCGCGTTTCATTTCACCTAGGAATGCTAGTGTCTGGCAGTGCATAACAAGTTTGAATTTAATCTACAAAGCATACTTGTGTGGCGACAAAACTGAGACAGCAATTCTAAGTGTAATTGTGGTATGATGTTCTACATTGCTTCTCTTAGCGTGTGGACATCAATCGTAAATATCTTATCACACATCTGTGCACGGCAGACACCATTAGCAACTTGCAAAACTTCATCGATTACGGGTAACTTTTCAAGCTACTTATGCTTAGGCCGGTCGCCACAGACACAAATAACTGTGTTTCTGTCCGTAAATACAACTATAGTTGACAATCACTTACCTCACACAGATTTTCATCTTCCTTGTTGAGTGACGAGAATTTTCCCATGTCTTCGGATTTCTGAGTAAGGATAAATAGTGCTATGAATGTGCCAACAACTACTGAGCCGGAAGCCAAGATGAGAAACGACCATTTGAATGGGAAATACTCGTAGGTCAACCCAATAACAAAAGCTATAACTGTACTCGAGTCATATGCTCCAGACAAAAGCGATATGCATAGACCGCGAAACTGTGGGAACATAGAACTGACTTGATGATTGCATATCAAGCTGCATATGCTACCTAAGGCAACAAGTATACCACCAGCGTAGAAGAGAGGCACTGTTTGACCAGTTGTAAACGCGAACATTGCGTTCCCGGCAGAGTACATCACAACTGCCATTAGTTTTGAAACTCTCAGCCCCACCTTATCCATCAGTGCACCAGCAAGTACAATAAGGCACATTTGTGATACTACCCAAACAAGGAAAACACCTCCGAACATATGTTCATAATATTCGCATGTTCTATTCGGCGTGCAGTTGTAAGCGAACACCTCAACTGATTTGAAGGTGGCAATGAGAGAATTGAAACCGTAATGAAAACCACCAAAAACGAAAACATCGAAAATTGCTATCACCAACCCGAACCAACGGCGAAATGTTGGCGGAAGGACGTTGTCAAATGTTTGGCCTGCAATAAAAAGCAATTAAGACAGATTTATAACAGTGATGTTGAATTTTAAATTTTATATACTCCATGATAGTGTATTTATTGGGGTTACAATCTAACCAGCAAGTCTTTGATAGATTTCCTGATGAACGAAAAAAACACTCATTGTGCACACAAACCTGACCTGGATCGATAAGGGTCGGCCGGTACAAACGAGCGACATTGATACAATGTTGACGATTTTTCAAAATGTTTACGAAGCATTCGGAGATCGGTGATAATGGCTCATATCATCTGAATATCGTTAACCGGTTATTAACTCATTATGTCGGAACTGGCACATGGATGTGTGCTGTTTACAATCGCCACACGAAATGAGGACAGAGGACGAGAATCTTCGGATAAACGTTAGAGCCGTGGAAGTAGTAACAGTGTCAGTGGCAGTGTGAAATATTCTATTGATGGAACCGAGATATTAAGAATGAACTCATGTAGCAGAAGGAAGATCTCAATGAATGATTGACCTGCATTACCACCTGATTTGCTTGTTTATGTTGTTGATTCATGCATGGTGGGGTAGAAAGTAGTGATATGTTTACAAATAACTGGTTGCTTTCTTTCGAAGTCACGTGAAGCAGAGCAAAGGTATTGTTGAAATATGCTATTAAAAATTTAGCATAACGATATCGGGAGAATAGTGGCGGAAGACACATGAGTAACACTGATGGTCGAGTGAGCTGAGTGATTTATTTCGGTCTGTTGGTGTAATTTTTAACAGAGCATAGAAAATTGATTTAGAAAGGATAGAAAATTGAAATCTCTCTCGTCACTAGGTAGAAAAAGATATGCAATATGGTACAAAATAATCGCAGTTAATGCAAAAACTGCTGAGTTTAATTCTTTTGCAGGTGAAATTATCGAAACGTGTATCGACTGATACTGATTTAGTTCATTTTATTATGATGTTATCAAGTCAAATAGATAGCATGTGTTTGTCAATGGTATGGCCTTTGAGACCACTAAATAATCGGACTTTGTAGGAGAAGAACTATGACTAACTATGCTTTGTATGCGTTTCTTAATTTCTAAATATTTTGTAGTAGTGAGTGGTATAATCAATGGAAAACCATAGTAACTTACAGAAACCCATTTTCCACGACTCAAGATAGTTCGCTTAGGGTTTTCGTGTTATTTATACTATTAGCATGCTTAAACAACTTAGTGTCAACCTTTGTGCAGCTGAATGTCCAATAACTGCGAGTCTATCAAGTAATTACAATTATTTGTTTTATTGTAGTCTTGCTAGCAAGTGATGGCTCAAAGTTATTATGTCGTGTTCAGCTGAGTTTGATCAACTGCTAGGCTGGGGTAACCAGAACGACAGATAGTTTGGCTCATTTATAATTTACTTTGTCATTCATATTTCCTTTGCTCTCAACTATATTTCACACTACGCACTGAAATTACAGGGAGGAATGGCTGTCTCATCACCGAGCAGCTGTTCAAGTAGTTATAATCACTCAATATATCAGGTGACGTTTGGATATTCCGAAATAATTTTGTCATACATTGGAGTTTTGAATAATGAATTTCGATGCTTGCCTACCGACGAGTTTCCAGTGAAGCCTGTGTCTCCAGTCAGTATACTGAATCTCTCAAACGATGCCTTCGTTGGAATGTTCGGCTGTACTAAACAGCTAGGAGATCACCTCTCGTCCTTCGGTAAGCGAAATCACTGCTAATTCTTTAAACCTGGATCGCATAGATTTCTCACCTTGGATAATTTATCCATCTTCTGTTAAAACGTACACATATTGACCGACAAGAAACCACTGGAATGTGTTTGTACCTTCCAAAACAAATAAGAATGGGTCTTGATGGCAAGAGTTAGAGAATTACAGATAAATCGTAAACTGGTAAACAAAGAATAAAGAGTTGATAGTTGAAACCTTGCATTTTCCTTAACAGCAACCAATTGGGATGCACAATGTCATGAAATTAAATCCACAAGCTCACTCAAAGTAATAAATACTACCAGAATACTTAGTTTGCAAAATATTAGGGTTTAGTTACAGATCAATCAAAGAACAGTTTGAAATTTAGTGTCAAGTCAAATAAATCTAAATATGAATATAAAGCAAATGAGTTCGTTGGAACATCACAGTCACTAATGTAATATCTGTCACCATTGTGCGTATGCAGCTATGCGAAATATTTGATAAGCCATATCACGATAAATTTGCTATGCTTCATGTTAGTTATATCCAGAACTAATTGTGGTTATGTCGTAGCTAACCATTCAAATTGTGGTTTAAGCGCCCACCATACGACACGCTATACTGGTCGGTATGTTTGATCGTTTCATATGGTTAACAGTTACCTCATTTTTTGTACTAATCTAATTGTTTTTATGTTTAGAAACCGATAAAGATTTAGCGAAAATTGGTTTTGTTCGGACTATAGCTTCCCCAAAGACTCTGTGCTCAGATACAGATGTACATCTGTATGACGAAATAAAAAATTCATTTCACCTCGGCTAGGAGACTAGTTCAAGTCACGACAACTCGCAATGAGAAAAAGTGTGCGCGAATCTGAGTATCCGCTCTCTGATGTGCAATCATTCGAGGATTGTTTTCAGGGGAGTGGTGGTGATGATCGGTATGTTGCTCACGTTGGGATGGTTTGGCGTGAATAATATGTTGTACGCCATAATCAGATCACCTCTTATTCTCCTGTAGCTCAGTGGAAATAATCCCAAGAGCTGTAGTCTATCGTCCGAAGCCTTATTTTTCAACACTATTAACCATTTGAGTACTCGTCTCTGCACTCGATCCAAGAGATTTATGTCACTTTTAAGGAGAGGTGGTGAAACATTTTTGTAAACCTCAAGATGATGTCATGCATATGTCCTTAACAACGTTAAGATCAATTCAGGGGTGATAGTACCAAGTTGTCTTCTTATAAAGTGAAGAGTTGCTTTTGCTTTAGCGGCACCCCCTACATAGTTCGAACTGCTGGAAAGGCTTTCACTGGTTATTAGACCAAGATCGCGGTCTGACGAGACATTGTGGTGAGGATTTACATTGTGGGTGTAAATCGTTTGCCTCATGTTGGACAGAATGTACATGACATGACACTGCAGTTGGTTTAGCTTTAAACCGTTTTTCACGGCCCATTCCTCAATTGATGTAAGGTCCTTTTGAAGCTCAGTTGAATCCTCTTCGCTTCTAATGAACCTCCTGATATTCCCATCGTCTGCGTAGATCAATGCCGGCGAATAAACTGTGTCTAACTGGTCGTTAACGAATATCAGATTGCCCCCTGTGAAACTCCCCTTGTGGATACTCATTTTACCTTGGTTCGAAACTTTATACACTCAAGGTAGTTTGTGAGCCAAGATAGGAGTGTGTCGGAGAAGCCCATTTCCACAACTTTTTCGATTAGGCGTGTGTGAGGAACTGTGTCTAAGGCTTTTGAAAAGTTGAGAAATATTACGTGCATCGGTATTTTACGGTTCAAACAAGATGTCCAACTGTCCCATGTGATGAGAAGATTAGATGCACACGACCTGCCTTTCGGAAACCCGTGTTGGGCTTCATGGAGTATTATATTCTTATCCATGTACTCCATCATTTGTTCATTCACTAGCCGTTCCATGACGTTTGATAATATTGGTAGTAATGAGACTGGTCTGTAACAGGCTGGGTCCTTTCTATCTCCTCCTTTGAAGATCGGAGAGAGGGTAGCTTGTTTCCATTCACCTGGGAGTTGGTGTGATTCCAGTGAATGCCTGGACAGGTCACATGTCGGTGAACAGAGGACTTCTGCACATTTTTTCAAAACTATGGGGCGAATTTAGTCACAACCTGGTGACTTATCTGGGCGTAAGGATTTTAGTTTCCTTAGTTCTAAGTCAGGAGTGATACGGATGTTCCCTAAGCCGTCACCTGGCGATGGGTTTGCATTGTACTCTGAACATGTGGGCGCCTGGTTTAACTGCTCAGTAAAGTTAGGTTTGAAGATCTTGGCCATCTCTAGGTTGGTGATGTCTTCCCCGTTTGGTCCTTTGATAGAACACAACCCTTGTTTAGTAGGTTTTCTTTTGGACATGAACCTAAACAGATGCTTCGGGTTTGCCTGTATTTTGGCAGCTTGATTCATCTGACATTGTATCCTATCACTTCAAACTTTGGTATTGCACCTGTCTCTGAATGCCAAGTACGAACTGCGATCGTAATCCTTCAAGGAGACCCTCCACTTGTGCCAGTTTCTCCTCTTCGCCTGTAGCAAGCGTTCAGTGCTGCGCCCAACCCAAGTTCTTCTATTCTCAGGTGTGTAGTGTGACTGAGGTACCCTGTCTACGACAGCCTTTTGGATGATATCTCTCACTGTTTGCCAGTGTCAGCCTCCACCACTTCCGTGGCCATGGGGCATGTAGGAGGACCTCCCTCACACGTGTATAGTTTGCCCTAATGTAGCAAAGACAGGGCTCGTTATCGCCCTTTGTGAGTGTTAAACATGTTAAACAAGACTGTGCCATGGTCACTACTACCTTTCGGTGTTCGCACCCAGGAGCTGGTCATTTGCTAACAGATAATCCAAATTTGAGGAATTCCCCTCTTTAGTCCATGTAGTGGCACTGCATACGTGCTCAGTAAGTCCAGAGCTTCTAATGGCTGTACTAAATTTTCTTTGGAACCAACCAGAGGGAGTTATACTCTGATTGCTGAAATTTAGAGATGGGGCATTGAAATCTCCAGCTTAGAGTATTTGGTAATACCCCAGGAGTGGCAGTTGAAGTATTACCTCAGTCAGTTTGTTTTTCTGTACCTAGTACCCGAGGGAGTTCGTTAAATCCCTACGATCAAGTACTTCGTGCCAATCGCGTGGAAACATCACGAACATGTTTCTGTCACCTCAGTTAGTTGGGTGCCGTATAGTCGCTCTGCTTTTAAGTGGCTGTTTATATATATAGCCAATCCGCCTCCGATTTGGTATACTCTATTGCTTCGGAAGAGTGTCATGCCTGGAAAGCTCACTTCTTCGTCTGAAATGTTAGGGGATAGCCACGTTTCAGTTAGGATTATGATCTTCAGATTCATCTGATATCTAACAGCTTACCACCAGTCCTCTTACGTTGCTATAAATGCACTTTGTGCGCTTCTGAAGCAGCAGCCGTAGTCCGATTTTCAAATAAGTTATTCAAACCGAGTTGACCAGTTCTTTGGGAACTGGCCTCTGCAGGTTTTTTGCCTGTGCAGTGAGTTCAAAACCTGCGACACCTAATGTGGCTAGACACATCGTTCTTCGAACTGTACCAAGCTTGAAGTGCCCCGGTCAGGTCTTCCTGGTTCCCAAATGTCACAGCCATCAGACGTGGTGACTTGATGGACTTAAGTTGTGACGGACGGGCAACCTAGAAATGCAAACAGCCATCGTGGTGTGAAGGGCTGGGCTATGCGATAGCCATAGACACTGTTGCACATCGTGCTCGTGAGCTTTGCCCAGGTTACCGTCAGCGAGTTCGGGTACGCCGTGAAGTACCATGGCGGGTTGCTCTTGTGTGCCTGGCGTAGTCCTGGCTGCCGCTCGTACCGACCACAGCTTGTCATGCCTGATACGAATTTGCGAAGAAACTTGACCGATGGTCTTATGAATGAAAGAATGACGTCTTCAGCAAGTCGTGCTGAGTCAAGAGTTACCCTCATTGGAGAGGGATTTCCTTTCAAGATATTTTGACCTTTGAAAAGGGAGCATATTTTAGCTGAGATGTTAAAAATTCCAAGGTTTGTGCAGTGTTTATCCCACTGCTCTTTGTCGGAGGTAGCCCTACCTTCTAGCAAGCCATCTTCCGATACTGGGACATTAAATAAAATAAGTGAGTTTGCTTTCGGCTCTTTAGATTGATGAGGCGACTAATCAGTAACACTGAGGTTGCTCTTATGCGCTTGCTACTTCTGAGGTTCATGTTTCCAAAACTATGCTGAGGTCGCTATTCTGTCAAGACACCCGCAACATTCTTACTCAGGCGCTTACAGTATGACTTAGAGGTTGGCATTCAATAATAATAATAATAATAAAACAGTTAGACGGTGCAAAATTTTAATCATCAATGTTTTCTTTTTACAAACTCTACTCTTTCGATTTCAACGTACATAAATCCAGCTTCTTACTTCGACTTCTCTTGTATCCACCTGACACTGCACAACTCTTTCTTCTTGTTTGCTGTACTCCTTCATCTGTGGGTTATAATCTTATATTCCCATAGTTTACTTTAATTTAAGTGGTCATTATGAATTTTATCTTGACTTACTTCTGTATTGACTACTTCAATATGACAGGTTAAGTAGTACTTTGGTTATATATATACACTTGCCACACTACTGCCTTTCTCTCTCTATCTCTTTTCTCCCATTACAGAACCCCATTCATGGTGGGAAATCCTTAGCGCCTTTAGGGAACATGCACCCTATGTACATGACTGTCTGGACCACAGCTCGTATAAATCGCGTTCCAATATCCAATATCTTTTCCAAATGACCTTTCCCAACAAATTCACTGCTGATTTCGGAAAATCGCCGAAAGAAACTATTGTGCACCTTCCTTAATTGTAATCTACTATAGAAAATGTGGCTGTATTATACTGTTTCTGTCAGTGACATGGTGTAAATATGCTATCAGAAACTGACTCTTATAATTTATTTAACTGCTATAACTTTTACAGTAAATGTGAAAGCATTTGTGACAATTTGATCTAGCCTGTAAACTGGTGTGACTCTTGTAACGTAGTTATTTGAGAATAAATATATATTATTTTTATTATAGTAGTATATAATAAAACTACACGGAGTAAAATCTGAGAGTACTCCAGAATTGCCACTATAACATTTACCGTGTCAGTAAGTAAATTTGCTTTTATCCAGTAACTTGTCCACAAGTCCTGTGTCTGTGGGTGAGTGAATGTATGCATGTTGCCGGAGCAACTGGAAAAAGAGCAGTTGAACGAAGTAGCTAGACCTGCTGCACAATGGTTCTGATTGGAACGATTGCGCTTGCCAGAAACTAATCTGAGATTGTCAACAAATGAATGTAGAAAAAAATTATTAGCTTCGAAGGTGATAAAGTATCATGAAAACGGATTGTTAACAGTAGATAGAAGAAAGTCCTCGTGGCCATGTCAAAATCGAAGCGCGCGCGTAAACCGCAAACATGTCGGAGACCTTCCGCTTCCGATCTTGTCATTATCCACTGAAGTCGACAGAAATGCATAGTCTATAACTTGAAGTAAACTTTAGTGTTTAGTGCAGATGTGAATATATAATTCTATCCAAAATTGTTGTTTAGCACTGCTCATCTTTCTTATCTTTGTTTGTAACAGAAAATCTCAGTAGAAAGTTCGGGTGAATTGGATGTCCACGGCGAAATATCTTCCGTATTGGATAAACGCTACCCATCTTTGACCAGTGCTATATTTTCCTTACCATATTTACTGATTAATATTTGGTTCACTTTGGGTTTGTTTCGTTTCTCATTTTATTTAAGTCACTTATCAAAACATTTAAATACTATGTACGCTGGTAATAGTGAACTTGTTAAGCAATTATTATCTACCTCTTCACTGTTCTTCATGTGTAGTTTCTTACTGTCACCAGCTACTGGTCTTATGATTGACTTCTTTCTTAAAAGATCTCGCACAAGCATTAAAAATATGCTCACTACCGGACGTGATTCAGTGAGTATTGATAAAATCTACTATACTCTGACACTTGGCCTAGTCCCTGGACAAATTCTTTTGGGCTTTGTTGCTGTTGCTTTGAGTGCAACAATGTTCATACCTCATTACATAGCGTCTTACGCATCGTTTGTAATCTTTGTTATGCTGAGATCACTTATCTTCAGTTGTTTTATAAGCTTTCTTTTGTCTGCATTCCCTATACGTTATTTCGGCACATTGAATGGTATCAGTAGTGCAGTTTCTGGTTTAATATGTCTCTCACAAAATGCCTTCACAGGTACCAGCCTACTTACAGATAATATTACGAATACGGCAATATCGGCGGCGATAATAATAGCACCGACTATTTTCCTAATTAAATCAAGACAATAAATCAGTGAATGTTTCAATCCTACGAATAGTGTGTATTTGTATTTTTATATCAAGATCCGGGATCAGATTCCAACACTTCTAAATAGAAATATAAACAAATTCAGATAATGTTAACATTTTTAAATTATTACTTGTTTATTTGATAATAAAAAAGAGTGCTGCGGCTCGATGTTGAATCGTATTTTTATTCCATAATGATGGGTAAAAGCTAGCCAGCAAATTACCATTGTTTGAAAACAAGACCATGAATTATCCTACAATGACAATTTGAGGTGTCATCGGGAAACCATAGTGATCTCATACTGTTAATAGAAAACGATGAAATCCGAAACGTTAGTCTGTAAGGTGCGAGTCGAGCATCACACGACGAGACTTGATTAATCGCCGTTCGAGGAACGACACTGAGCACATAGCGCTTGACAGGAACTGGAAAGGAAAGTCTTGCACATAGTTGGTTGGACAGTCGTGGTTGGTGGCTCACACTCCATGAGAGGTGACAGGCGTGAGCAATTAAGTACTTAAGTATCCACAGTGAAATGTTCTCATCAAAATGAACTCATATACCTACTGGAGCGGTCGGAAACCAGTGTATATTATCTCTTCTCTACGCAATGAATCGGAATATTCCTAAGCGCGACAGAGATATTTGCAGAATATTTTGATTTACATAACGTATAAGGACATCCGCATTTGCTTTCCGATTGAAGGTGAATGGAAATGGGAGAGTTGGGCATCAATCACTTCCAGTTTGTCTAAATGTTGTACATCAATGATGTGGCTTAAAGCAACTGTTAGTTAATAAAGAATAAGTCGGTAATAGGTAGAGAAAGAATATTTAGCTGTGAACAGTGTGTGAAGTAGTTGGAGGACGCTAGTCAGGCTGCTGAGTTGAATGAAGAAGTGTCTCACATTGACAGGTACACGCAAGAAATGATGTGAATATCTGAATGTGGGTGTTCAGGTATTACAATTCGCTCAACATTATAACGTCAGCGTCATTGATGAACAGGTGTCGAACTATCACCTTGTGGAAAAAGTTGAGCTCTCAATAGCTACCAAAAGAGGATAACACTGGTTGAATAAACCTGCAAAC
Source organism: Schistosoma turkestanicum (assembly GCA_944470395.2). NCBI lineage: Eukaryota > Metazoa > Platyhelminthes > Trematoda > Strigeidida > Schistosomatidae > Schistosoma > Schistosoma turkestanicum. The sequence goes on along the minus strand of OX103972.1, from coordinate 34,709,169 downwards.
TCGCTAGATAAAGATATATTCTGTGATCTGGTCACAGCTAGTGGTGAATATTCTCAGCAAATGAGAGGTTAGCGGAGTAGCGTTAAGAGGAAAATCATACATAGTAAAAATGTTATGCGTAGTAGACAATATGTGTAGGATATATGTGTGTAAACCGGGTAATAGGAAAGTGAATCTTCTCGCCTGCAATCAGGGAACACCACTTGCTTCAATGCAATGACACACATTCCACAAAGCAGGAATTGTACAGTGTACTAGGTGCATTGAGGAGTAATACCCACGGAAACTACCAACATTTACGATTAGTAAAACACTCGGAGAAATATAATGAAAATAAATTCAGTTGAAATTCAGTGGAACTACACATTCCTGTTCAGTTAATCTAACAGTCATTCAGTCAATCAGAATTTTAATGAAATCCGGATGATGTTCATATTATCACGCATTTTATCGGAGACACACCAACACACACTGTATCGGAGATACAGAGAAAGACAACCGAGTTGAGAGTGTGTGTAAATATGATGAAACATTTGCAAAAAGAGCTCAATACCAATTAGACCTAATACAAAATATACACATTAGACAGTTTCACAAGGTTTGTTATTTACTTCTGCCTAATTGGTTATCGTACACATTTGTATGATCAAAAGAAACAAGACTCACATAAGTATTTTGACCCTGTAATTAAAGAAATCAATTTGGCTTGAGAATCAGACAATGATAAACATACAAATACCAAAAGTCTCATTGTTCTGTGGAAAATTCCTTAGACTGCTGAAATTTGTTCAAATTGTATCATTAAACAATCATTTCCATTTCATACCGAGTCTGTCACATATGACCATATTTCATCTGAAGTACATTAGATAGCCTTTGAGGAAAGATATTCAACGAAATACCATAATTGCTATGTGTTTTTACTTGACATGTTCAACAATCGTTAGTGTCCATGTCACACTTATTCGCTTAGGCTACGAAATTTCGATACAAGTTTGAAACAATATTGATTGCAATTAGTCTAAAACGTTCAACCGACGCAAAAAATACTCAACTCCGACTGACTAGTTGCTCCTGCATCAAAGTCATTCGCAACTTGTACAAAGTTATTGGAGGACTAGAAGTAGCTGATATCGAATAATAGGACTCAGAGGATTCACTCTCCTGAAACTGTTGATCAGCTAGTGATGTCTATTTGACAGGACAGATGATCTTGATTATTCATGAGATATCGATTATATTAGGTTAGCGAGCTAGCGGATGTAGGAAACGTGTGTGAAGTAAGCGACAAGACAATCAGAGTATAGAGCAAACGACAAGATTTCGATGTCTGTCTTTAAACAAAGACAGACATTTATTTTGATTGTATCCCCTTTTAGATCTGTTAGATAGAAGTGAAGCATTCGAATATCTCCACGTTTGACCTGTAGCTTGTTCTGCTAACCTCGATCTTGATTGGTTGCTGCTGACCTTAAACCTGTCGTTGTTTGCACATTTGTTTTGATTGTATCCCCTTTTTGATCTGTTTCTTGATCCTATGTCACCTATGGGTTTTCTGATTGGCTGATAAATTGGGTCAATGTCGATGTGTTTATTGATTGCTGATTTACCTGAGTGCCAAGTTTCTAAAAATTCTCTAGTGTACTTTGTCCTCCCCCTATCCCGTATTTCCACATTGTCCCAATCGAATGTATGTCCATAATTGTCGGTATGTATTGATATAAGCGAAGAGTTGTCGTGGCCTTTGATGTTGTGGGTTCTTGGATTGTTGCTACTGTGGTTGAAGTTTTTGCTGATGATGTTGTTCAGAAGAACAATGAAAGATTCACAACAAAAGCAACCAGCTCAGAGAACGAGACACCACCACAGACCTCCTAATACATAATCACCGAACTCTTGTCGTTCACTCTATACTTTGTTTCTGTTGCCGCTATATTTTGTTTAGCCATATGTGTAATCCCGCAGATGAATAGATTTTCTTCATCTCATTTTTTTCATCTTGTTTCAATTCGTCTTACTTATGGTTTTTCTGAAATTCCTTCTCTTTTTGCACATGTCCAACTATTCTCCTTATTTTTCCGTTTTCCTTTCTTTCATATTTTCAATTCAAGATTCTAATGATAATGAGGCGAGAAATGTTTCAGAAACCAAATAGAAGGTATAAGTTGATTGATAAATAGTGCATAAAATGTGAGGGGATCGAGTTTTAAGGACACAAAAGGAAACAGAGATTACAAGAAGCTAGATAAATTCAGTGAAGTTGGATGATGATAAGAGCAGACAAGTTACATGACATGCGTCACTCACAGCCAGTTGGAGAAGGAGATGATAACCCATTTGTCTGTATGTGCTTGTCAGGTGTTCCTTTGAAGCCCTCCAACAAATGAGCTGTGGTCACATTGTCTGAGCTCACAATGCAATTAGGCAATTCCTAATAAGTCGAAGTGAAAACTTATCTGAGTTTACGTCCTTAAGTGTGAAATTTTTCGGCAGTTACCTTATGCTGTTCTGAAGGGGATGCTCGCGCCAGGATGACTGCCATATATAATGTGTTATGTATGACTGTGAGATAACATTTTGTCTTTCTATAACCCAGAGAGAACAGTTCTAGGTATTGGAGTCTGTTCTCATGGCATTTATTCTTTAAACATATCACTTAAAGAGGAGTTGTGTTGGCTCTAGCTTCATCCCCCATGTAGTTCACTCTGGTTTGCGAGCCATGTGTGGTGGCTAGCTGCAGATCACTCCATGAGTTAGGAGCGTAACTGGTTGGTTAAGCTGGCAATAAATATTTCAGCCATTTGTAAATTACCTATTTGAACAAACGTGAAGTTCTTCGTTCAGTCATGAATGTGAAGAGATAATTTGGGTTTCCTTGTATTTGAGTTGCCAGATTCATCTGGGAGTGTCTCCAATCTCTACGAAGCATATAAGATTTCAAAGGTATTGAAATCTATTTCCGAATGTATGATCACATTCATACACACTGTGAACTTAATTGTCATTCTTTATATCTTCGATACAGTGCGCGTTGATGTGTGTTTGAGATGCTGCGTCTCATCTTCACTATTTTGTCATTTTACTTTTATCACCCCATTTGCTTTGACATGTTTGTCAGAAATGTATTCTCATGGTGCTCATTTCTAATAATTCCCCATTTCATTCCCGTTTCTTTTCCCTCACATTTTCAATCAACATTAAACACTACGCACAAGTTTATCAAGCTCGCATTTCATAGCAAATTTTGAAGTGACGATAATTTTAATTTACGCGGTCGAATGCACATTACATGAATCATACCAGCATGCTGGTATCAAGAATGATAACAATTTGATAGAGACTATCGTAAAGGTGTAAGTCGATCTTGTAAATTGGAACGGATGATCGTAACGAAAATGTTTCAGGACGTGGAGCAGAACAAAATTAGTCAGAAAATCTGTACAGTTAAGTTGACACCACTAGAGGTTTGGTGCACAATTTACTAGACAAAGCCAACAATCAACAAAATCATTTCTCCATAATACATAATTCATAATACATAATCATCGAACCCATGTCGTTTGCTCTATACTCTGATTGTCTTGTCGCTTACTTCACACACGTTTCCTACATCCGCTAGCTCGGTAACCTAATATAATCGATATCTCATGAATAATCAAGATCATCTGTCCTGTCAAATAGACATCACTAGCTGATCAACAGTTTCAGGAGAGTGAATCCTCTGCGTCCTATTATTCGATATCAGCTACTTCTAGTCCTCCAATAACTTTGTACAAGTTGCGAATGACTTTGATGCAGGAGCAACTAGTCAGTCGGAGTTGAGTATTTTTTGCGTCGGTTGAACGTTTTAGACTAATTGCAATCAATATTGTTTCAAACTTGTATCGAAATTTCGTAGCCTAAGCGAATAAGTGTGACATGGACACTAACGATTGTTGAACATGTCAAGTAAAAACACAAAGCAATTATGGTATTTCGTTGAATATCTTTCCTCAAAGGCTATCTAATGTACTTCAGATGAAATATGGTCATATGTGACAGACTCGGTATGAAATGGAAATGATTGTTTAATGATACAATTTGAACAAATTTCAGCAGTCTAAGGAATTTTCCACAGAACAATGAGACTTTTGGTATTTGTATGTTTATCATTGTCTGATTCTCAAGCCAAATTGATTTCTTTAATTACAGGGTCAAAATACTTATGTGAGTCTTGTTTCTTTTGATCATACAAATGTGTACGATAACCAATTAGGCAGAAGTAAATAACAAACCTTGTGAAACTGTCTAATGTGTATATTTTGTATTAGGTCTAATTGGTATTGAGCTCTTTTTGCAAATGTTTCATCATATTTACACACACTCTCAACTCGGTTGTCTTTCTCTGTATCTCCGATACAGTGTGTGTTGGTGTGTCTCCGATAAAATGCGTGATAATATGAACATCATCCGGATTTCATTAAAATTCTGATTGACTGAATGACTGTTAGATTAACTGAACAGGAATGTGTAGTTCCACTGAATTTCAACTGAATTTATTTTCATTATATTTCTCCGAGTGTTTTACTAATCGTAAATGTTGGTAGTTTCCGTGGGTATTACTCCTCAATGCACCTAGTACACTGTACAATTCCTGCTTTGTGGAATGTGTGTCATTGCATTGAAGCAAGTGGTGTCCCCTGATTGCAGGCGAGAAGATTCACTTTCCTATTACCCGGTTTACACACATATATCCTACACATATTGTCTACTACGCATAACATTTTTACTATGTATGATTTTCCTCTTAACGCTACTCCGCTAACCTCTCATTTGCTGAGAATATTCACCACTAGCTGTGACCAGATCACAGAATATGTCTTTATCTAATGAATGTGCATGTTCTTCCATTAATGGGAAATCTTATACGACTGGAGTTCGCGGGTAACCGTAAGACTGTCTCCTGATGTTTATTGGTCGTTGGTTCATTTTTCGCAGTGCGTTTGTTTTAGATATCAGTTATATTTTTTGAAATGTTCCTCATCTTCAGTCACTGGTTTCCATCACTTATCGACGCACTCTTCAAAATGGGCGTTAGTATATTTATTGTAGTGTTTACATTTCTATCCTCGATAGCACCTAGACGTCTAACTATTGCTCGTTAAGTATAGACTCGAGAAAACTAGGCTGGCGTAATTCCTTTTGATGGCTTATGAGGAACTGTCATCGGAATTCATTATTTCATATGGTGTCCGTTAGAGGCGTCTACTTTATTCATTCTTATTTAGGTTTGTCACTGATATGCTTTAGAAACGGCAGTTGCACCATCTGACTTTACAGGAGTTGAAATTTTTCCAGCAGATTCGCTTGCTGACTTGGTGAAGCTGCTTACGAAATTCAGAGTCTTTTGACCACCCTCAGAAGCAATACATGCATGTTCCGGATGCGACTCTCGCCGTCGAAACGCAGTGTTGCCCCAGGATTTGCTTGTGTCGGCATCCGAACTATTGATAGGAAGTTAAGTGGTCGAACCTGTTGGCAGCATCACTTATCTCAGGAGTGTCATCAGTGTTGATTGCCTGGCGAGTGGCGAAATCTCAGCATGGATACTGGAGTCTCGAATAGGGTTTGCCAACTTGCATCATTTATGGCGTAGACGAGATATCCGTATGCTGACTAAAGGACGAGCCTACTGCGCAGAAGTTCGCTCCGCCCTACTATTTGGATGCGAAACATGCTCGGTTAGAGATGAGGATATTCTTAGGTTATTGGTGTTCGGTCATGGATTCACTCGAACCATTGTTCGTGCGTTTCGGATATTCTGATTAGGCAATGATGTTGTTAGAAAACGATTACTAGGTAAGGATGGCAGATCAATAGATTGAGTATTGAAACTTCAGTTGAGGTGGTTGGGACATGTGTTACGTATGCCTAACAACCGACTGCCTCGACGAGCAATGTTCTACAGTGTGGGAGTAGGCTGGAAGAAAGTTAAGGGCAGCCAGACCAAAAATGGCACAAATATATGAAGTCACTGACAAGTGGTTTTGAGTCATGTTGTTAGATGTAGACTACCTGGTTGCGGTCCACGAGCAAATAGTATACAATGGTTAGAGACTTTGAATGGCATGGTTCAGAATAGTTTACAGTGGCACAGGTGCATTCATTCTTCGTATTTCTTCAAATTCTAAGCTTCTAAATTCTTCATCATCTCTCTGTCTTGCTTAAATTGTGTCCCGGTATAATACGTTTTGAGTAATATCTTTAAACCCTTAACTCCTGTACCGTTAATAATTCTACTATCTCAACCACTATTGGATTTGAACTGACAGTTACATCTCTGTGCCAATCTGCTATGACAACCTGAGCTGATGTACGTACGTCCGAAGTTCTACGCTGTAACTTACGGACAATGATCGCATATTTCAAATTTGAGATGACGTTCAACTATGTTAACCGTGAGTTTCTGTGGCAGTGTCTGGCATTGAAACGGGTTCTAGAAAGTGCATTCTGTAGACCCTAATTAATTACCCACAACCTGATTATGCGCTCATGTGTTGTCAACACAGAACGTGCAGACGACATTGACAAAATGAAGAGAATTGCGATTCACTTAGTCTATAATGTAGGGATGTTTGGGTTGTGATTTTCCTCAACCACATTAGAAAATGTTGCCTTAGCATTGTCTTTCATGGACGATTGAAGTGGCGATAGCGCGTGGAGTAATTGAGCATGTCAGCTTGTTCAATTATCTTGAAAATCTCGTCAGCCGTGATGGTCTTGTGTGTGACGAAATCTGGGCACGGATACGGAAGGTTCGATTGGCTTTTGACAACCGGTGTCACTTATGGCGTAGTCGAGATGACCGTCCACTAACGAAGAGACAAGTTTGCTGCACGTCAGTTCATTATGTTTTAATTCAAGGGTGTGAAACATTGACACTAAGAATAGAGAATATTCACGGGTACTAGTAGTCAACCATATGTGTCTTTGAAGCACTCTTCGTGTATCCTGGAGTATGAAACGAGAAATGCTGGCAACAGAAAAGGGGTTCCGGTTGCGGATGTGAAATTGATTGATGAAGTAGTTAATCTTCATTAGTTGCGACGGTTAGAACTTGTATGTTACGTAAGCCCAACCACCAACTACCTTGACAGGCTTTTCAATTATCGTTAATACTGTTACAACCCTTACTACTATAAGATTTGGACTGACAACTTCGTTTCTCTATGCTAATGTGGTGTGGCAACTTGGACTGATATACATACCTACCAATTTCTACGTTGTAGCTGACTAAATTCATACTAAGTAGAACACGTCTCACACCACATATTAGCGAGAGTTGGGTGTTTGTTTTGAAATTTCATTATTCATATCAGTTGTTAGGAATTTGATGATAAGTAAAAATGTTATCTTATCAAATACATCTCTGTGTTTGATCAAGCTACACGTGCGCAGGTAATTTTTTATATTTGAAGAAAAACTGATCACTAAATGTGTGCAATCAGTTGAAAAACAACCTAATACTACTCTATAAACCGATAAATGGTCTCTTGTCCGTAAAATACCGCCCAATTACGAACCATGACACAGTCCAAATACTTAGAAACAACGCAAATACACTATTTTGAAAGTATAAATCTATTTCTTTGATCTTCGATTTTATTCTTACCTCACAGATGTACACAAACTCAACCTCACACGTACTTGTAAGAACGTACACGACAGTATTGTCTTACACAATAATTTTGTAAATTTCGATATCTTCCGTTTTATTACATTTAAATTTTTTCACAAACATGGACACAGTTTTGTATCTTGGTTTTCTGGGGGGGAGCTATTATAGCAGCTCACGACTGATTCATTATACAATATTTAACGATTAATAGTTTCAATTATTCGATAATTGCGTCAACCGTGTAGAATCCGATTTGAAGGATTTGTTTTGGGAAAACCCCTTCATGTACATATTTGTAGTACGTTCTTACCGACTCTTTCTGTGCTAAATTTAGGGTACTCTGTTTAATCCCAATTAGTGATGTCAGTATTTGTATATTGTTATAGCTTCTAATTTTTGTACCTTTATTGGAGTTTCTATGTTTTTTACTGAACCTTTATATGCTGTTTAAATTGATAATTAAAATTGGCGTTAGCCATATCGAATTCGACACCCCGGGGCGGTGAACATTGAATCTGGAATCGAAACGTGCAACTATGGAATTCTATGCGAGCTTTCTACCTAAAGCGCTACTGCAACAAAGTCATTCGCAACTTGTACAAAGTTATTGGAGGACTAGAAGTAGCTGATATCGAATAATAGGACTCAGAGGATTCACTCTCCTGAAACTGTTGATCAGCTAGTGATGTCTATTTGACAGGAGAGATGATCTTGTTTAATAATGAAATATTGATTATATTAGGTTACCGAGCTAGCGGCTGTAGGAATCGTGTGTGACGTAAGCGACAACACAGTCAGGGTATAGAGCGAACGCCAAGTGATCGATGATTATGTATTATGAATTATGTGTTAAGCAACATCTAAAACAAACGGACTGCGAAAAATGAACCAACGACCAATAAACATCAGGAAACAGTCTTACGGTTACCCGCGAACTCCAGTCGTATAAGATTTCCCATTAATGGAAGAACATGCACATTCATTAGATAAAGACATATTCTGTGATCTGGTCACAGCTAGTGGTGAATATTCTCAGCAAATGAGAGGTTAGCGGAGTAGCGTTAAGAGGAAAATCATACATAGTAAAAATGTTATGCGTAGTAGACAATGTGTGTAGGATATATGTGTGTAAACCGGGTAATAGGAAAGTGAATCTTCTCGCCTGCAATCAGGGGACACCACTTGCTTCAATGCAATGACACACATTCCACAAAGCAGGAATTGTACAGTGTACTAGGTGCATTGAGGAGTAATACCCACGGAAACTACCAACATTTACGATTAGTAAAACACTCGGAGAAATATAATGAAAATAAATTCAGTTGAAAGTCAGTGGAACTACACATTCCTGTTCAGTTAATCTAACAGTCATTCAGTCAATCAGAATTTTAATGAAATCCGGATGATGTTCATATTATCACGCATTTTATCGGAGACACACCAACACACACTGTATCGGAGATACAGAGAAAGACAACCGAGTTGAGAGTGTGTGTAAATATGATGAAACATTTGCAAAAAGAGCTCAATACCAATTAGACCTAATACAAAATATACACATTAGACAGTTTCACAAGGTTTGTTATTTACTTCTGCCTAATTGGTTATCGTACACATTTGTATGATCAAAAGAAACAAGACTCACATAAGTATTTTGACCCTGTAATTAAAGAAATCAATTTGGCTTGAGAATCAGACAATGATAAACATACAAATACCAAAAGTCTCATTGTTCTGTGGAAAATTCCTTAGACTGCTGAAATTTGTTCAAATTGTATCATTAAACAATCATTTCCATTTCATACCGAGTCTGTCACATATGACCATATTTCATCTGAAGTACATTAGATAGCCTTTGAGGAAAGATATTCAACGAAATACCATAATTGCTTTGTGTTTTTACTTGACATGTTCAACAATCGTTAGTGTCCATGTCACACTTATTCGCTTAGGCTACGAAATTTCGATACAAGTTTGAAACAATATTGATTGCAATTAGTCTAAAACGTTCAACCGACGCAAAAAATACTCAACTCCGACTGACTAGTTGCTCCTGCATCAAAGTCATTCGCAACTTGTACAAAGTTATTGGAGGACTAGAAGTAGCTGATATCGAATAATAGGACGCAGAGGATTCACTCTCCTGAAACTGTTGATCAGCTAGTGATGTCTATTTGACAGGACAGATGATCTTGATTATTCATGAGATATCGATTATATTAGGTTAGCGAGCTAGCGGATGTAGGAAACGTGTGTGAATTAAGCGACAACACAGTCGGGGTATTGAGTAAACGACAAGTGTTTGATGATTATGTATTATGAATTATGTATTATGGAGAAATGATTTTGTTGATTGTTGGCTTCGTCTAGTAAATTGTGCACCATACCTCTAGCGGTGTCAACTGAACTGTCCAGATTTTCTGACTAATTTTGTTCTGCTCCACGTCCTGAAACATTTTCGTTACGATCATCCGTTCCAGTTTACAAGATCGACTTAAACCTTTACGATAGTCTCCATCAAATTGTTAACATTTTTGATACCAGCATGCTGGTATGATTCATGTAATGTGCATTCGACCGCGTAAATTAAAATTATCGTCACTTCAAAATTTGCTATGAAATGCGAGCTTGATAAACTTGTGCGTAGTGTTTAATGTTGATTGAAAATGTGAGGGAAAAGAAACGGGAATGAAATGGGGAATTATTAGAAATGAGCACCATGAGAATACATTTCTGACAAACATGTCAAAGCAAATGGGGTGATAAAAGTAAAATGACAAAATAGTGAAGATGAGACGCAGCATCTCAAACACACATCAACGCGCACTGTATCGAAGATATAAAGAATGACAATTAAGTTCACAGTGTGTATGAATGTGATCATACATTCGGAAATAGATTTCAATACCTTTGAAATCTTATATGCTTCGTAGAGATTGGAGACACTCCCAGATGAATCTGGCAACTCAAATACAAGGAAACCCAAATTATCTCTTCACATTCACGACTGAACGAAGAACTTCACGTTTGTTCAAATAGGTAATTTACAAATGGCTGAAATATTTATTGCCAGCTTAACCAACCAGTTACGCTCCTAACTCATGGAGTGATCTGCAGCTAGCCACCACACATGGCTCGCAAACCAGAGTGAACTACATGGGGGATGAAGCTAGAGCCAACACAACTCCTCTTTAAGTGATATGTTTAAAGAATAAATGCCATGAGAACAGACTCCAATACCTAGAACTGTTCTCTCTGGGTTATAGAAAGACAAAATGTTATCTCACAGTCATACATAACACATTATATATGGCAGTCATCCTGGCGCGAGCATCCCCTTCAGAACAGCATAAGGTAACTGCCGAAAAATTTCACACTTAAGGACGTAAACTCAGATAAGTTTTCACTTCGACTTATTAGGAATTGCCTAATTGCATTGTGAGCTCAGACAATGTGACCACAGCTCATTTGTTGGAGGGCTTCAAAGGAACACCTGACAAGCACATACAGACAAATGGGTTATCATCTCCTTCTCCAACTGGCTGTGAGTGACGCATGTCATGTAACTTGTCTGCTCTTATCATCATCCAACTTCACTGAATTTATCTAGCTTCTTGTAATCTCTGTTTCCTTTTGTGTCCTTAAAACTCGATCCCCTCACATTTTATGCACTATTTATCAATCAACTTATACCTTCTATTTGGTTTCTGAAACATTTCTCGCCTCATTATCATTAGAATCTTGAATTGAAAATATGAAAGAAAGGAAAACGGAAAAATAAGGAGAATAGTTGGACATGTGCAAAAAGAGAAGGAATTTCAGAAAAACCATAAGTAAGACGAATTGAAACAAGATGAAAAAAATGAGATGAAGAAAATCTATTCATCTGCGGGATTACACATATGGCTAAACAAAATATAGCGGCAACAGAAACAAAGTATAGAGTGAACGACAAGAGTTCGGTGATTATGTATTAGGAGGTCTGTGGTGGTGTCTCGTTCTCTGAGCTGGTTGCTTTTGTTGTGAATCTTTCATTGTTCTTCTGAACAACATCATCAGCAAAAACTTCAACCACAGTAGCAACAATCCAAGAACCCACAACATCAAAGGCCACGACAACTCTTCGCTTATATCAATACATACCGACAATTATGGACATACATTCGATTGGGACAATGTGGAAATACGGGATAGGGGGAGGACAAAGTACACTAGAGAATTTTTAGAAACTTGGCACTCAGGTAAATCAGCAATCAATAAACACATCGACATTGACCCAATTTATCAGCCAATCAGAAAAATCATAGGTGACATAGGATCAAGAAACAGATCAAAAAGGGGATACAATCAAAACAAATGTGCAAACAACGACAGGTTTAAGGTCAGCAGCAACCAATCAAGATCGAGGTTAGCAGAACAAGCTACAGGTCAAACGTGGAGAAATTCGAATGCTTCACTTCTATCTAACAGATCTAAAAGGGGATACAATCAAAATAAATGTCTGTCTTTGTTTAAAGACAGACATCGAAATCTTGTCGTTTGCTCTATACTCTGATTGTCTTGTCGCTTACTTCACACACGTTTCCTACATCCGCTAGCTCGGTAACCTAATATAATCGATATCTCATGAATAATCAAGATCATCTGTCCTGTCAAATAGACATCACTAGCTGATCAACAGTTTCAGGAGAGTGAATCCTCTGCGTCCTATTATTCGATATCAGCTACTTCTAGTCCTCCAATAACTTTGTACAAGTTGCGAATGACTTTGATGCAGGAGCAACTAGTCAGTCGGAGTTGAGTATTTTTTGCGTCGGTTGAACGTTTTAGACTAATTGCAATCAATATTGTTTCAAACTTGTATCGAAATTTCGTAGCCTAAGCGAATAAGTGTGACATGGACACTAACGATTGTTGAACATGTCAAGTAAAAACACATAGCAATTATGGTATTTCGTTGAATATCTTTCCTCAAAGGCTATCTAATGTACTTCAGATGAAATATGGTCATATGTGACAGACTCGGTATGAAATGGAAATGATTGTTTAATGATACAATTTGAACAAATTTCAGCAGTCTAAGGAATTTTCCACAGAACAATGAGACTTTTGGTATTTGTATGTTTATCATTGTCTGATTCTCAAGCCAAATTGATTTCTTTAATTACAGGGTCAAAATACTTATGTGAGTCTTGTTTCTTTTGATCATACAAATGTGTACGATAACCAATTAGGCAGAAGTAAATAACAAACCTTGTGAAACTGTCTAATGTGTATATTTTGTATTAGGTCTAATTGGTATTGAGCTCTTTTTGCAAATGTTTCATCATATTTACACACACTCTCAACTCGGTTGTCTTTCTCTGTATCTCCGATACAGTGTGTGTTGGTGTGTCTCCGATAAAATGCGTGATAATATGAACATCATCCGGATTTCATTAAAATTCTGATTGACTGAATGACTGTTAGATTAACTGAACAGGAATGTGTAGTTCCACTGAATTTCAACTGAATTTATTTTCATTATATTTCTCCGAGTGTTTTACTAATCGTAAATGTTGGTAGTTTCCGTGGGTATTACTCCTCAATGCACCTAGTACACTGTACAATTCCTGCTTTGTGGAATGTGTGTCATTGCATTGAAGCAAGTGGTGTCCCCTGATTGCAGGCGAGAAGATTCACTTTCCTATTACCCGGTTTACACACATATATCCTACACACATTGTCTACTACGCATAACATTTTTACTATGTATGATTTTCCTCTTAACGCTACTCCGCTAACCTCTCATTTGCTGAGAATATTCACCACTAGCTGTGACCAGATCACAGAATATGTCTTTATCTAATGAATGTGCATGTTCTTCCATTAACGGGAAATCTTATACGACTGGAGTTCGCGGGTAACCGTAAGACTGTTTCCTGATGTTTATTGGTCGTTGGTTCATTTTTCGCAGTCCGTTTGTTTTAGATGTTGCTTAACACATAATTCATAATTCATGATTGTAGAATCCTTTTTGAATGTTTTGTTTTTTGGAAAATCCCTCCAGGTTTACATATTTTTGCTATGACATGACGGACTTTTTCTGTTGACATTTTTGGTACTTTATTTGTTTCCAATTTGAGATTTTATCATTGTATATTGTTAATCTTTCTATATTTTGTACTTATATTGAAGTTTTTGTGTTTGCTTCTGAACTGTACATATGTTGTTTAAATTTGATATAATATGGCTACCGCCACATTTTTGGATTCATCATCGGGCAGTACAGGAGTTCACCTAAACCTCGGAACATTGATACTCGTTTGGAGTAATTCTGAATTGGAAGACGTAACATTAGTTAGGTATTATTTGTATTTCCATTTGTAATTTGTAAATAGACCATTTCCCTCTAGAATTATTGTGTTTTAACTTCGAAATTGGGAAGTGCGTCCAACCTACGTCTATTGGAATCGAATTTAGCTGTCACGATGAAGAAATCACCTACAATGATCATCGAACACTTGGCGTTCGCTCTATACCCTGACTGTGTTGTCGCTTACGTCACACACGATTCCTACAGCCGCTAGCTCGGTAACCCGATATAATCAATATTTCATTATTAAACAAGATCATCTGTCCTGTCAAATAGACATCACTAGCTGATCAACAGTTTCAGGAGAGTGAATCCTCTGAGTCCTATTATTCGATATCAGCTTCTAGTCGTCCAATAACTTTGTGCTGTGACCAAATCACAGAATATGTCTTTATCTAGCGAGCTTGCAGGTTTATTCAACCAGTGTTATCCTCTTTTGATAGCTTTTGAGAGCTCAACGTTTTCCACAATGTGATAGTTCGACACCTGTTCATCAATGACGCTGACGTTATAATGTTGAGCGAATTGTAATACCTGAACACCCACATTCAGATATTCACATCATTTCTTGCGTGTACCTGTCAATGTGAGACACTTCCTCATTCAACTCAGCAGCCTGACTAGCGTCCTCCAACTACTTCACACACTGTTCACAGCTAAATATTCTTTCTCTACCTATTACCGACTTATTCTTTATTAACTAACAGTTGCTTTAAGCCACATCATTGATGTACAACATTTAGACAAACTGGAAGTGATTGATGCCCAACTCTCCCATTTCCATTCACCTTCAATTGGAAAGCAAATGCGGATGTCCTTATACGTTATGTAAATCAAAATATTCTGCAAATATCTCTGTCGCGCTTAGGAATATTCCGATTCATTGCGTAGAGAAGAGATAATATACACTGGTTTCCGACCGCTCCAGTAGGTATATGAGTTCATTTTGATGAGAACATTTCACTGTGGATACTTAAGTACTTAATTGCTCACGCCTGTCACCTCTCATGGAGTGTGAGCCACCAACCACGACTGTCCAACCAACTATGTGCAAGACTTTCCTTTCCAGTTCCTGTCAAGCGCTATGTGCTCAGTGTCGTTCCTCGAACGGCGATTAATCAAGTCTCGTCGTGTGATGCTCGACTCGCACCTTACAGACTAACGTTTCGGATTTCATCGTTTTCTATTAACAGTATGAGATCACTATGGTTTCCCGATGACACCTCAAATTGTCATTGTAGGATAATTCATGGTCTTGTTTTCAAACAATGGTAATTTGCTGGCTAGCTTTTACCCATCATTATGGAATAAAAATACGATTCAACATCGAGCCGCAGCATTCTTTTTTATTTTCAAATAAACAAGTAATAATTTAAAAATGTTAACATTATCTGAATTTGTTTATATTTCTATTTAGAAGTGTTGGAATCTGATCCCGGATCTTGATATAAAAATACAAATACACACTATCCATAGGATTGAAACATTCACTGATATATTGTCGTAATCTCGTTGGTTGAATAGCATTGCATTACTTATCCAGCCGACTTGCACCCAACGTTCGATGTTGCAGCCGAACTTTCCAAGCCTCATCATGTTGGCGAAATCAAATTTAAATAAATCTTCATATCGATGTCACCACTTATCAAAAGTAGCATTGGCATCTGGATCATATTGAAATTCAACTATGCTATTTGAGATGCCGTCGACTGATGGAGCTGTGGTTGCATCAGATGTACTGTGCTGTTTGGAGGTGGAAATCTTTTTATCTGTCAACATCTGCTTCAGTTTAATCTGCTGCACATATAATAATTCAATTTCGGCAGGATCCGTGTTTCCAAAAATGCCGCTTGCTGCTTGTTACGTTCATCACTAGGTACGCTTGAAGCTATTGCAAGTTCAACTTGGTCGATAAACGCGAACGAGACAATTACCTGCGTTCAAGTAGGCTACCTTGAATCTCAAACTGCAAAACAGAAGTCTTGATAAGCGTAGAAATTATATTCTACAAACACCCAGTTATCACAATACAATCAAGCAAACAATTCTCGTTTGTTTATGCATCATAGGAACGTCTTTGGGACAGGTACGGAAAAGTCTTTGCACCCCCTCTCCATAAAAGAGACATAAATCTTTTGGATCGAGTGCAGAGACAAGCACTCACATGGTTATTGATATTGAAAAATAAGCCTTAGAACGATAGACTACTGCTCTTGGGATTATTTCCACTGAGCTACAGGAGAATCAGAGGTGATCTGATTATGGCGTACAACATATTATTCACGCCAAACCATCCCAACGTGAGCAACATACCGATCATCACCACCACTCCCCTGAAAACAATCCTCGAATGATTGCACATCAGAGAGCGGATACTCAGATTCGCGCACACTTTTTCTCATTGCGAGTTGTCGCGACTTGAACTAGTCTCCAAGCCGAGGTGACCACAGCCTGCTCAGTAGAGAGCTTTAAGAAGAGAATCGATAATCACGTACCCACATACAGATTATTATCTTCCTCTTGGACAAGCTGTTAATGATGCATATCTTGAGACCTGCTAGCTTTTATCATTGCCATCTCCTCACATCAATTACTTAATCCATCTCGCAGATTATCTCTTTTCCTCTCCCTCGTTTACACTAAGGTCCTCTCTCACAATCATCACTATCAATCAACAAACTAAATTTTTCTATAGATTACTTAGTTCCGAAATTTGATTCATATTAGCATTAGAATTTTAACTTCATTATCCATATTACTCTCCACATTGCAACTAACTAATCTTCAGCCTGGTAATTTGATAGAAGCTGGTATCCACAAACCCTATTGCCCTGAAAGAAAGGTTTTCATTCAAATCACGGGACATGGAAACTCACAAACAACTGACAACTGACTAGAATTAGACACGCAAGTGGATAGACACACATTCATTGGACACTACCGAACATCTGGAACCGTACCGAAAGAACAAGAATCGAGGGCAAAGAAATTACGCTAGCTCGTGAAAACGATATTGAATATTGGATCTCAATATTTACTCCGGTTCTGTGGCGGGAATTCGGTTCGGCGTCTTGTTACAATTTGAGATCTCTACTCCGGACGCTCCTACTTTCGCGTTTCAGATCATCTGAACCAGAATCCTGAGTGGCCACTGGTTGTTGTTTAATACTTTCCTGATTGCATGTAACTTTATTTTGTGCGCTTGATTATTTATTTGTTCACGTCTTTTGTTTTTCTTTTTTTCAATAGTTCTCTTCGCTTATGTTATTCTGAACACTTCCCCACTACACAAAGTACCCTCAGGTTGGACGCATACAGTTACAGTACGTTTATTTAAGGAACCCCCTGGTGATCAATTTGAGATTTCTACTGGAAGAAATGTCTTCGAACACGAACTTTTCGAATTACCCTGAAACTCATATCTCAAAAGTTAAAAGGGACATTTTACAAAGAATCAACAAAAGTGTTTCCATAAGTCGTGCCACAAAGATCAATGACCTTAATTTAAAGTATTGGCTATCAAAATCGTTCATTATAGCGTCAACTCATGAATCCCAAAATATTGTTTGTGATTGTAACCATCTCAGCTCACACACTGATGACAATATAGGAAGTTACATCTCCCCTATACAATACAGTAACTGTTTATATCCAGTTTCGTATATGGGCAGTTTGTCGTGGACGTCAAATTGTGAAGAATGTAAGGTAGAGTTCGGTCTCGTGTTTAATCGGTTTTTACAGGTGAATGGTGTAAGTTTTTGTCAGATACAAGGATCCGATAAATCTCTAGGTGAGTTTTACTTCTAACTATCCTGAACATTTAGGCGCTTGAAACGGATATCTTAACGATTTCGTTCCACTCCACTACTTCATTTACAGTGATAAATGGGTCATGTGGAGCTTAAGACCATAATCTTACGTTATGGCCTTCATGGGAATCACTCCATACCTCATGTCTAGTTTTCAACAAGTTTATTTTTCGCTTTTTTAAAAATGATGATTGACATCAAACTGATTTTCCTAGTGTATGTAGTGCCTTAAATATTCGAAACTCAATATGATATATTTATGTCATTGGATGCTATTATACGAACTCTACTAGTTAGAACAAAACCCTCCAGTTTTGATTAGCTGCCCTTTCAGCATTTTCAAGACCTAAAACTTTCTTAACAAACATCGTGAGGACTTTTGAACGTACAGAGCGATACCTTTTAAAACCAAACCGTTTTTTGAACACGTAGTCCCAACTAGATACTGTCGATACTACGATGATATCCTAATAAGTGCTTATCCTGCACCAGTGATATACCATCTTCTATTCTTTTGTGTGAGATTTTCACATTTTGACTTAAATCGGTGGTTATTTCTTGGGTTGTTTATGCGAAAACTACATCAAACATTCTTCGAAATCTAGTTTGCATATACTTTTCATTAAATTAGTAATTTATTCGTGGAGAAATCATAAACAGTACGAACACATCAGCTTATTAGTTGGGCTCCTTGGTTTGGTAATGTCTTCGTATATTTATAGTTTATTCAGGTTTTGTATATCAAGGTGGCCCAGTTTTTGCGAATCATGTGAGAAATAAGGAAAGTGAGTAGACATTCGAACTATCATATACTCATCTATAAAACACATTCAGGCTTACTCATGAAATTCGACATAATAAGAAACAATTGATTTGTGAATTGAAAGAGAAAGGACAAATTTAAGATTATTTTGAAAATTACTATTTAGAGGGAGACAGAGTAAATACAATTTGGATAGTAGCGTCGCAACTTTATATCGAACATTTATCGTATACATCCTTTGTACACACGCGAAAGTGTTTTTTATATTACTGATTTTAATTCTTTTCTAGATGACTGCTTTACATCAGTGATTCGTTCTCGAATGCGTATTTACTTTGGTTGCTGGCTACTTTTAGCTACAGATTATCAATCTGCACGTATTTTGCGTAATTATAATCTACTTAAATCAGTTTTACTTTTCTGGAAGTGTGGTATCCTTTTTACCGTTTAAAATAGTTGCTATAGGAAAAGTAGTTTGTTCAACTAGACCCATAACTTTCAGAAAATGAATGAAGAAGTACAGATTTGTTTTACTTACTAAAATTCAAACGTTAAGAATTTATACTTTAACTTAATATGATATAAAAATCCATCTTGACTAATGTAATTTGAAACGGTTTGGATTATTCTGTTGCTGATATTTTGACGAATTAATTCAGTATTGGTTGGCATATGCACATCCTATGCAGATTTCTTGATCATAGATGCCAGCTTCATGTGGCAGTCAAGCTTGCTCGTCGTGATGACTCAGCCGAGCTATATTGGTTGGAAAACATGTTCCCTTAGGTCCTTCCATGCTAGGCACGTTAACACTAAAAGTAGCGACTGAAGGTCTGAGGGTGAAGTCGTACTACTGACTGTAGGGGGTGTGACTACAGTGAGGTGTTTTCCTCGGACAGCCAGTATCTATGGCGATGCCTGTTTCTCATATTAGAAGAAAAGAGTTAAAAATGTCACGCCCCACAGATTTCCGTCTCCGGTGGCAAGGCATTTCGAAGAGCAGAGCTAGCACTTTAAAAAGACCGTGAGTGACCAGCCTCATGCAGTTTTCGCCTAGGCGCTACGTCATGCTCTCAGGTCACTAAAGCTGATCGTCTTTTAGGTTCCTCAAGAAACACCCACCTTCGTACTCGTAACAGCATACGGGACGAGATTGGTTAAAATGAAATCCTTTCTACACCTAATAACTCTCTTATCTCCACGACTAACTCTTCTCAAATACATATACTACATCGTGCTGTTAACGATTTGATTACTCCAAGTGTTATTCCTGGTCTGCTCAAACCCCGATCCAAACTACTTGTCAAAAATGTTAATGTTCGAACTTTGTGCCGAATAGAACAACAGGTTTCCTTGGCAAGGACTCTAGAATCTTGCGCCATTAATGTGTTCTGCGTCTCCGAAACGCACTTACAGGATCTGACTTCAACCTGTCAACATAGCCAACTTTTAGAAGCCAGGCCTTCTGATGTCATGATGGCGTGTTGTTAAGTAAAATTGAGAGACGCCTGGATGTGTCTAATAGTGCTACGGTTCATCGAATAAATGATAGTGAACGTCTGTTGCAGCTGTGCTCAGATAACTGCCTACTTCTGGCAAACACTGACTTTAGGCATAAGGAAATACATCTTTTGACATGGTGACCACCAAAATGGACTTAAATAAATCATATTGCTCTTAGCCAATAATAATGAGACTCAACAGAAAATTGTTTCTCATTTCGGAGCACTTGTCTAGACTCAAACGCAAAAACGATACAGCAGACAGACCCTTCATATTTCTACTTTCCATACAAAAGCCAAGACAACATTTAAAGGGCAATTAGAAAAAGAGTCAGGTAGCCATATAAGTGATGCCCACCCCGAGGCAGCTTGGAATAATATCAGAAAAGCTGTGGAAACATTAGGTTAGAAAGAAGCATTTACTGCACTAATAGAACTCGAAAACTGAGAGGAGCCAACTCAAGCACAGGCTGACAAGAAGCCTACGCAATGATCTCGAACAGTGGTGGGTAGAAGAAGCATCTGCAATGGTAGGTAACAGTAGACAACTGCTCCGACTCATAAACGAAACCGGAATTAGTAATCCGGCTTTTAGCGAGACTATCTCGGAAAAAGACGGACAGAACACTGCACGGGTCAGTTATACTGGCCTTCAGCCACACCTCGGTTACCCGCGATCCCCAGTAACCCTGAATGACAAATTATGTAAATCCTCCAACTCTTGATGAAGTTGACAAGGCTAAAGAGAGGGAGAGCAGCAGGCCCTGATAGGTTAACCACCTAGATTTTTATGATGGTAGTTCAATTTTAGCAATTAGGTTGACTGAGATCTCAGGTCGACCCTGGGAAATCAATTTAACTAATTTAGTTCTAAGATATTAGCCTCAATGGTACTTAGACGCCTAACTAGCGCTCGAGAAAATCAGACTGGTTTCAGACCTAGACGTGGTTGCATTAGCCATATATTTGCATTTTGGCGTCCGACAATAATGGTATTCCTTAAGTTTAAATTGCCGTTCGACTCTATTACTCGTGAAGTTCTGTGATTGAAAGGCGTACAAGTCCTACTCGAACATTACTGGTCGAGGGAGGGCTTATGTCGAATTGATTACCTCGAGTGGTGTTCGTCAGGGTTGTCCACTTTATCATCGACATACTTTTTGGGTTGACTCTTTTTTCTTGTGACTTTTCAGTGGACTTTGTATGATTACTCACAAATGGCTTTTTCACACATGTGTTGTTAACTTAGAACATAGAGATGACATTGTTCTGTTTGTTAAAGACGCTGACAAAATGAAGAGCATTGCGACCACTTTGAGGAATAATGTAAGGATGTTTCGGATGCGATTTTCCTCATCCACATGCAGAAATGTTACTTTATCATTAGCTTTCAAGGACGCCTGAACTGGCGATTGTGGGTGAAGTAGTTGGGCGTGTCAACCCCTTCGCTTATCTTGGAAGTGTCGTCAGGCTCGATTGGCTTTTGACGACCGTTGTCACTTACGGTATGGACAATTCCATCTCTCTATGCAATTATGTGACAACTGAAGCTGTTATACTTACGTACCAAGTTCTGTACTGTAGCTGAATGATGTTACAGATTGTCTCGGTATTGCAATTGTGACGAAAATTTTTATAGGATGTAGTTAGTGGTGGAATTCAGGATGCGTGTTTCGCCCTATTCGGAGCTTGTCAGCTTAATGTACCGTATACCAACCAAGACCAATCAAATTTCAGTCAAAATATCAACAAGCAAATGATCCAAACCACTTCAAATTGAATCGAATCTCATATACGTTGCACAAGTAAGTGGCTTTCTGGGCTCACTAACTAGGTGGATAACCCGTGGGCGTTTAGAGTGAACATCACTGGGTTCGATTCTCGAAGTGAACATGTGCTCTGAGATGTAAGAACATCTGGCTGACAAGCTCGAAATAGGACGAAACATACTGCCTGGATTCTACTACTTGCCACATTCTATCTGTTTTATGTATCTTGGCTAGTCTCAGGAGACCATTGAAATATACGTTGCTTTCATGTCGATTTGTAGTTCATACTTTACCCTCAGTTTTTAAAATTGATGAAAGTATTCTAAATTCTGGTTAAATTTTAATCGAAATGATGTATTTTGTTGTGATTCTGAGACTTCTCTCAGTATAAAATGAATAGTCAATATCTGCTAAGCTATCTTAACAAAATTAACGTTGTACATAATTTAGAATTTGGTTTTAGAACATCACTAAAACTTTCATACAGAAAGGCTGCAGATATTCATAACTTGAATTTAAAGGTAATTGTTTAAAATTTCATCACTGTTTTCTCATTACAATGTAAAACGTTTTAATCAGTATTAACGGCTTTCTTTTTTAGTCACGTTCACTGTTTATTTGGGTGTCTTACACACAAAGAAAATTAGAGAAAAACAAGTTAAAACGAATGGCCAATGCAAAATATCGTTACCAAGTAAGCAAACAACCTTATTTTCAGTACTGTAAACAAACTGGTAAAAAATTAAGCTTGTTGAGTCATATAAATGTCACTTAAAGTTGAAGCATAAATTTCTGGGATAAGTAATAATAATCATAATAATAATATGAGTCTTATTCTGGTCATTTGCGTGAAAGAAGTTAAATCCAACATTTATCACAATGGTTATTGCATGTTTCCAGAAACAGTTATAACTGCTCTTCGTAAAATTAAAAGTATAACATATTTCTCCCGAGGGTTATGGATTTGTCTTTAGTCCAGCTTTTACAATAATGAGTTGGTTTTAGGATTAAATGACTTTTTTTATTTAATGACATTTTCAAATAAAGCATTATTTCACTTTTAATAAATGTAGAAATTGCGAAACCACATGACATGTTGGAAAACAAAACACTTTTTAACTGAAGGATCTGTTGTTGAAAAATCCATGTTATCTGCAGCAAGAGCTCACGATCGTCGACATACATTACGTAAAGCCTTATGTATTTGGATTTCAAGAAATCAGTTTTGGCAACAAAAAAGATCATTACTTAAAACTGCATTGAAGTTTCTTGAAAACAACTTGCATAAAGGTATTATGGTATCAGTAATTCGAGAATGGTGTCATCAAGTTTTAGATATTCAGATGTCAAGTAAGCATAATAGGTAAGCTGATTTTTGAAGTATTTTATCAATGTTACTTACTTGAAAATGTATGCCGGTGAAATACATTTCAATTTGTTTGATGTCAAACTTATTAGAAACATTTCTCGTAATAATACTTTTCTCGTATTCATTTTCTTGTTGATTTTAAACTTCAGCTTTTCATTGTTTATTTTTATAGCTAAAATATTTTAATACAATATCTAGAAAAGTAAAAATGATGTAATTTTATAAATTTGTCTGTCAACAATTGATTATCAGATACCAGTCAATGATATTTTGAAATCATAACTACTGATCAAGGTCTACCAATCAAGAGATAGTCAGTCGAATCATCTGTCTAATGTTTTAGTTAATAGTTTAAGAAGTTCAAAACAGTGGTTCCCTTTGATAAATTTGAATAGAGAAATAAGAAGACATATTTTGTGAGATAGTACCATTTCGTGCTTTCTCGTCAGTCACATACAAGCAACATGTTATTTGTGTAAATACAGTTTTGAAGATAAGGTCAAAATTTCCTATTTAGCATGACATTCACTCACTAGAACCATGGTAAACAAAGGTCAACATACAGTTGGACTTTTCCGACCAATCAAGATAGCTTCGAGTAGTTTCAGTGTGTGTGGGTTTTGATTACATGTCACAACTCTAAAGGCTGACCTTCAAAACTGTATTTACACAAATAACATGTTGCTTGTATGTGACTGACGAGAAAGGACGAAATGGTACTATCTCACGAAATATGTCTTCTTATTTCTCTATTCAAGTTTAAGAAGTTTCAAAGCTTCAGAAATCTCCTCTTTGTTGACGATTAACTTTTCTACGGATAACATTTTAAATTATCTGATTGTAAATTCACTAAAATTTGTTTTACGACTTACGAAATTCTTAATTCATTGTCTATGAGGACAATTTAAATATATATACTGTTCAATAAACGAACTTCTAAATAACGGTTCCATTCACTGTTAGTAAGGGAAATATTAATTATTGAAATGGTTTGGTTTAAGTTATTCCTTGCGATATAAGTTACTAGAAAAGTATTCTATTGTAAACCCAGTTTGGCTTTGATCACTTTTATTGTTACTATTAGTAATGTAGTAATGATAGATAGCAGTTTGTATGTTGAATATTGTCTGGCAAAATGCCTAGATTTACAAACAACTGTTTGTATGTGTAATTCAATGAGATCTTTTACTCAGAAGCTAAACTTTAATTCCAGTGCTTGTATTTTTAAAATACAAGAAATCAATCGACAAGCAAAACTTTTTCAATGAAGCTAAATATCAATTATTCAGTTTACCAGAAAAAAGAATGATAAGCTCCACTACCTTGATATTGTTGTACAGCAGGGAGAGAATGGTACAGTTCAATTTATTTTAAAAACACATGGGATAGTGGTTATCTAAATTTTGATATTTTTCTCTGATTAATTACAAAAAGCCACTTATCAAAATATTATTTCACTCAACGGATAAGATTATGTACTACTGATACACTGAAGAAAAAATTAATAAAAGTTCAAGAATAGTCAGGGAACAATGGGTATCCAAAGGAGTTTATCAAGAAACATGGGAGAAATGAAAACAAAATACCTAAAGACAAAGGCTTGTCTTCATTCATATTGAATCCAAAGGTGATTATTTTGCAGCAACAATAAAAACAGAAGATTAGAGGTATAGTAACCTCCGGGCCTGATTTTTGGATTATTACTGTATAATTATTTAATAACTAGATATTATATATATTCCTTATATGAGGATCTTCCGATTAACTCATTAACTGCTGTTTTGTAGTTTATTATTCTTCACCTATTGCTAGTTTATTTATTTACTGTTCCCCATTTTCAAACCTCTTCTTAGCTTGCTCATGAATAAATGTATTTTCTGATTATATGATGTGATGTGATGTGATGTGATCTGGTATTCACGGTATGCAAACTATGTCTGCTTGCAATATAACAAATCCTGATCTGTGTTTCTTATTAGTCATATAATGTCGGCCAGTAGTTGTATCCCTACAAAAAAACGTGAACCATAAGTTATCCTGCAGTCAAGCTGATTATCCTGTAAAAAAACAGTTTGCTCTTCACTTTAATCAAAGATCGTTAGGTACGGTTTTCATGTTACCATCAACTTAGTATACAAATTTACATGTACCTCTCAAAGCATTTATATTATTGGGAGAGAAAGAAGAGCTCATGTTCGATGCCAAGAATATACCCTAGAGTGTTTCAGGTTAATGGAATTAAAGAGCTTAATTTGTGCTACCGCAAAATATCTCTGTGACTGAAATCTTTCAACATCATCAATTAACAGTTTGATTCTGTCGTTCTCAAAGTCATCGTAGACGTAGCCACTAAACACTTTAATCTGGAGTAATCTATCCAAACGGAACCAGTTGAAAATCTTTCTTCAGCATAGTGACTTTATTGTCAGATTTGTACATCATTCTTGCTTTTTTTTTCTCTTATCATAATTGCCTCACTTATTTCAAATTCATAACTTTACTTCTGGCTAACTGACTTCAACTCACTCTTAATTTATGTTGAACTACTTCATTATATAATCGATTAATCATTATATCTCTATGATCTCTTGTTACCATACTTGATAACCAAGAATCTTCTTTTATGTATTAAGTTTGTTTTCTTTATCTATCTTCAATCTTGCTACTCCAGTATGATGCTACATATTCATTTTTACTGTGATAGCCATGTAAACTTTACAATAATTTTGATTTCTTGAAATATTATCGACTGTAAATACCTGATGAGAACTTTACGAATTAGAACAAATGTTGTTTTTGTTAGGATATTCATTCAATATCCTAAGAGAGTTATTGGTCAATTCCTACTGGTCAATTTTAAGGTCATCCTAGATATCGATGTCTCGTGCTCCAATGTTGTTTCTTATTGGTTATCCTGACTATCAATGTCACTTCAAATGTTGTTTCCTATTGGTCGTCTTTACTGTCAATGTCACAGACTTCGATGCTGTGTCCTATTCGACCAAAATGTATAAATACTCAATAACTGTAACGTTCTATGACCAGGATCCGGTCCCGGATCCCTAGTCCGGGATCCTGATTCCCTTCTGCATTCGGACCTCGTACTTTCTGGATGCTTGTAGAATGCGGATTCTACTTCATATCACGTCTTCTTATTTTTACTCAATGTGTGGGGGTTGGGATAATCGGATTAGAGTAGCATGTCGTGTCACCGGAACCTCGATCCTCGCTCTCGTTTTCTGACTAAGGTAAACTCGTAATAGTTCAAGCATATTAAAATAACATGTTTACGTGCAAGCGTAACGGTTTTGTTCAAGAATACTAAAAGGAATTGTATATATGTAAAACTATAGTATCAAAAAATAAACACTGACAGCACAAGAAAATGAAGTTTGTAAAAAAAAAAATTAGAATCGAATTGGATGGAAGATGTGAAGAAAGAATAGGCAAACTGAAAAATGACTGAATGTACATCATTATAATTGATTTTCACGCATATATATTGCAAGGTCTACCACTGTTGAGCACAATTAACACATAAACCGTAACTAGGATGTTCTTAATTTTCCCCCAAACAGTTCAGTCAATATTTTTATGAACTTTCTAGTTGTGTTATATTTCATTCTTTTACTCCTTCACCAACTACCATTGATCACATCTATAGCAGTTGCACTAGATTTTAACACAAAAAGAATTCATTATTATGTTAGATAATTAAGCAGAAGCAGCAGCAGCAGCAAATTGTTGTTTTGTGGCTGAATTCAATCACCCATAAAAGTGTAATTTGCAAAAAATATAAACATAAAAAACTAAGTAGCTAATTCAATTTTATTTGTATACCTTTTCTTATCTAAATATTTTTATCATGTTAAAATATAAAATAAAATAAATACAATGAATGAATATGTTTCAATAAAATATATCGAATCAGTCGACATGATGCATTCATTTGACAATAAATTTCTATTCCAGTTGCATGTGGAACTAAGTAAAGAATTCATACACTTAGAGAGTATAAAACTATTTAATGTCCACTGGTTTTCAACGTTTGTTCAATCGATGAAATCTGTGCAAGAGGTTATCGCAAAAAAAAATGTTTTTAATAAAGGAAAATAAATAGTGTCCTCTAGCTCCGACCGCAGCTGCTACCTTAACGTGGTGGTCGGGCTTGCCTATCGTGATGATTCAACCGAGCTATATTGGCTGGGACATATGTTCCTGTAGGTTCTATCATGCCAGGAAGGTCGATTGAAGAACGGTGAGACTAGAAGCAGCCACTCAAGGTCTGAGGGCGAAGTCTTACTGCTGACTGCAGAGGGGTGTGACAGCAGTAAGGTGTTTCCCTCGGACAACCAGCATCTGCAGCGATGCTGCCCTCTCACAAGGAAGGAAGGGTTAGAAAAGTCCGACCCTAAAAATGTCACACCTCACCCTACCTCACGGATTTCCATCTCAGGCGGTAAGGATTCCCACTAAGGACTTTTAAGAGCAGAGCTAATACTCAAAAATCGTTTCATCAAAAGGTCGTGCATGACCGGCCTCAAGCAGTTGTCCCTTGGGCTCTATGGTGACACTCCCACGTAGTTAAGATCAAGGCTAATCTACCTTCTTTTTCAGGTTCATCAAGAAAAACTCTTCCATGATGTGAGTAACGAGAGCAAGGGAGATGGAAAAGGCAACGGCGATAGGCAACTATTCAGACTCATCAAGGAAACTGGTATAAGGAACCCGAATGTCAGTGAAACTATCTCGGAAAAGGATGGTCTTATTATTCAGTCTCAATCCAGGAGATTGTAACGATGGGCAGAAAACTTCAGGTATCAGTCCAACTGACCTTCAGCCACACTTTGGTTACCCACAGTCTCCAGTCATCCTGAATGGGAAACCTATAGGTGTCTCCGAAGCATTGCTCGAGTATCTTGGGACAGCCGAGTAAGCAATGCTGTTGTTAGGTCACGGGTGCTAGGTAACGATGGTAGGTCAATAGATGAAGTGGTGAAACTTCATCATTTGGGGCGGTTAGGACATGTGTTACGTATGACTAACCACCGACTGCCTCGTCGAGCTATTTTTACGATGTAGGAATAGATTGGACGAAAGCTATTGGTGGCATAAATGCATGAAGTCACTGACAAGTGGACTGAGTCATGTTGGTAGATGTAGACTACCTGGTTGGGGTCCGCGACATGTTAGTAATCGATGGTTGGAGACCCTGAGTGATATGGTTCCAAACCGTTTGCAACACAAAGAGTACTTTGTGTTCGATGAAATTCTAACCTGAATTCTTCATCACCTCTATATTTCTCTTTCGACATTTATCACTGAATTATACTACTGGAATAACATCTTCGGACCCTAATCTCTCCGATTACTTCTAATACTTTTAGTTCCTCTACTACAATGGGATTTGAATTGACAATTATATCTTTGTGCTAATGTTGTATGGCAACTTGAACTGCTGTACTTACGTATGAAGTTCTACGTTGTAACTGACTGACTGAGTCCTCTAGCTAAGATCTATCCATCACGTCGAGTTACGTTTTTTAAATACATTACTAAATTTTTTTATTTGTGACCTTTTGGAATTATTGAGAAACAAATCGAATATAAATCATAATCATGTTACTTTTGTTTCCTGTTCCCTGTAGGTATCGAATTCTGAAAACTTTTCTCAAAATTTGGTCACATCGAACTGAAGTGACTATTATGGAACGTCAAATGTATGATTCTGCTTGTACTATGTATTCTATTTCAATGCGTCGTTTTTATTTTTTGTTATGGAGAAACTATGCAAACCATAGGCAGAAAATATACAAGCAAACGAAAATGGGTATTCGATTTTACAAAATAAATCAAATGAAAAAGTACTTAAACGCTTGGATGAATTACCGTTTGTTGGCTGTTGATCGTCGTAATAATGTTCAATCTATGGTTGTAAGTTAGTCGGTTTATAAGGAATTAAAAATTTTCCAAACTGGTTAAGGTATCGTAGTCTTGCTAGACCACGAATCGTTTTTCAATTAAAACTCAGTCATGGTATTACTTCAAGTGAGCATATCTTGAATACAATTGTTCACTGATCTGTCACCATAAATATATGAGTTTAGTGCGTCATAGTAGGGGCACAATACTGAAAAAGACAATTCAAATTCGGGACAATTTTACAGATTGTTATTGTGTATATTTTTGTTGCATTGTAGTGAAAGAGAACACAGGTGAGGGCAACCGAATTGTATTCAATAAAATAGGAAAACTATATCGTAACCGTTAATTTGCAAATCTTCAATCCATTGTCTGAAATTTCACTATTCATGCGTTTCATACAAATTCCATTGTGTTCCCACTCTTCCTTTCTTGATCTTCCCCCATCTTCTGCTGCCAGACATTACGTTTACACTCGCGTCATATACTACTTATAAGTAGCGCGCACCACATTATAATTAATTGTTAGGTGATTGGATCATTTTTTTTATGTGTTCCTTGTATTCTAAGCTTCTGTGGGATGTATTAACTACTGTAACAGTTCTTGTGTTTTCTTCCCTCTCTTCCGCCTATGGTATGCATTTTCGTAAAGGGATTATTTCATGTTTAAAGTGTGCCGTGTCTGACTATAACATTCATCCCATCGAGAGCATCGATTTCTTTAAAATCGGAGATTGAGTTCCATGATTATTTTCAACTAATCTAAAATTTAGTTCCTCAGCTCTTATCTAACAGCCTCCAACCCCAAAAACCGTACAACTTGCTAATAACTACTCAAGTTATGATCATGAATCCATCTCAGGTCATCCTTAATTGTATGAAAATAATTTATTCAATATTCAATTTCCAATTTGAGTCATGCTCTAACATTTTATACAAAGCTAATAGCATTCTGATAAAAAAAATGTTTGCTGTGATTTACCATGTTTATCAATTAATTATTATTAGTAATAATGAATATTAATAACAAAAATAATAATAATAATCTTATTTGTTTACTTCAAGATGAAATATAATACATCATTAATTAGACAATGTTTATTGAAATGGAAAGATTACTGTACTCTTAAACAATCATTTCTGTCGAAAATATCTCAATTTAAAATGTATCAGAAAAATGCATTACTTAAAGAATATTTTCAATACTGGCTGAATAATCTTCACTGTAAACAATCACAAGAATTAATAATCTATGATTTTAGACAACAAATGCAAATGCAATTCATAAAAAAAGTAAGTCAATGTTCAATGTAAACTTTTATATCTTTAAAAAGAAATAAAATGGAATTCAAAAAATCTCATGTTAGCTTGTATTATGATCAAGTGAAATACACTGACAATCTAGAAAAGATGTGTATTGTAAATTATTGAATATGTACCTTAACTGTCAGCTTTTGTGTAATAAATCATATCCTACCATCAGTTACACATTTCATCTTACTATATTATTATATATTTACGACAAGAGGTGTTCTTCGAAGCATTGCTCGTATATCCTGGGACACCCGAATGAGCAACACTGTTATTAGGAAACGCGTACTGGGTAAGAATGGCAGATCAATAGATGAAGTAATGAAACTTCATCAGTTGAGGTGGTTATGACATGTGTTACGTATGCCTAACCACCGACTGCCTCGACGAGCTTTGTTTTGTTGTGTAGGAATAGTTCGGAAGAAGGTTAAGGGCGGTCAAACCAAAACGTGGCACAAATCCATGAAGTCATTGACGAGTGGACTGAGCCATGTCGGTAATTGTCGACTACCTGGTTGGGGTCCACGAGATGATAATAATCGATGGTTAGATACCCTGAATGACATGGCTCAAAATCGTTCGCAATGGCGCCGGTGCATTTATTCTTTGTGTTCTCTCAAATCCTGATCTTCTGGATTCTTCAACAACTCTAGTTTTGACTTTCTAAACTTTTCTCACTGAATCATACTTCTTGAATAATATCTTCTAATCCTAACCTCTCCGATTACTTCTAATACCTTTACTACCTCTTCTACTATTGGATTTGAATTGACAATTACATCTCTGTGCTGATGTGGTATGGCAACATGAACTGATGTACTTACGTACAAAGTTCCACGTTTCACCTGACTGACTGATATTTACGACATTCTGAGAGATAAATTGCTTTCTTCTTCTTCTTCTTCATTGTACTACTTTCTGTTCCATATCAAATTGATTTTAAATGTGGAAATACTGTTGTAAATGTTTCCTGTCCACGAAATGCATATCTACAAAAACCTTGTTTGTGCCATTTAAAGAGTCGCGTAGGCACCTTGAAAATTCAATTGTATATTACTTAAATTTATAAAATGTATGGGATTATTGTAATACGTCGTCGAGATATGGCTTTTCGAAGTTTTACCGATTGGCCGAATTCAGTTATTTCAGTACGACGCCGAATACTGTTTCCCGAATCTTCAATATATCAGAACACAACACTTTCAAATGAAACTTGTTTATGGGGTCCAAGTACAGAAGAAGAATAATAAGACTTCACAGATAATGCATATTTATACAGTTAGGACGACTGTAAATATTGACCAATAGGGAAACATAATACGACATATTTGAAGAGTCTGGAAACATGTGAAAACATACAATTGTACATCCAATGATAGAATTAGACTTACAACATCATTCTTAGGATATTTTTATGAATATCCTAACAGGGATAAATCGAAAATTGCAACAAACACAATCATATTTAGTTCAAATAGATTGTGTGACTAAAACCTAATTACTCAAGTAAATTGTTAACTATGAATTCGATTCTCGATGAATATAAACAAAACAGATGTTGTTTTTTGTTGAATAAAATAAATTTGCACTATTCATAACTGACGGCTATCTTACTCAAATCTCAATACTTTGTTTATAATAAAATTTCGTATGCTATTTAACATTTTACAAGCATTTTACATTTATTTGTAACATGTTACTTGCTTGTTATCGATAGTTTTCTTCTCAGTTCATAAAACATATGTATTTATAGTTCAAGCATATTTTGCGATGTAGGAATAGGTTGGACGAAAGCTAGGGGCGGCCAGACCAAATCATGGCAGAAATCCATGAAGTCACTGACAAGTGGACCGAGTCATATCGGTAGGTGTCGACTACCTGGTTGGGGTCCGCGACATGTTAGTAATCGATGGTAAGAGACCCTGAATGACATGCTTGAAAACCGTTTGCAATGGCGCATGTGCATTCATTTTTTGTGTTCTCTCAAACCCTAAACTTTTTAATTCTTCATCAGGTCTATTTCACTAGATTCAACTTCTTGACTAATATCTTCTAATCCTAACGTCTCCGTTTACTGCTAATACCTCTACTACTATTGGATTTGAATTGACAAGTACATCTGTGTGCTAATGTGGTATGGAAACATGAACTGATGTACTTGTGTACGAAGTTCTACGTTGCTATTGATCGGTTGATTGATTGATTGAAGCATATCTACTGTATGAGCTTGCATTCTGTTGAAAATTTATTTTCTCATTTCATGATATTTCACAAACAGCTTTCCTATTTACGTTTTATGAATTTCTCTTATTCAAAATGATCTTTAATGGGAGATTGTTTTGTTTGCTTATTTTAAAAAAAAATAAATAACTGAACAATCCATCACTGCTTATAATGCGTATGGACTTAATTGCGATTATGTAACAATCAGCACAGGATACAGCGCGCAGATACGCCAATAGAAATTGATGAGTTGCAATGCTAAACTATCAATGAGAAGATCCAAACAGCTAATATATATATGTATATGTAGTATTTCAACTCGTTTTTTAAATTTTCTCAGCGTTTTATTTTTTTTCTGGTTAGCGTTTTTTCGGTGGGATGGGGTCGCCAACCCCATGCCCCAACCCTTCTCGTTTATCCATACTTGGGACCGGCAGTAGCCCCGAATGTTCCACAGGCGGCATTTTTTAAAATGTTTTTCGAAAAAAAAATACTTTTTTAAATTAAAGTCTTCTTTAGCAATCGCTTTTAAACAATTACGACGTATATGCCTCGAATCCCTCATTGATTTTCTTATTTGTTGGTTTTGCTGTTTGTTTTTCTTTTCAACTCTTGATTCATTTTTATGTATATAAACCTTATAACATTTGCAGCGGCCCGATAATTCACGTCCACAAGAGATGCCGCATCTTTTTTAACACTGTATCTTCAATGAGATTTTTACCTTTTTTCATTTGAAATCAAATTGTTTTTCCACTTCATTTCTGACATTTTAAGGATTATAAAAAATGTTAAAAAAAAACTCTGTGAACGTTTTAAAAAAATTTTCGGTTATTTTAAAAAACCGTGTTAAAAATTTAAAAACGAGTTGAAATACTATATATACACATACACATCGGGAAAAAAATCGATGATTTTTGTGATGCAGTAGTTTTGCTAAATTACTCTTTGAGAATTTGCAGTAATTTGTGCTATTATTACATTTTACTGTGATCAACAATACTTGAATTTTAAGTATATCCAGTGAACAGATCCTAAGTAAAACAAAATAAATCCTACCTTCCCTGCCCTCCCCCGAAATTTCACATTGCTAGTCACTATCAAAAATCTAAGCCATACTACCTTGTTATTGTACATTTTTTGCATAGGATGATAGATGTTTATTTAAGAAGGAGTTGTGATTTGATAAAATGACACTTTACAAAATTGTTAATTATTACCTAATGCAAAGCAACTCATGTCAGTCAGTCAGATGCAACGTAGAACTTCGTACGTAAGTACATCAGTTCATGTTGCCATACCTTATCAGCACAGAGATATAATTGTCAATTCAAATCCAATAGTAGAAGAGGTAGTAAAG
Organism: Schistosoma turkestanicum; assembly: GCA_944470395.2. NCBI lineage: Eukaryota > Metazoa > Platyhelminthes > Trematoda > Strigeidida > Schistosomatidae > Schistosoma > Schistosoma turkestanicum. Next base: position 34,675,129 of record OX103972.1, on the reverse strand, counting down.
GTATTAGAAGTAATCGGAGAGGTTAGGATTAGAAGATATTATTCAAGAAGTATGATTCAGTGAGAAAAGTTTAGAAAGTCAAAACTAGAGGTGTTGAAGAATCCAGAAGATCAGGATTTGGGAGAACACAAAGAATAAATGCACCGGCGCCATTGCGAACGGTTTTTAGCCATGTCATTCAGGGCATCTAGCCATCGATTACTAACATCTCGTGGACCCCAACCAGGTAGTCGACAACTACCAACATGACTCAGTCCACTCGTCAATGACTTCATGGATTTCTGCCATGTTTTGGTTTGGCCGCCCCCAACTTTCTTTCAACCTATTCCTACACAACAAAATAAAGCTCGTCGAGGCAGTCGGTGGTTAGGCATACGCACACATGTCCCAACCACCTCAACTGATGAAGTTTCATTACTTCATCTATTGATCTGCCATTCTTACCCAGTATGCGTTTCCTGATAACAGCGTTGCTCACTCGGGTGTCCCAGGATATACGAGCAATGGTTCGAAGACACCTATGATCGAAAACCAGTAACCTACTAATATCTTCCTCTCTCACTGGCCATGTTTCACAGCCATATAGTAGGACGGCGCGAACTACTGCACAGTACACTCGTCCTTTAGTCAGCAAACGGATATCTCATGACATAACATTGTAGATTTCAGTAATTAAATAAATCAAATTTTGATTGTCTTGAATGTTTTTTCTACTTTAAATCATCGAGTCCTGAGAACTTTAGCTGATAATTTTAAAACTATTAAATTGTTATGTATCAGTAATTAGACTTAGCTGTTGACATATCAATTTAAACAGAATGTTTTTTTTGTACAATATTCAATCAATCGATATGTTCTAACATTCTGTGCACATTAAATTACTTCATTTTTCACAGTTATTTCTTGCTTGGTTACAATGGGCTTTCAGTCATCGACAATATCGTTTAAAAATTCAACGGACTTTTGAATTAAGTTTAGAGAATATACGAATTGTTACTATACGAATTTGGTGGACACGTTGGAGATCGATGCATAATTATTGTTTAAACATTCAACTTGCATATAGACTTTATAAAAAGCATATACTTGTTCAATGTTTTAACAGTTGGTCTACTTTTATTACTAATGAAAAATATAATAAAAAATTAATGAACATGGCTAATGATTTTCGAATGCAAACAATTCAGGCAAGTTAAGAAGATAAATTTCTTTTTTTTCTTTTACGGAATTTCTATATCATTGAATAATGACATATTTTAATTGTTTCTTTTCTTAGATTTATATATCATGAAAGATATACATGTACATTGTGTCAGTGTAATTGATTCCATCAGTCAGATAAGCAACATTAAAGTTGCCGCATAATGAATCTATTGAAAATGTTATATAACATCAGAGTAGCATAGAAGAAATAACAATGTTGTTAGTAGTAGTGGGAAAAAGGACCAGGCTTGTGATGTATGATTCGAGCAGAACATATACCTTGATACCTTTGTTTAATTGCTTGATTTCATATCTTATTCAGTATGATGAATAAATGGTTAGAAAACAAAATATATAAATGATCTCTACGTGGGGGGGGGTGGTGGGGGGCTTATATTAGTTTAAACATTATTTACTTATACAAACATATCATTTGATAAACCATTGAAAACACTGAACAAACCTATTTTAAAGTTAGATTGATACTGATTGTTTTCTAGTCATTAACAGTTAATCTCTATGCAAATTTAAAAAGACATGTATTATATATTTACTTCAAGATTAGGTTGCATCGGCACCTGAACTAGTGATAGGGAGTGAAGTAGTCGAACGTGTAGACCACTTATCTGGAGCGTCTCATCAGTGCGGATGGCCTAGTGAATGACGAAATCTCAGCTCGGATACAGAAGGCTCGATTGGCTTTTGCCAACCTGCATCACCTAGGCTAACCAAAGGACGAGTGTACCGTGCAACAGTTCGCTCCGCCCTACTGCGAGACTTGGCCATTAAGAGTAGAGGACTTTCGTAGGTTACTAGTCTTCGATCATCCATGTCTCCGAAGCACTGCTCGTGTATCATGGGACAACCGTATAAGCAATGCTTTCGTTAGGGAACGACTTATAGATAAGGATGACAAATCAATAGATGAAGTAGTGAAACTTCATCGGTTGAGTTGGTTGGGACATGTGTTACCGACTGCCTCGACGAGCTTTGTTTTGTGGTGCAGTAGTAGGTTGGAAGAAAGCTAGGAGCGGCTAGACCAAAACATGGCAGATATCCATGAATTCACTGACAAGTGGACTGAGTGATGTTGGTAAATGTAGGCTACCTCGTTGGGGTCCGCGAGACGATAGTCACCGATGGTTGGAGACCTTGAATGACATGGCTCAGAATCGTTTGCCGTGGTGCAGGTGCATCCATTCTTTGTGTTCTATGAAATTCGAAGCTTCTGCATTCCTCATAAACTCTATTTTTCTCCTTCTAGATTTATCTTACTGAATCATATCTTCGCTCCCTAATCTTCTCCATTACTGCTAATACTTCTATCACTCTTGGGTTTGAACTGACAGTTGCTTCTCTGTGCTGATGTGGTATGGCAACCTGAACTGATGTACTTATGTACGAAGTTCTGTGTTGTATCTGTCTATCTGTCTATATATTTACTGAAAGCTGACAATTTTACCTTTTTCATAAAACTATTCACTTCTTACTCTCCTTATTTTTAATATTTATGTGAATCTTTTTTTTTTGTTTATTTTCAGAAACAATTTTTCAACCAATGGCATACAAAACTAATTGAATATCATAAATTTCAAACTTTACAATCCATCGCTTTAATACGATGGTCTTTATGCTTACAATTAAAAGTTTGGAAAGCTTGGCATTTATGGATTGAAAAACAAAAATCTAAAAAAAATCAACGAAAACTTGCTCTTCAACGATATTATGAGCATAAAACTATGGATGCTTTAAGAGTATGGATTATTGTGGCATTGAATAGACGTCATGAAAGACATAGGAATTATTGTGAAAAATTTTGGGTGTGTTTTTAAATTGTGTTTGATTTGTATACTGTGTACTATAATAATTATTCGATCATTCTCAATGGTATCATACTTCATATCTTGTATTGTCTTGGATAGTAGTTCTTTTTTTGTCTATATGCTAACACTTAAGTTCTGTGTATGAACACTTCAAAAATTATCTACCATAGATATATACAGGCTAGCATAACGAGTAATTTTATAATGTACTTGTAAATGAAAAAGTCATGATGCTTTGGATAATAACATCTTCATGAGTTACCTTGTTGGACAGTGCATTATTGTCTTTTAAATCCCATTGTGTTTCATATCTCATATTGTGTCATGTTTACACAGTTGTTGTCAGTTATTTCCATAACTAACCAATCAAATCGTAGTTTAGGCGCTCACCACGTGATCTGATCTGACACGTGTCTGTAAACTATCTTTGTTGCAAATGATCTACCCATTGAAAGACATTATTATCTTAATATAATTGATGTGACGCATAATTGTATTCATTTTTCGTTAAGACACGTTATATTGGTCGGTATGTTTGCTTGTTTCACTTGATAACTGTAATTTCCTGAATTATTATACTAATCTAATTGTTTTTTACGTTTAGAAACAGATAAAGTTTAAAGCCAACTTGTCCTTATTCTGATCATAGACTTTCCCACCAACTCTGTATTCTCCGATATTGAGTTCATAGTTGTTATTATTATCACAGTACATTTGTAGGACAAATTCAATCTTACAGCTGGATAAATACATGCTTTAAATTATCTACATGTTTTTTTTTCTTCTCTTTCTATACCATCTAACAGTTTCAATCAATCAATAATCCATCTCTAAACTAATCTTACATATTCTTCTCTCTTTTTTTGTTTTTCTTTGTATTTCAGAACAATAATATTCGTGTATTTAACTTAGTACTAAATATAGCAACACATTGGTATTGGTGTACTTTTTCTAGAAAGAGAAATCAACATTTCAATGAACCTACTACAAACAGTGTTTGGATTGATATGTCTAAGTTGACTAATGAAAATCATATCTCTACACTTAAAGATAATGGCAGCAGTTTGAAAATAATTCGAAATAAAGAATTAACACCTGCACGTTATCCAGATTTCATTTTCTCTGAATTGAATTCACTTGGACTTACAAATAATAATACTGTAAGTGAGAAGTTTTCTTTTTTTTCTTCTATTTTCAATTTCATGCATTTTTCTAAATATTGAACTATTATTATTATGACATTTTAGGTGCAGTTCGAACAATCATCAATTCATGTATCATCGTCATGCATTGAAACTAGTCATCATGAGACGACAACCAACTGTCCAGTTACACATTGTTCTAGTTATTCATGTAAGTTATGAATTCTAAGCTATTTTACTTGTTCCATGTTTCTAAGGTTTAACAATCGCCATATTGTATATATAGAGCGATATGTTGAATGGAACTATTTACCGTAGTGTGATTAATCTTTTTAGATATTCTTAATCAGTAATTAAAAGTATCTTTTTCTGGTTGCTAATTTTAGACATTTAGCCTAAGCTAAATCAATAATATTATAGAGATCGCTGGTTTTACACATGAAAATCATAAACGAATCATTGTTAGATCACCATTTAGAAACCTGGAAGCACTGGACAGCCGTTTCATCCTGGCATGGAACTCACCAGCAGTGGGCATCCACGACTTCTGCTACTTGTAGGACTTGAAACCAGGACCTTCGGTTTTGCGTATGAATGCTTGACCTCTTGACTACTGAGCCGGAATCCAACAATGTTTAGGGTTGTCACCATCGAAAATGTTTTCTCATTACAGGAAAGAAACTCTCATTCAACAAACACTTGTTTCATTCCAAATTCATTGAAGTGTCCCTTAACTAATGTATATACAGTTTTCAAAATGTGCTTAAAAAAATTGTAATAAATAGAAATACCGAATTCATTACTATAGAGAATGACTTATTATGCCTTTAGCTAGGAAGTTTTTTCATCACTAAATTTTCCAGATTGGTTAAAATCCTCCCGTGTATTCTATAAGTGGTTTTACAGCGTAGTAATGCTATCAAGGTGTTTGTATAATAAAATTGGTCTATGTTTTCGTGTTTTCTAATGGGTATCTAAGATTTTCTAGCGTCTTTAGATTTCTACGTTATTTTTCTGCAGTATTTTTAGTGCATAAAATACACAGTGTATTATTAAGAATTTGTTATAATATCCGGATGAAGTCTGAAGTAAGTAGCAACTAATTTATGGACTTTTGATGTTTGTAATCCAAGTGTATAATTATTGTTTAACTAAACTATTAGGTATGTATACATTCCTTTTATTTTATGTTTTGGGGCCGAGTTTTGGAGGTTTGTGTTTTTACACATTTGAAAGCATCAATCAGTCATTGTTAGACTACCATTAGAAACCTGGAAGCACTGGACAGTGGTTTCGTCCTGGTATGGGACTCATCAGTGGGAGTGCGCACCTACGACTCTTGCTCCTCGCAGGATTCGAACCCGAGACCTTCCGTTTTGTGCGCGAACGCCTAACCATCGGACCACTGGGCCGGCATCCAACGGTGTTAATGTCTAACTCTGATTGATCTAGGGATTTTGCGCGACCTCACTCATTTGTCTTTGGTAGTTACTGCCTACACCCGACAGGGTTGAACTCCATTGGTCTCAGGTTTTATTTTGACTCATACAATTTACTGCTCCTATTTTGTTGATAATTTATTATTTGCAATCTCTCCCAGACCAAAACATAACACATTCATAAAGTCACTGACAATTGGACTGAATCATGTTGGTAAGCGTAGACTACCTGGTTGCGGTCGGCGAGACAACAGTAACCAATGCTTAGGGACTTTTAATGACATGGGTCAAAACTGTTTGCAATTGCCCAGGTACATCCATGCTTTGTTCTCTCAAATTCTAATCTGAATTCTTCACCACCTCTATCTTCTTCCTTCTACATTTATCTCACTGAATTATACTTCTTGAATAATATCTTCGAACCATAATCTCCATTATCGCTAATACTTCTACTACCTCTACTACTATGGGATTTGAATTGGCAATTCGATCTTTCTTTGCCAGTGTCGTATGTACATAGGAAGTTTTGCATTGTAGTGGACTAACTGACTGACAATCGATCAATTAATGCTGTCGTTAGGAAGCAAGTACTAGATAAGGATGAAAGATCGACAGATGAAGTATTGAAACGTCATCGGTTAAGGTGGTTAGGACATAGGTTACGAATGCACAACCACCGATTACCTCCACGAGCAATGTTTCGCGGTGTAGGAGTAGGTTGGAAGAGAGCTAGTGGAGGCTCGACAAAACATGGATTGAGTCATGTTGTCTACCTGGTTGGGGTCCACGAGACAACAGTAACCAATAGTTAGAGAGAGAGACCTTGGATAGCATGACTCAAAATCGTTTACAATGGCCCAGTTGCATCCATTCTTTGTGTTCTCTCAAATTGTAATCTGATGAATTCTTTAACAACTTTATCTTTCTCTTTTTTTAATTTATTTATTTCCTGCTTGAATAATATATTCGAATCTTAATCTTCTTCATTACTGCGAATACTTCTACTACTATAGGATTTAAATTGACATTAGCGTCTCTGTGCAACTTGATTTGATTTTGCATAAACTATTGTATTAGTGGTGATGTAATTTATTTGTTCCTTATTGCTTTTTTGTTTACTTACTATTATAATAATGTTTCATAAATAATAAATGCATTCAATTCTAAAATTATCATCATAACAATTAGGAATTCAATGGTGTCAAATCAATTCATGAATCCGTAGACATTTGTTCTATTTGTCTAATGATTCAATCATTCATTATTATATATATCAAAAGTATTTGTAGATAATAGTATATTATCTTAACTCCGCCAGTAGAACCTTCGGGGTTACTGCCGGTCCCAAGCCCGGGTAAAGGAGGAGGGTTGGACATGGGGTTGGCGACCCCATTCCGTCAAAAACTAACTTGCCAAAAAAACGCTAACCAGTATATTATCTTCGACAATAGAATAATTAACATTTGAATTTTTACATTTCTATGATTGATTTTACTCTGTAACTTGTTATACATCATTCATCATACTAGTTGTTTTATTCAAGGTCTTTGTTTAGCAAAATGAAAAAGCATTGAATTATTTAAAAAATATATATATTTTTTCATTTCTCATCAATTTATTACTGATGAATGTTTAAGTTGAAACAAGTAGATAGATACATTTTCTATTATAATCTATTGTATTCTATGCTTTATTGGTATTTCTGACTAGGAGTAGAAATAGATTTCTTTTTTTTTTTTCTATGGTAATCTGTCTTAGTTTCAGGCTAATATTTATGTCTTATTAAATAAATTAACTGAACTAAATGTGTATGTATGGTATGATGTTTGTGTTAATATTGTACATGTTTTATATTTGTCTACTTTTGATTATAGTTCCCAATATTCCAGATATTCATAAAATTAATTTTTATTTAAACTCCTTGATGGAGCGGATATCTTATTACAGAATGATAAAATATAAATATAAGTAAGTAGGCAAAATTGTTATAAACATTTTCAGATTGATGCATCAACGCTTATGTTTAAATGGTCAGTTAAAGAATAGACTTACTTGTAATCAAGAAGTGAGTAAATTTTAAGCAGTAATTTCAGATTTAGGGATCGCTAAATTTATCTTCAGAATATCAATTGAAGGTGGAAAAAGACACATGTAACTTCCTCATCAAAGAACTACGTGCGTACTTTGTTCAATTATCTGAGTCTACATGATATAAAAGGATTGTGGGTTGTTGATTTTTTAACCTTCCATAGAATCCTCTCGATCCTCAATGTCAACTGCATTTTCTATACTCCTTCAATAAAAGTCGTTTGGCGCATTAGTTTTTACTGATGATATCATGTCTTTCAAATGTAATAATGTTGTAAATCTTCGTTGGAAGTTATTTTGACTTTGGTACGTTAATAAAATATTTGATGTTATCTCATGATTCTTTTTCTACATATTTTTCGAAGTTTAACAGTAATTGTCCCCACCTGTAGCTACTACCTTGACGTGGTGGTTAGACTGGCCTATCGTGATGACCATATTGAGCTATTTTGGATGCAATACATGTTCCTGTAGGTTCTACCATGCCAGGCGGGTCGACTGGAAAACGATAAAATTAAAAGCAGCTACTCAAAGTGTGTGGGCGAAGTCGTACTGCTGACTGCAGAGGGGTGTGACAGCAGTAAGGTGTTTCCCTCAAACAACCAGCATCTGCAGCGATGCTGCCTTCTTACACGGAAGAAAGGGGTTAGAAGAGGTCGACCCTAAAAATGTCACACCTCCCCTAACTCACGGATTTCCGTCTTCGTTGGTAAGGGCTGTCCAATAGGGGCTTTAAAAGAGTGGAGCTAATAATCAAAAACCTTTCATAAAAAGGCCGTGCGTGACCGGCCCTAAGTAGTTGTCCCTTGGACTCTGCGCTCGCGCCCCCTGGTCTCTAAGACCGACACTAATCTAGTTTCTTTTTCAGGTTCATCAAGAAACACCCTTGCACAGTGTGGGCGGGCAGGAAATGACATCTGCCCTCATACCTGTAACAGCACACGAAACCGTATTGGTCACAATCAAATCCTTTCTACATCTCTTAATAACTCTCTTATCTCCTCGACCCACATGTTAGTTATTTCCATAACTAACCAATCAGATTGGTTTAAGCGCCCACCACGCTATCCAGTCTGACCGGTCTGTAAACTTTCTTTGTTGTGAATGACCTATTGATTGGAGGATTTTATTATTTCATTTTATATTGATGTGACTCGTGCTTTTATTCATTTTCTAAAGACACGCTATACTGGTCGGTACGTTTGCTCGTCTTACTTGATAATTGTAATTTCCTTATTTATTGTACTAATTTAATCGTTTTTTTTTTGTTTAGAAACAGATAAAGTTTAAAACCAAATTGTCTTTTACTAACTATAGCTTTACCACTGATTCTGTGATCGCCAGTATTGCGTTTACTGTTTTAGAATTACATCTGTAGGACAAATTAAATCCTACATAGTTTCGACCAGTAATCATCAGAAGTTCATACACTGAGTACCTTCAAATGTCTACGGAGGATCATAAGACTGATCAGATTCCCGAATCGTCTCCACACTACTCAGAAACTCATAGCAAAGACCAATTTGGAAGAAATAGCTTCCGAATGGATCCTTTAATAGAATTAGAATTAGCTAGAGTACGTTTAGCTCATATAGAAAAGGAAATTGAGTTAGAATGGTTACGTCAAAGAGGAAGAGAATATTGTAACCAAATCCAGGATGAAAAGGTTATGTCGTACGAATTTTCATCCGTTTCACGTACAGCTGATAACAACGCCGGAGAGGACTGGGTAGGAAGCTTTAGAAGCTTAAGCAGCTTTAGACCTAAACAAGCGAGAAATCATAAGTTTCGATGGTAATCCTATGAACTACTGGAGTTTTATACAAAGTTTCGAGGATTGTTTCGATGAAAGCGTCGGACATCGATCTTAGTTAAACTATTTGATTCGATATTGTGATGGTGAAGCCAAGGCTACCATTGTTCATTGTACATTGCTTCAACCGGAAGCAGGTTATCGTAAAGCGTTAGAGCTTCTTGAGGAAGAGGTTCTTCGGTCAGAAACACGTAGTTGCCCGTGCATATATCGACAAGATGTTGAACATCCCTGCTATTAAGGAGACCGACCCAAATAGTTTAAGAATTTCGGCTCGTGAGATGTATATCTGTGAGCTTACGCTCAAACAAATGAACTACCTATCCAATCTTAATTCTACGAAAACCATCGAAAGCATGTTTTTACAACTTCCAACATACCAGCAGAGGGAATGGTTTAAAGTAGAGTGTTGAATTCTCAAGACGGGTAGGGATCCTTTATTCAACGACCTCTGTGAATTTGTAAAAGAACAGTCAGATATAGCTAATACTAGATACGGCCTGCTTGTCAACCGCAGCGGTAATGTTGACAAAAGAGATTTCGCTGTTTTGAAAGGGAAAGCTGTCGCAAGTTACAACATAGCAAAAGTAGCACATGCAAGCATTAATGATGGCAATACCTCCTTACATAGTTCACCTTGTCCAGATTGCTCCAGCAATAATCCCTTAGATCAATGCCAGAAGTTTAAAGACAAAAATATTAAAGAAAGGAAAGAATTCGTCTTTAAGCATAAGTTATGTAATGTTTGTCTGAAAGCGAACCATATAGCAAGAAATTGTCGATCGACGAGGTCGTGTGCTGTCGAAGGATGTGGCTGGAGACACCATACTCTGTTACATGAGAAGCGGGAATAATGGAGAGAAACTAACAGTGATGACTATATTAATACTCGGATTTGTAAGGAGGAAGGCAATAAGTGCATACAGAGGCCAGTGGCATTTGCGGTAGTTCCAGTATGGATAAAAAATAGTGAGAAAAATATTCAGACGTGCTCCTTTCTAGATAGCGGATCAGACACCTCTCTCATAGTTGAAGATCTAGCTGATAAGTTAGGCCTCGAAGGAAAGCCGAGAACGGTATCTCTAAAGACCATTAGTAACGAATCGTCGTTGGTATCTAAAGAGGTCGATGTAGAGTTGCACTCGATAGACTTCTCATCACCGTTAAGATCCAGAATGTGTTGACTGTCACAAAACTACCGGCAGTTCACAGAACTGTGCCGACGGCGAGTCAAATGGCATCCTGGTCCTATTTAAAGGACGTAAGTTTTCCGAGAGTAGAAGATGAGAACGTTGAACTGTTGGTCGGGTGTAATGCACCGAGAGTACACGAGACGAAAGAGATGAGGACCGGAAAGACAAATGAACCGTCTACTAAGAGGACTTTATTAGGTTGGACGCTGTTCGGTCCTTACGGGGAATTCAGTGATAACAACCGTGTACTTAATCACCTCGGCTAGTGAGGAACTAGAAGATAAGTTTGAACAGTTGTACTCAACTGAATTCAAAGACCAATTTAGTCATACCCCATCTATGTCTGTGGAAGATCGTACAGCATTCAACGCTATATCAAGCTCAGTGCAAAGGTTAAATGGACACTACCAAATGGCTCTGCCTAGGAGGCACGAACATAGGTTACCTCATAATAAAAAATTAGCAGAACATAGACTCAGCTGTTTGAGAGGTAGACTTGTTAGGTATGCGAAGCTGTTCCAAGACTATGTGAACACTATGACACGATATATAGAAAGAGATTATGCCGAAAAGGTAGACGATAACGACTGTAATGGACGAATCTGGTATCTTCCTCATCACCCTGTCTTTCATCCCAAGAAGCCCAACAAGTTAATAATAGTGTTCGATTGTGCGGCTCAGTATGCTGGGACGTCTCTAAACAAAAATCTTTACTCCGGGCCTGATCTAGTCAATAACTTAGTAGACGTTCTCACCAGGTTTCGGCAACGACCAATAGACCTTACGGCAGACATTGAAGCCATTTTCCATCAAGTAGTGGTCCCGGCGCACGATCAAGATGCTCTTAGGTATTTGTGGTGACCAGGTGGAAATTTAGAAAAGGAGCCAGAAGTCTATAGAATGCAAGTCCATCTGTTCGGGGCAACCTCATTACCATGTTGCGTCACGTTTGCCCTGCAGAGAACAATTTCCGATAACCAAGATAAATTTCCGCAAGTTGTTACGCAAGCAGCTAAGGAACAGTTCTATGTGGACTATTTATTAATACGCGTCGATACTATAGAAGAAGCTAAACTGACTTATTCATATTTCAGAAGACTTAAGTTTGGGAGAATTTAAATTAACTAAATGGACGAGCAACAGCCTTGAAGTACTGGTGTTCATTCCAGAGAAAGATCGTACCGAGGGAAACATTACCGTCTGCAAATCAAACGAGATGAGTAAACGAACGCTGGGGTTAGAGTGGAACACCAGAACAGATGAATTATGTTTAAAAGTTCACGAGTTTCCTGGAAACCTAACCAGAAGAAATATTTTATCGTACGTGCCATCTATTATTATTATTATTATTATTATTATTATTATTATATTTGGTCCCATTGGGTTTGTAGCCCCAGTAATACTACCAGCTAAATTAATCCTACAAGACACGCGTTGGCAGAAACTAGACTGGGACGCAGAGCTACCCATAGATTGTCAAGCGAAGTGGAATATTTGGTGTAGACGTATAAAGGAGTTGGGTCACTTAAGAATACCGAGATGTCTGAAACCAAGGTTTGAACCATTATCCACTCAAATTCATTGTTTTGAAAATGCTTCAGAGCTTGCGTATGGTGCTGTTACGTATATTCGATTTGAAGGTGTTACCGGTCAGGCTCATTGCTCATTTCTGCTAGCTAAATCTAGAGTTGCTTGTTACGGGAGAAATGAAGACATTTTGCTGATCAAAACCTTTATATATAAATATCATTAATTTCACTGGTTTTTGGGTATATTTGTTTTACTTAACTTATGAACTTGTTTGAATTATTATTTTCGGCCATTTTGGAGTCCTGTTTGTCTTGGTTGTTCGTTTGCAGTTTTTTGCTCCAGAAATCTATAAAATAGAAGGTAATTGTAATTATTACAATTATTGTTGTTAGAACGACATTGGTTGTCTATTTGTAATAAACCAAGGATATTTTGGTCGATTATTTGTGAATTGGCAATAAACTTTGGTACCTACTTTGGAGTTTCCTTTTGAATTAATACTTGGGATCGTGAATTGCAAATAGATAGACAGACTGTGCTTCTAAGGATCAAAGAGCAAAAAATTGGACGTAACATTGCTCTTCTAAGACTTGTCACTATGCTTAGAATGGAATTAACGGCGGCCGTACTCTGTGCTAAGATTGGGGAGCATGTGGAACAACAACTGCGTATCCCTATCTCCTCTGTCACTTATTAGACTGATTCATTAGTTGTATATCATTATTCAAGAAATACAGCCAAAAGATTTGAGAGATTCGTAAACACCAGGTTAGCAACGATTCACGAACTGTCTACGGTGAGGCAATATAGATACGTTAAAGGTAAACATAACCCTGCGGTTTATGCTTAACGTGGTTTTTCATTAGACGATAGCATCAAACTAAATGAGTGGTTTCATGTACCGAAATTTTTACGGCAAGACGAAAGTAATTAGCCAACTCCACCCGAAGAGGAGAAACATGTTTTAGCTCACTTGTCGATAGAAGAACTGGGTAATACATCAGTGAAGGGCCACTTGGACCAATTTTTGAATCGATTTAGTAATTGTAAGACATGGTTCAGAATGTGGAGAATTTTCGCTCCATGTGAACGGTTTGCCTGTAATATGAGGATGAAGTTAGACAGAAGACCATTAGTTTATGGTAGGTTGAGACTGGAAGAAATCGACAGCTCGAAACAGGATATAACCAGATTGGTTCAAATGGTCTCATTTCCTATGAAGATGGAGGCACTAAGGCAAATACAGCATGATGAAGAGCACGGCAACAACTATGAATCTCGAGAAAGACCGAAGAAAGTGGATGGATTTGTTTCGAATAAGGAAATGACACCCCAGCTAATATCTGCTGGTAAATGCATGCGAGGTAACATTACGCGTAAGAGCCCGATAAAAAATCTTAATCCCTTCGTAATAGATAACATGATTAGAGTAGGAGGACGACTTCAGCTATCGTGCTTACCTTTCGAAAGCAAACATCCGCTCATAGTTCCTAATAAGCACTTTGTTACTGACTTAATAGTAATGTACTTCCATCTACAGAGCGCGCATTCTGGTATTACTCACACCATGAATAGTCTTCGCGAAGAGTTCTGGATCATTAAAGCTCAAGCTGTCATCCTAAGAGTCCTGAAACGGTGCTTCCTATGCAACAGACTTAATAGTTCACCGTGCGCCCAGATCATGGCTCCACTACCCGAGTGTCGTATGGAAGCTTACGTGCCACCATTCAATTCTGTTGTTGCAGACTATTTCGGGCCATTTTACGTTAAGAGGAAGAGAGTAGCTGAAAAGCGATACGGCTGTTTGTTTACTAGCTTGTCTATTAGGGCAATTTATATCGAAATGGCCCACACCTTAGATACCGACTCATTTTTATGCGCTCTTTCCAGATTCGTTGCTAGACGAGGTCATCCAAAACACGTGTTTAGAGACAACGGTTCGAACTTCACAGAAGCCGACGCTAGTCTCAGACAGATCGAGTGTAGCTGGGAACAGAATAAGATAACGAATACCCTTTTGGAAAGAGGTTGCGAATCGCACTTCAATCCTCCGAGAGCTAGTCATCGAGCTGGTATATGGGAGCGTATTATAAGGTCAATAAGAAGGATTCTACGATCACTGCCATTTCAGAAGGTATCGACAGACGAGTCTTTAGAAACTTTTCTAATAGAAGCTGAGAGAATACTGAACAATCGACCACTGGTGAAGCTAGTTAATGAATGTGATAATCTAGATGTGCTCATGCCAAATAGGTTGTTGCTAGTTAACAGAGGTGTAACATTCGACGAAACGCAAATGAGTAAAACATGCTTATATAACAAAAAACGGAAGGAAGCTCAAAAACTGGTCGATCTGTTCTGGAGCAGATGGCTACGGGAATACCTACCAACCCTTCAAGAGAGATCCAAGTGGTTGTATTTGAGAAAGAATCTACAACCGGGGGACTTGGTACTAGTAAACAATACTGGCACACCGAGAACTCTGTGGCCTAATGCTATAGTTAGAGAGGTCAATTATGGTCCGGATGGACAAGTCAGAACAGTGCGGTTAAAGACAGCAACCGAAGAAATCACCCGAGATATACGGAACCTATGCCTACTGGAAGAAGCCGACTACTTTAACGCTGCGGTAACGAGGTCTGGACGTGGTGATCGCTCCGGGGGGGAGTGTTAGTTATTTTCACAACTAATTGTAGTTATGCCATAACTAACAAATCAGATTGGTTTAAGCGCCCACCACGCTATCCAGTCTGACCGGTCTGTAAACTTTCTTTGTTGTGAATGACCTATTGATTGGAGGATTTTATTATTTCATTTTATATTGATGTGACTCGTGCTTTTATTCATTTTCTAAAGACACGCTATACTGGTCGGTACGTTTGCTCGTCTTACTTGATAATTGTAATTTCCTTATTTATTGTACTAATTTAATCGTTTTTTTTTTGTTTAGAAACAGATAAAGTTTAAAACCAAATTGTCTTTTACTAACTATAGCTTTACCACTGATTCTGTGATCGCCAGTATTGCGTTTACTGTTTTAGAATTACATCTGTAGGACAAATTAAATCCTACTCCACACTTCCTTCGATCGCTTGTCACCTCGCGCCGTTGAAGCGAACGGCTTGAGGTCACAAAACATTGTTTCTGGTCTCTTGAAACCCCGTTCCAAATTACATGTTGGATCTTTTAGTGTTCTAATAATAATAATAATAATAGTAATAATAATAATAATAATAATAATTTGTTCTCAAATAACATACATGTTAAAAATAGGGCAACAGTCTTCCTCATCCAGGACTATAAAATCTAGCACGCCATCGATATATAATGCGTCTTCGAAGCGCGCATACAGGATCCGAACAAAATCAATAATTTGATTTCAACTCGGTTCACGCTCCTTGTATTTGGATACCCTACTGCTGCCTCCCGTGGCCTCTCAGGTGTAGTTATAGTATTAAGTCCTGGGGCAAAACTAGCTCTCCAAGATTGGATCCCAGTAGAAGGTCGTTTGTGCTCTGTTCGGCTGACCGAAACGGTGATGACTCGGAAAGATAGGGACACTGGCCGTTACCTGTTCGTCGTATCTGACTACGCTCCCACTGACCGCAGTTCAGACGAGGTGAAAGATAAGTTTTACAGAAAACTTTCGGACCTTCAAAAAGTTAGACTCTCTGATAAAGTAATGGTGACTGGTGACTTGAATGCTCAAGTCGGTAGACTCAGTGCAAAGGAAAAACACCTGGGTTGACCTTATGATGTCACTGCGAATCGAATAGATAATGAAAACCATTTGCTGCTGTTATCTCCAGATAACCGCCTAATGCTAACAAACACTAACTTTAACCCCTTGACGTGGTGACCCCCAGAATCGTGTCAATGAGACCATACTGCTATCAGCCACCTATGGAAAACTTCGATGGGAGGCTTGCTCCTCCTGAAGCATATGTTTAGATTCAGATCATGCTCTAGTGACAGCCTGTATTTGTTTGCGGATGTAGGAAATACTCCGCAAGGAAGCCTCTTAGGGTCCTACCTAATTATAACGAGACTAAGAATATATTTTAAGAGCGACTACAGAAACAAACTCCGCCAGTAAAACCTTCGGGGCTACTGCCGGTCCCAAGCCCGGGTAAAGAAGGAGGGTTGGACATGGGGTTGGCGACCCCATTGTAGAATCTGTTTTGAATGTTTTGTTCTTTGGAAAATCCCTCCATCTATATATATTTGTGTTATGATATGACTGACTCTTTCTGTTGCCAAAAAAACGCTAACCAGAAAAACTAATTCAATTATCAATTCAATTATCACTTAAGAAATATTCTCTGCACTGAAGTCTACACTGTTGATATCACAGGAAGGCATTATGGTCAGCTTTGATTCAATTAATGGGTTTCCGTTCTTTGATGAAGCACAACAGTGTTCGCTAAACAGCTCAGCGATGTGTTTAGGGTCCTCGTGCGATTGGTCTTCCTTAATAAATACTCTCCGTCCTTTCACTTTCGAATATTTAATTTCATTTTGAAGAACTTTGGTAAGTGCAGAAGAGTCATCATTCAGCTCAACAGAACCTTTTTTCTGTACAGTTGCCATTTTTCGTTCGTATCATCTCTACCCCGACACATAAAACTAATAAGAAGTCAGAAAAGTTATCAAGTCTAGAATCATGTCTCTGAAGACTTTTGTATTTGATCTGGCATATGTATGTCCATGAAAATGATGGGTTTAAGGAGTCCTAAGGGTGCGGTTTTATTGAAGATATTAATGGTGTTATGATAAAATATGTTTGTTTGTTTATCGGTAGTGTTGATAGTAATGAAGGTAGTCCAGTGAATGCTTCTGAGACAATTTCAGAAGTTTGCCCTGTGAATCTAACGACAGTCATTACGATGAGTGGTGGTTTTTTGAGGCTTTTATATCAAGACTACAGATGACGACATTATGATCGCTACCTGGGAGCTTCTTTCCAACAAATATGGTATTTGGGATGAAGCTGCTGGTGAAGACTAAATCCAAAAGATTGTGATTTCTGACAGCGCCTACAATAGATTGATTCCATGCTCTTAGCATTCAATGAATTACTCATAATCTTTCTGTGTCTTGATTAGGAACCATTAGTTTCCAGGCATGTTAAGGTCCACACAATAGCCTTGATTGTAAACTGCAGGGATGAAGCAAACTTGAATACATCGCTATATGTGATGGTTGATAAGCGAAAGTGTAAGCCTTTTGTGTTAGCTGATGACCTATTAGTAGTAAATTCGCTCTCGTCTTCTGCCGAATAATGTTGTACTTCATGATGATAGAAGAAGAACTAAACCAACTGTACCAATCGATCATATTGCGGAATCCGACAATAAACGTTGATCGAAATGGACCCCCGAGCACTATCCTTAGCTCCATTATAAATCTGGTTCTACACGCAAACGTGCTGAAACCATTTTAAATTATCCGAAGTTCGCCTGTGGGTGACAGTGAAAGCTTAACGTTTTCGAGCAATTCGAATTTCACGTATTCAATCCAAAAACCTACCGGATTCATAAGGTTAAACTAAAAAGTGTCGAATCTAAACTATTACTTTGTTAAAAATGTATAATACACATTCTTGAGTGTGGCACCCTAACTTCAGTTTATGGGAGGCCCAATGGTTTACTTATATATTTATTTACGCGTGTTACCCCTAATGCAGCTTAGGTCACAAACCAGCATTCTCCAATTCGGACTTTACTATTCCTTCTTTCCCAGTTTTACCTAAATGCCGCTAATTCTTTTCATGTCTGTTACCAACTCTTAAAGCAATCTGTTCTTCGTTCCTGAGAATTCCAAGTTAGGCTTTCCTCGTGATGTAGTCCGGTGATTTCGGTAATGTTTCCTATTTATTTATAAGACGTTTTTCTAATTATTCTTCAGATAAAAGCTGGTATATCCTTTCCCAAAGTAGGTCGTTGCCGAAGATGTTTGGCAACTGGATCCTGAGTATCTCCCGTGGACAACTGTTAATAAACACCTTTATCTTTTAAGTGATGGCTTTCGTGGTTCACCAAGTTGCCGCCTCACACAGTAGAAATTTCTCTACGTTTGTGTTGAAAATTCTGTCTTCGGTGTTGACCATTAGCTCTTTTGAGTGCCAGGTGTTCTTCGGTTTAAGAAACGCTGCCTTGGTTTGCCGATCCGTGCCTTCAACTCTCAGTCAGGTACATGAAGCTCGTCAAGGATCCTTCCGAATTACATGAATGTTTTTATATCTTCCAAAGCTTCTTCATCAAAAGTGATTTATTTGGTGCATATTGCGTTGCATCGAGCGATCTTGCTTTTTCCATAGTTTATGTTGAAACCTTCTGCTGCAGAGACTGCTGTACTGGTCACTTTCTCCAGCATTTATTGTTGCCTGAGTTATAGAAAAGCGAGATTTTCTGCGAAGTCCAAATCATCTAGCTGCATCCGAGCTGTCTAATGTATTCCACGCTTTTTCCGAGATGCTGCTGCCTTCATAATCCAGTCGAGAACCAGTAGAAAGATTAGGCGTGAGAGTATGCAGCCTTGCCTGACACCGGTCTTCACGCGGAACGAGTGTGTAAGTAGTTCTTCATGCCAAATGTTGCAGCTTATCCCTTTAACAGAATTCCGAATAATATTGACTGTGTCCTCAAAAACAATACAGTGTCGAAGGAAAATCCATAGTGTCGTCATGTCCACGCTGTAGATTGCTTCGCTGTAGTCAATGAGGTTGGTGTAGATTGGAGAATACCATCCAACCGATCATCATTACCTAATTCATAATTTACCGATCAGGACAAAACAGGATTATGTTTAAGAACTTCCCTGATATTGATATTAGAGTCAGCCTCTGTAGTTCTCACACTTGCTAAGATCATTTTTCCTCTAACATGATTAGGTGTCCTACTTCCCATCAACTGAGATGTCCGTAGGTGCGGCTTCGATGTTGGGTGGGTTCGGCGGGGATGGTTGATTCACGAGTTCTCTAATGTGCTCAACACACCTGTTTCACTGTTCTTGAGTATTGGAAGTTGCTTCAGCTACCTCCTTATTGGTTGTTTGTTCTGGTTTACGATATGTTTCAGTGAACTTCCTCGTTATGTGGAAAATTTGTCTGTTGTTTCCTTCGTTCGCAGCTTTTTCTGCTTCTGATGCCTGATCTTCCACATATTCTCGCTTATCAGCTGTTATGCTCCCCTACTTCCTCGTTTTCTCTTAAATATTCAACCTGTGATGTCTTCCTACGCTCTTGTTTGGCCGCCCTTTTTATTCTTCGTTTCTAGAGACTTATCCAGATTATCAGCAGAGACCTGCAAATTTAGATAGTGCTTCTTGTGGCCTAAAACTTCATGAGAAGCTACAGTTATTGCTTGCTTGATCGCTTTCCCATTGTTCTCCCTTGTCGTTTCTTCTTCATTGAGTATATCGTGAAAGACTCGGGACTTGTTGCTGAGAGCCATTTCGAGTTGGCTGAGTTTGTTACTATGTAGGAGAAAAACCGTGTTAAACTTTTATGTTACCGTCCCTCTAGCTGTATTGTGCTTCTCGCGTATCAGTTTCATCTTAGTAAACTTGTGTTTCTATACCAACTCTAAAATCTGCTTCTTACTCATCTTCATTCACCTGTACTTTCACAGACGATGAAATGGGAACAAAGTCCGCCGATTTCGCGGAAGGGCGTAACTTAGTCACAAGTTCTTAGCTATCCTTTATTCTATCTTTTTGGATAGACTATCAGCGGGCATCCCTTGGTCTAAAATTATAATCTAGTACAGCGATTTCGACGAAGACTGTCAGTGAAAGTGGTTTTGTCACAGACTAAACCCCTGTATGTCATTAGTAACAGGATCTTATATCGATTTATTTGACAGTGAAAACAGGTCCATACTCCGGAATTTTTCCTCAATATAAATATTTGAAGTCCATCTACTCACATAATTGCTACTATAATGGTGATTGATCTGATATACTGGTTATATTTGCTATAATACCTTTTTCTTTATGTACCTCTAGAGTTCAGAGCAAAGAGAAACAAAAATTTACTTAGTGCGGTAATACTATTAACTCAACCAGATAGGTCCACGCAGAGAAACCACAAGAATCAGCATTAAATATGTGTAAAAAGATTCAACACTTGACTCTGGAACATACTTTTAAAGCTTCAGGTTATTGCACTATCATGCACTAACTTTTATAAAAGAATAAATAAGACTTCAGTTAATTATAGTAAATATTAATCACCTCACATTCTCACGTCACGGACATGCTGTAGTGTTAAGTGCAACACTAGTGATCGTTATACCCTACTACATTTTCTTTCTTATTTGTCACTCATCACAAAGCTACTGCTAACAGGCTGTCGTAAATATGTAACGGTATAGGCCTTAAGTGCCACAGCAGTGTCATAGCTGATACCTGGTAGTAAAAACTGACAACGGTAAATTTCATTCTTAGATGAAAATAGGGGTAGGTAACAGTTGGTTATTTGTGTTGCGGCGTAAGTGATTATGGTATCGAGAAAAACTTAGGTAAGTTTGAACAGATTACAGAACAAATGCTCTTTTTATGTGGCTAGCTAAAAGTATGCATCACTAAAAGGAAATTAAACAATTTGTTTGTAGAGAAACTTTCATTTTACTTCAGTTCCGTCCAGGTTAGAGTATTAGGGATTGTCATTGCTCGAATATCCTAGAACTAACATTTCATCTATATACTTAATTTTAGAGCCTTCCTAGACTGAAGTCTTGTTATTTGACGAAATGAAATCTAGACTAGAGGGAATAAGAAAACGTTTTTGCTTTGAAGATAACGTGATACGAATTACTTGAGTATTTCAGGGTTCAAGTAATAACAAATTCATAAACAATGACACATTAGTTTTCTGTCAGTCTCTAAATACCACTAGATTTTAATGGTATTTACTATGTTGAGATTTGGAATTTCTGTTAAAGTGATCTGGCTTTGGAGTAAAGATCTGTTAAAATGATTTGTGTGGATGCTTCCTTTCACAGGAAGTTGATGTCTAGTAATGATCGTTATTTTACAGGGTCCCTCGGTCATTATATAATCAAGACTTTATTCTATTAAGTATGAAATAAGATGGTTAACAAGCCCTTTACCTGAAATCGGTATGCGACTCATTGCAATACTGTAGGGAACATTTTTTGAGATGATCTTGTTCTTCTAACGTATGTCTACAAATGAGATGTACCAGTGATTATGGTTCTATGGGATCAGCCCTTGCTTTTATCACACTTTAATAACTGCGGTGGGTCAATAAACGAGTGAAGTGCAGTTAAAGGTTAACTAGAACGAACAG
>OX103972.1:34618567-34653243 GCA_944470395.2 Schistosoma turkestanicum | reverse complement strand
AGTACTATGCATACTTGTCGTTTACAGTTTACAGCTCACTCGATGAAACAATGTCGCCATAAACTGCTTAGCGTATACAAATTGTAATGACGTTTGATGAACATTCTAATGTAATCGTCATTCGCCTGACGAGTAATACGCACCCTACTAAAAACCCATCAGTACGTCAAGAATGCTTGGTCCCGCTCAGTCAGTTGGCAACTAATATTCATAGGTATGGAATGTGCTTTTTACTTTCTGAATCCAAGGTACTTGGTGAAACATGACAAGTCTGTGCCTGCACACACTTGGTAGTGAAACAGTTACAAGTATGTCGAGTTTGTGTATTTAGGTGACTGTGTATGGTGATGGCGTGAGAGACGGGATCATGTCATGGAGTTGTATTAAGTCTGAGCTACCTTTGATAACTTTGAAATGTATAGTCCTGACCGTAACGTAGTGTAGGATCCTACAACGCGTTAGTGAGACGGCAGTATTATGGGTCTGTAGTTGTGAAAATCTGACCTTGTGAGGGGATATCAGATAACGCTGTTTGCGATAGTTGTCATTAAAGGATTGCTGACATCCATGACATATTAGCAAAGCGGACGTTCGGCGTGTGTATCGCGCGTGTGGATAATAAAGTCCTGTCGCGATCTTGAAACACACCGACTACACTAGCCTGGACACATGCCTCGAATGTTGTTCTGTGTGAATCCCGCATTGTGGCATTATCTTCCGGAAGTTGCGACTGAATGGAAATATTCGGGGAAGCGGTCAGCGTATGACATAGCACGAAAGATATATACAGTTCTGGAATTTGTCGGTTCTTTACAACCCTGCTAGGAACTTAGATATGGGTGCAACTCAGTGGGCTTAAGAAGTTTATCAGACATGGTGGTCGTGCCTCTCATCCATGCGGAATCTTTTGACTGAAAGAATCCTTTTTGGTTACATGCTTTTAAATCAACTGCTTCTCTGATTATTATTTCCTCCATTTTCACTCTTATACATTGATCTTCGTTTATCATACTTTCTCATCATAGTCATTTTTCGTTCTCTTCACAATCACATTTTTATGGTGGCGCATCCCTTGGGGATGTCAGTCAGTCAGTAACAACGCTGAACCTCTTACGTACATACATAAGTTCACATACCCCAAGGTATGAGATTTTCCGTAGAGACAATAACAATAAACAGTTGAACTTCTTTAACCATTAGGCTGATGGATACAACAAAACTGCTACATCTATAAACATACGGAAAGAGACATACCAGGTAATAAAAAGGTTAAAAATGACAGCTATGAAGCTAACCCGCACTTTTTATGAGAGAATGGCCGACAACCAGTTATAAGGCTTGTCGAGATCTACAGTAAAATTTCTGTCACTTAAAATAAAACTAACTGAAGCTAAAACATCATTAAATAGTTTTAGGCGCAAACATCATTTGGAAGTTAACCCGCTTAACAGGAAACAAACGCGCATCAAAGGCTCCGTTAAAGTGTTACACTAACAAAAACATAAAAACTCAAGGAAGCAGAAAATAAACCGAAGCTTTTAAAAAATATCAGAAAAATCTCAAGGGAACTAACCTCACCAAATTTTCATTTGGATGATCTGTTATTGTTGATTGTGAGTTATTAACAGTCTCCTCTCCCTCATTTAATAGACGTAAAGTATCTAGATACTTTTCTTCTTCTTCAGCTGGCCATTCCAAACACCACACAGTTTTGGCCCCGCGGAGTTGGTGGACTCCATCGGGGGTGCGCAACAACAACTGGCGTTTGAGGCTGGGTGGAGGTCTCACGCATCACACACTCTAGGGTACTCGTTTGTCCTCGCACATGCTGCCCAGCGGTACCTAGGGGGGCGTGTGTTGAATTGAGCACGAGGCTGTGGCAGACGCTGTTGCTTTGAGGGAGTGTGCTAGATCTTACGTCTATTAAATGGGAGGGGACGTTGGTACTACACATCGACTTAACAGATCATCGCAATGTGTGAATTTGTGTGGAGGTGTAGGTGGGATGCCCTTGAAGTTTTCTGATAGAGTTTTAACACCCGAATTAGCAGGTATGTAGGCTCTGGAGCCTCAGGTGCCTCCGGTGGGTCGGCGCTGTCAAGGTTGTCCGCGTTCGGCCGCTAGTTATGTGTCTCAGGTGACGCGGTGGACGGTGGGAGGTAGTGGTGTCTCTGCTCCGCGCGTGATGCGGGCTGTTAGCCGGAGCCTTTGATGCGCGTTTGTTTCCTGTTAAGCGGGTTAACTTCCAAATGATGTTTGCGCCTAAAACTATTTAATGATGTTTTAGCTTCAGTTAGTTTTATTTTAAGTGACAGAAATTTTACTGTAGATCTCGACAAGCCTTATAACTGGTTGTCGGCCATTCTCTCATAAAAAGTGCGGGTTAGCTTCATAGCTGTCATTTTTAACCTTTTTATTACCTGGTATGTCTCTTTCCGTATGTTTATAGATGTAGCAGTTTTGTTGTATCCATCAGCCTAATGGTTAAAGAAGTTCAACTGTTTATTGTTATTGTCTCTACGGAAAATCTCATACCTTGGGGTATGTGAACTTATGTATGTACGTAAGAGGTTCAGCGTTGTTACTGACTGACTGACATCCCCAAGGGATGCGCCACCATAAAAATGTGATTGTGAAGAGAACGAAAAATGACTATGATGAGAAAGTATGATAAACGAAGATCAATGTATAAGAGTGAAAATGGAGGAAATAATAATCAGAGAAGCAGTTGATTTAAAAGCATGTAACCAAAAAGGATTCTTTCAGTCAAAAGATTCCGCATGTATGAAGGCACGACCACCATGTCTGATAAACTTCTTAAGCCACTGAGTTGCACCATATCTAAGTTCCTAGCCAGGGTTGTAAAGAACCGACAAATTCCAGTCCTGTATATATCTTTCGTGCTATGTCATACGCTGACCGCTTCCCCGAATATTTCCATTCAGTCGCAACTTCCGGAGATAATGCACAATGCGGGATTCACCAGAACAACATTCGAGGCATGTGTCCAGGCTAGTGTAGTCGGTGTTTCAAGATCGCGACAGACTTTATTATCCACACCGCGCGAACACACGCCGAACGTCCGCTTTGCTAATATGTCATTGGATGTCAGCAATCCTTTAATGACAACTATCGCAAACAGCGTTATCTGATATCCCCTCACAAGGTCAGATTTCACAACTACAGACCAAAACTGCTCTCACTAACGCGTTGTAGATCCTACCTCTTACGGTCAGACTAACATTTCAAAGGTATCAAAGGTAGCTCAGATTAATACAATCCATGACATGATCCCGTCTCTCACGCCATCACCATACACAGTCACCCAAATACACAAACTCGACTACTTGTAACTGTTCACTACCAAGTGTGTGCAGGCACAGACTTGTCAGTTTCACCAAAGTACCTTGGATTCAGAAAGTAAAAAGCACATTCCATACCTATGAATATTAGTTGCCAACTGACTAAGTGGGACCAAGCATTCTTGACGTACTGATGGGTTTTTAGTAGGGTGCGTATTACTCGTCAGGCGAATGACGATTACATTAGAATGTTCATCAAACGTCATTACAATTTGTATACGCTAAGCAGTTTATGGCGACATTGTTTCATCGAGTGAGCTGTAAACTGTAAACGACAAGTGTGCATAGTACTCACGTGTTAGTGGAGTCGAACATTTTAATTAACCACGTACACATCACAGTCTTTATTATAGATAGGCGTATGGTTATATACTGAAATTCCGTTTCTGAGAACTCGCACTGCATCACAAAGTCAAACTCAGTAATATTCCCGATAATTTCTCCGGAATTACCAGAAGTTCAGGTCATTTGTTTTTAAAATCCTTTGATAAGTTATCAGATTGAGCGATTCATTGCATATCGAATAAATTAGATATTACTAGTAACCTTGTTGCGAATAAGTTCAAGGCAAATCTTACTAGTTTTTAATTTTAGGTAAAGTATTGTCATTCATTTAGTTCTATCTTTCAAATACGGCTTCTAGTTTTGCGATTGCCTAACATTTTTCTTGCCTTTTTTTTTACCCTAATCAACTTTTCTATCCACCATCTTTTTCATATCTATATGTAGTAAAAAGAAATCGGAAGCTTTGGAAAGTAAGTTTCTTCTAACCCTATATTGTTTAATATCTCATAGAATACTCAGTCATTTCATACCATTTTAGCTAACTTTGAAAACTGTTTGAATATAGCTTAATACTGGAGAGTTGGTTCATATTTGCTTATTTTTAAACACATTTGACCTAAATAGTTTCTGGTCTTGTAATATCGCTAAGTTCAATGAAGTAAACGATACAACTAGGTATAGCAACAAAAGGCTTAACGATTCGAACCATTTCCAGTCATCTTCATCTTTGTTCCAACGCTTCCCCAAGTATGAGTAATTTCAAGCCATGAACTAACACTTAATATAACCCAGCCTGTTTGGCTGATCAAGGATAGCTTAGTATCGCGCATACGTCTACTGGGATATTAATTGAGTCATTCACCTTATTATTTGTTGCCTGTTAACGTACAGCACTACGTTTCACACTCCTAAATTAGTAATAAACCAACTTTTCTTTGACTTTGGGACGGCTTTCGATTCTGTTACCCGTGAGCTTCTGTAACAGTGTCTGGCATTGGAAGGCGTAGGGGATAGTGCATTCGCCTTGCACAGGCTCTACTTGAACACTTCTGGTCGAGTGAAAACTTATGGCGAATCGATTACTTCGAGTGGTGTTCGTCAGGGATGTCCACTTTGTCATCGACATACTTTTTGGGTTGACTCTTTTGTCGTCTGACTTTACAGTGCACCTTATATCACTACTCACAAATGGTTTTTTCACGCATATGTGTTGTTAACTTAGGACATGCAGACGACATTGCTCTGTTTGTTGAAGACGCTGATAAAATGAAGAGTATTGCGACCATCTCAAGCAAGCACATCAGTTCGCCATGTTTTAATTTATGGTTGTGGAACATGGCCACCAAGAATAGAGGATATTTAAGAGTTACCAGCATTCGACCACAGGTGTCTTCGAAGCACTATTCGTGTATCCTGGAGTATGGAATGAGCAATGCTGGGATTAGGAAGAGGGTTCTAGTTGCGGTTATGAAATCGATAAATGGAGTAGTTGGTCTTCATCAGTTGCGGTGGTTGGAAATTGTATGTTACGTAAGCCCAACCACCAACTACCTTACCAGGCTTTTCCATTACCGTCAATACTGTTACAACCTTTACTTCTATGGGATTTGAACTGACAACTTCGTTTGTCAGTGCTAATGTGGTGTGGTAACTTGGACTGATATACATACGTACCAATTTCTACGTTGTAGCTGACTAACTTCATATTTAGTCGAACACCTCCCACGCCATATATTAGCAAGAGTCGGATGTTTGCTTTGAAATTTCATCATTTACATGAATTGTTAAGAATTTGATGATAAGTAAAAATGTTATCTTATCAAATATATCTGTGTCTGATCAAGATGCACGTACGCAGGTAACATTTTATATTTGAGGAACAACTGATTACTGAATGTGTAATTATGAATACGTTATGTCGGTCTGTTCACAAACTAGGTCATTATTTTGAGCTAGTCAAAAAGTGAACTTGTAAGGAAGTCCGAAAAACTAGTTAATGTCTTGATAGGCTGAACTTAATCTCTTTTCGGATCTAATTTTAGTGTTCTATGAAACAAGATTTAGTAAGTTGGATTTTCGAAGATCGATTTACACTTCAACAGATAATGTGAACTAAAATTTTAGCATTTCCTCTACAATCATCATTTCAAATCCTCAGTTGACTAAATCAAGTAGAATTGTTAATAGCGTTTTAGCATGCATAACTGAACTAGTATCTTAATTTCTCGAAGTATATTCCGAAGTTAGTATTCCTGACGATATTTGAACTTTGTCCTTGATGATTCACTGGTGTCATCCCCTTTTCTACTGGTAGAAATCGGGGAAACTAAGATTATTTAACGATTTTCGCACATTCTTTTAGTCATCTGATCCGTAAGTAAGTCGTATGTCCCGTTCATTATTACTTCCAGTCTCGCTCTCTTGATAAATCTAATTACTTTTATTCATTATTACAACCTTTCCATGTACTGTGATATCACCTTTCATTTGTCTTCCGGTTATTGTGTAGATTTTCCATCGATATCTGTCAAAGTTACTTTGCTTACTTTAAATTGAATACGGTGTCAATAATAATATTAGTTAGTAGATTTTAGTATTGATCTTTGCCCATGTTATCTTCACTGATAATGAAGTGTATTCAAATAAACTATATTTCTCTTTTAGGTTTCATGGGTGCTCATATTTTGGATGATGCAAAACTGGTAACAAAACAAAAAAGAAAATCACGCTTGTTACCAACTCGCATAAGTAAGTTCGTATCAGACGCTTGCGTGCACGATTGAAGTTCATTCATTTATAATTTGTCTAGTTTATTAATTAAATGGTTTTTCACTAAAAAGTAATCCGAATAAAATATATTATCTTCAATCCAAACAGTACATGTAGTAGATCTCTTAAGTCAGTTAAATTTCATTTGTAGATAACATTTATTTGATCTGGTAGATTCCCCACCCCAGTATGCCTTTACCTAGTTGTACTTGGAGGAAAAGTACTAAAATTACTGCAATAGGACTTAAAATTTTTGTTAAATATTATCTGTATAGCTTGACTAATAAATAATAACGAATTTAAACTTTTAAGTATGCCTGAATTTCATATGGTGAATTTTTGTATACAACAAAAAACTTGTATGCTGTATATGCTATATGTGTTTACCTAATAACCGACGTGTTATTTGTCTCCCACAGGCAAGTGTAATGAATGTAAAGAAAATACATCGGGTTGTGAATCCTGCTTAGCTAAGCGTTCTGAGGTCCTTAATAGCAACTACGTTCGTTCGGCGCTCAAAGAATATGATCTTGATATTGGCAACATGCTGGACTGTGATCAGGAACCGGGGCCCGCTGGCGGACCACTTGTTAAGACAGTAACTACTAGGATTTCTAAGCCTGCTTCACCAATTACCGAGGAGAATGGAAGTGACCTAGAATCCTGTAGCAAAAAAACAAACAATTCTGAAAACTCGGTCTATTCATCAGATGAAGTTTACGTCACACCACCACCCTACATTGACCATGAATATTCTCACTGCCAAGCCCAGCTACGCCGACCTGAAGAAAATCAGCTTGTGAATAAATTTAATGACAACTACTGTACGAGTAGACTGATAGAATTAATGGATCTTTATCCACTTCTTAAAGCTTTCGTCGATTCCATACTTTTAGAAACGGATGCTAATTATGAAACGGATGAATTTGATGATGATTTTAGTTCATCAGAAAATGATATGTATAGTGAAGAGGATTTCGAAGGAGAAAATCATAATCTAAAAGACTCAAGTAGTCAGGAACTTTGTGATTGTGAATATACTTTCTGTAAACGGAGCTCTCGCCGCCAGCATACAGGTTCACTGTATTTTGATGCTCATAAGACACGTTCATCTAGAATTTCATCACGTGGCATCAAGCAACGCAAGAGAACCAGATCAGTGAAATTATCTTCACTAAACAGTTGTCCCACTCGAAGATCCAAACGAGTTATAAGGGCTCCCCGCCGTCCCTACGATGACTTTGAAAAGTCTCAATACTATCGTTATGAATTAGATGATGAGGCAAGAATGTTGGTTGATGGGGAGGAAAGGAATTTCGGTTCCAGTGATCGATCTAATGTGATGGAAGGTTACAGTCGCTATTCACTTAACAGTCAGTCAGATGTGGACTCAGAAAACGCTGAGAAATCTATAGATATCGAGAATAGTCGATACAGCAATCACAATTATTGTCGACCATTAAAACGCGCCCATCAACCTATTTCAGGTACACGATCACACTTGGATAATTTTAATCGTAGTTGGTCTCCTGGCACGGATGACGATGATTTTAGTTCCGATCACGAAGAGAGCTATCTCTGTGCTGCTTCTACACTACAAATGAGCAAAAACAGGATGACATTGAGTCCGTCGCATCCATTTGACAAACGATCTCAAACCAAAAATGAGAAATCAAATCTTGGTATCTCTGATAGTTGGAATTCTATGAAGTGGTCAGTTGAGCGAAAAATGGATGAGTCATCGATTAATAGTGTCAAGTTAGAAAAAAGTCAAAGGGAATTAACTGGTGAAATCCAAACCTACGATGAGAAAGTGGACGAGCCTGTGTTAAAACGCAGGTAAGTTTATGTTATGAGTATCGTTAGTGACTTTACTATAATTCGTATTTCATATTCCCAAGCCCTGTTTTTCTAAACTGCTTATTTATCTGTTTCAAGTCATGTTATATAAAATCCCAAATCGCTAGTTTCTAATATAACCAACAAAAATAGCAACTAATAAACGTTTTGTTGTTGAAGTTTTGGTACTTATATTTAATTAAATTGTTTTAGAACGCACGCGAAACTTCCCTTGTTTGATTAGTAAGATATATGACCGTCTGATATCCATTCCGTCTACATTATCGCCAATATCCTCTGGACTAATTTTTTCAACCTTATCCGCTTTTATTGCGCTAGTTTGTATAGGTTCAGTCGTTAGAATTAATTGGCATACTGATAATGATAACTTTTATCTGTACATCATACGCCAGCCTACACCAACGTGAGTACCAGTATAGTACTTCGAAGACTACTAGTTATGACTGATGTAACAGCTTTCGTAAGCGGATTAATATTATGATTATTACCCCATCAACAACTATACAAGTCAGTAAAATTTCATTGAAATCACTAACTGATTTAGCTTAAACCACTGGATGCTCTGAATAGCTGAAGACAATGGAAGATGGTCGCACATCTATTTGAGTTAAACATTAACACTAATAGAAATCGGGTGAGTGGTCTGGAAGTTAAGCGTTCGCGCGCGGGATCAAAGGTTCTCAGTCCGATTCTTATTTGCGAGGTCGTGGATATGCAGCGCTGAAGAGTCCCTTAACGTTAAGCGTCCTCGTTTTGCTGGGTTTTATCTAAGAGTACATTACTGGAAAACTCAGTGTCAGTAACGTTATGTGCTTCCTACTGATTAGTTGGTTAGTAGTAAATAATGTTTTGCGTACTAGACCTTAGTGCCAAAAGTCATAATATGATCAGCAATCTAAGTTCTTTGAAATTAAAATTATGTTTGTATCTTACAATTTTACTTTCTATTTCTTTGTATTAGTAAACAGTCGGCTGTAGATGCGGCGCGATTACTTCTGGGTATCAGTCAAATCCAAAATCTCAGACAAAAATCTGAATGTTTGAAGCTGGACACCAGTGGAGCTAGTTCAACAATAGATTCCAGAGCAACATCTATCTCTAATGCAAATAGTACCAGCTCGGAATCGACCATACTATTAAAAGAAGTATCGGCTACTCTGATTTAAACATGTCTTCGCCTTTTCTTTTTCTGACATTGTACATAAACAAGCGTGTATATTATTCAAGTTAAATAACTCGCTGATTTCAGGGTTACTTATTCTAGTCTGATTCGCTCAACGCGAGTAATTCAACCCATGACCTGATTCGCATTATCCTGCAATATTAGTCTTGCTTCCATTTTCTTATGATTTTTCTGTTGTTATAATAAGTATGTTACTTTGTTTATTTCAAACACTGCGCCTATTGATAGAGTTTTAATTTCTTTTCGAATCTTTCTGCATCAGGTCCGTAGCTTAAATTATCACAATGTTTTCGTCCTATTCTTATTTATCATGCAACATAATTTATGACACCCGCATTTGTAGTTTGTCTGAGTTTTCCAGTCAACATAAATCAGACTTATGTGCAGTATTAAAGATGTATTTCGAGACTTCTCCTAACATTTACGTTTTGTTTGAACGAAAGTTCCTCTTACACCTTTAAATTAGTGCAATTTCTAAATTCAGTTTGGTTATTTTCAAAGTATATAGGGAAAGTTCTTTTTCTAACTATAAGAATCATGATGGACTGACTGTATATCCGACAGTATTGCATGCAGATGATACTTGTGTACCTTTCATAGTTTCAATTTCATTTGACTTACAGTTCTTCCGGTTATTTTTGGAAGTGCATTTTGTTGAAATATTTGTTACTCATCCATTATTACTGGTTTGTAACCTTTTTTCATATTTTAAAGATCCTCCCACTGGATCCTATAGATGTAACTCTTTAGTTAATTACTTTGGTTAATAATTTTGAATCATGTGTCAATAACTTAATGTGCAGTATTATTTGTATAGAATTTAAGAGAAGTTATCTATTTCAGAATCAGTGTTTCGTTTTTTTTAATTGAGAACTATGGGACTCATTCGTTTTTATCGCATTCTAAACCGTTTCAAAATGCTTTGGGCGTTATAGAAGACGACCAAGTTCATCCGGGTGAAAATGCTTTTTTCGTGAACCATGAATGTAGACTACTACCTATTGGGACCTCAGTCACAGTTCGAAACTTATCAAGAGGAAAAATAGATCAATTGTTCCGAAAAAGCTGTGGAAAATCTAGGCAGTTGATTCCCAGCTTTGTAGATATAGATTATCAACACACAACTTGGCATGAGTTTGCAGTTGCCGTCTAGGTTGTAAAACCTTATGTCAGTACTATAAAGAAGAATAATACTGAAAGTACAGGAAACATAAACATAATAACATGGTTAGAAACAAGCAACGATAATGGAAGGGTGGGAATCGATAACTGACTGAAACTTTAGAGGAGGCTGAAGGTGAATGTGCCACAGACTAATTCAGCTTGTATTACCACAAACCTTCAACCGCTTGGGACTTGCTATCAGATCAGGGTTAGGGATTTCATAAACTGATGTCATGTCTTGGTTCGTTCCTAAAATTGTATATAATGCTCTGGAAATCCAAGTTTTGGTAACACTGCTAAATAGTCAATTGCGGAAGTCAAAAGCATAAATACACTAATGAATTATTTAACAATGTATTATGAAAATAGCTTTATTGACAATCAAGAGGCTTAGTTTGCTTCTCTACTCCACAGTTTATAAGTGAGGTCATGGGAACAGGTTGCGATGTATTTATTGTCTGGTGAGATGTCGGCATAAACAACTTTGCTGTTATGTCCCTCGAGCGTTTTGATAGGTGTCCAAATAGGATGACCCCAAATTTTGGTTGTTTTATCAAACGAACTGGTAACTATGTAGTTGCAGTTGCGTGCTGTGAATTGAACAAAAGTAAAGAGTATTATATTTTTACGAATAATAGCATTTACTACATAGAAATCATGACACAAGTTAAAAACGTTCAAGAAACTGAATAGTTTTTAAAATCCTGGGTTAGTAGGTATAGTTTATACTCAAGGACTTGACAATGAATTATATTGGTGTTAATTTATTGTCATGGACAATGTTCTTTTTAACTCCAGCCATGTAACAAAGTACTATTTCATGTATCTAACCTTGAGCAGCACTTGTGTTATGGCTCACGATTCCAGTCAACTGTAACTTAATAGGTTGGAGTTAAATTATCTAACTATCCAGTGCGTACTAAGTGAACTTTTAGTTATTCAAGTAGATCGTCAGTACTGTCGGGCTTATATGCTCGAATATCCACAATGGGAATCTTTAATAGTTTAAATATTCTTCACTCATTGATGGATTTTGGGAGATGGTAGTACTTTCATGGTTGATATCGAAAACTGATTTGATATTTGGACGAAACAGCGGTCAAGTGCCTCCATATTACCAATGGTGATTTAGCTAGGATAAGTTCGTGATTTCGATTGTAAATAAAAAATTTATATCTATAGAATATCTATCTTACAATCACCTGTAAATTGTTATCAAATTAAATAGCAATGGTTAATATCAAGGACGTGAAAATAATAGACTCACACTCGAATCGTACACTGCTTACAACGCTTGTATGAGCTGGTATTACATAAATTGCTTGTTGCTGTCTTAAATCCCAGATACGAACAGTGTTATCTGCACTAGAAGTGGCTGCATGGTAACCGTTATCAGCTATATCTGCTCCCAACAGCTCTTCAAGATGACCCTCTAAAAACATAATACAACGGCCTGTTCGTAAGTCCCAAACACGAGCGTACCCATCTAAACCAGTGGTCAGAGCTAAGGAACCATCAGGATGAAAAACTACATCATAAACTGGTTTGGAATGACCTTCCTGATGTAAGATTTCTTCACAAGCTTCCAGATCCCATAAGCGCCATGAGTGGTCAAAGCACGTGGTTGCTAAGAAACGTCCAGATGGATGGAAAGCTAAGCGGGATACTCTATGAGGTGCATGTCCTTCAATATCAGCCAAAGGTTCTTCATTATCCAAACTCCATAGTTTAACGCTTCCATCCTGAAATACAAACAACGATTATGTAACATTTTGTAAACAAAAAGTCCGAATAAGAAACATTCAAGATTATGACCAGTCCTACCGGTGATCATTTAACTGTACTTTTTGTTCATAACACTATGCACGCGCAAACTTCCATTTGTGTTGCCGCCATCTTTGCTCCACCATCTCTGTAATTTCTACCATCTTTTCTGGCAACACTACTACTGGGGGGCGCAGCTGTTGGCGTCGCGATTATTCGACAGTGTACCTGCAGCCGTGTCCCAGCATCGGGAACCGGTAAACGCTACACGTTGGACAAATGCCGTACCCATTCCAGACCAGCGCGCAAGAACAATGACCGAAGTGGTAATCCGGCATATTGTAGCGTGTCGCGGAATACGGAAGGTGATATTAACTGACCAGGGTCCCTGTTTTGAAAGACAACTACGACAGCTTATTAAAAGGGGGGACGAGTGTGGTGTGAGCTACTTATAAGTAGTATATGACGTGAGTGTCAACGTAAAGTCTGGTAGCATAATATGGGGGGAAGATCAAGAAAGGAAGAGTTAGAAAACAATGGAATTTGTATGAAACGCATGAATAGTGACAATGGATTGATGTTTTACAACAGGAACAGTCCAGTTCGATATGATGAACTGTTATTTTGCAAATGAACGATTTACGATTTGGTTTTCCAATTTTACTGAGTAACTCTGTAATTTTCGTTAAATACAATTCGGTTGTCCCACCTGTTCTCTTTCACTACACTACTGCTAATACATTTACTCCTTTTACTACTATCGGATTTGAATTGACAATTACATCTGTGTGCAAATGTGGTATTGTAACTTGAAATGATGTACGTACGTACATACGAAGTTCTACGTTGCTTTTGATTGATTGAGGGTTTTATAGATTATCAATAGTTAGTTGGCAATCGGCAAAGCTAAACCACATCAATTTTTTTCAGTTAAACATGATATTCTGACATATATATATATATATATATATATATATATATATATATATTTCAGAATTGTTAAACTAATAGACGGAATATACTGTGATCACTTGATCATCATATCCAATGATGTAATTTATGAGACCAAGTGATAATAATTGTTCACGAGATTGGATTATTGACGTAACTTCTCAAATGAACTAACTGATTGATATCACATAAAATAGAATAGACTTTTTCTATTGACAAAATAGCCTACTAATGTTACAACATATTAAACATTAAAAACAATAAATTTGGCTAAAATTCTTTCAACTAATAAACGATTAAAGAAAGAAAATATGCCAATGATTAGTCAGTCAATTCACTTATTAATAAAAATAATTGCGTAAATTGTTGCTTCATTATGATTAGATTTGAAACATCATTTACTAGGATGTCAATCATACAAACAGTGTTGTAAAAATGTGTTACATTTCACTGTTAGTTCAAATCTCTATATCCTATGGACTCAGCAAGATAAATTTGTCTGAATGAGATCTTAAAGTAGTAGCAATATTATTGATAATAGAAAAGATTTAAAAAATTTGGTTTACTGAATTCAGTCAGTCTTCATTTACAACTTGGAACTTCGTACGTACATACATAAGTTCAGGTTGCCGTAACACGATGGCACAGAAATGTAAAAGTCAGTTCGAATCCCATAGTGGTAGAGATAGTAGAAGCGTTAGCGGTAATGGAGAAGAGTAGGGTTTAAAGATAGTATTCAAGAAGTATAATTCAATGAGATAACTTTAGAAAGAGAAAGATAGAGGTGATGAACGATTTTGAGCTATGTCATTCAGGGTCTCTAACCATCGGTTACTATCATTTCGCCGGCCCCAACCAAGTAGTCAACACCTACCAACATAACTCAGTTCACTTGTCAGTGACTTCATGGATTTCTGCCATGTTTTGGTTTGGCCGCCCCTAACTTCCTTCCAACCTACTCCTACACTGCAAAACATAGCTTGTCGCGGTAGTCGGTGGTTAGCAATACGTAACACATGTACCAACAGCCTCAACTAGTGAAGTTTTAATACTTCATCTATTGATTTGCCATCCTTACCTAGCACCCGTTTCTTAACAACAGTATTGCTTACTCGACTGTCCCACAATACTCGAGCAATGATTCGGATACACCTATGATCGAAAACCAGTAACCTACGAATATCTTTCAACTCTGACTGACCCTATTGAACTAGCATGCTTAAACTTTACAGAAATATGCAGTTGATTTTCATAAATTCTGAAAGTAATCAATATGTGTTATCTAGTATTTCTGATCTTTTCGAATCGGCAAAACAAAGCACTACAGACATTTTGTATTCTAAAAAAGATTGAAAAATATCAATTAACTGAGGCAAGAGAATATGACAATGAAATACATAATATTTGAAAGACTACTTTTATTTTTTTTCTTTGTAACATCAAAATTACTTGTATAGCAAGCATTATTATCACAAAGAATGAATAATTCATATATTTTTCACAAGAAATAAAAACAAAAAGACAACAATATCTAAGCTACACCAATAGAAATAACCTACTTGAGCTGAACTAGCAAGTGCTAATTGTTGTTCCGATTGAAGACCAGCTTGAGGATGCCATACAATGGAACAAGTTGGTGCAGTATGTCCACGTAAATTCATCACTAAATTACAATCAGGTATAGACCATAAACGACATAGACCACTCCATGATGATGTAGCCAATTGTTTACCATCCGGTGAAAATCGACACATACTTAATGGTCGAATATCTCCAACTTGACTACATAATAAATTTGTATTCTAAATATATCAAAAATTTCAAAAACAAACAAACAAAGGATTTCAAGTGATTGATGAAAATTCTAAAAACATGAAAAATTTAACTGGATAGTATCTCTTGGCCTTCGTTGACAATGCTACTTACTTACTTACTTACGCCTCTCACCCCCAATGGAGCATAGGCCGCACACCAGTTTTCTCCAACCAACTCTGTCCTGGGCTTCCCTCTCCAGTTCTGTCCAATGTTTGTTCATTCCTCTCATATCTTTCTCTATTTCTCGGCGTAGTGTGTTCTTTGGCCTTCCTCTTTTCCTTTTGCCTTGAGGGTTCCATGTGAGGGCTTGTCTCGTGACGCAGTTGGGTGCTTTTCGTAGTGTGTGTCCTATCCACTCCCACCGCTTCTTCCTGATTTCCTCATCCACTGGAATCTGACTTGTTCTCTCCCACAGTTCGTTGTTGTTGATGGTGTTGAAAATGCTAGCAGCTATTTAAATGTTTATACACTGAAAATGCTTATTTCCACTAGCATGTTAACATGAAAACAAACGATAGATATAATAATTCATGTTTGAAAGTACAATCATTCATCCATCACTATCATGGTTGGAACACAAAGCTGCAAAAAACTCAGTCGATATGTGTAAACAAACACAAACGCTAACATAAGAAGGTGTTGATGCAATCGAAAGTATAAATAAGTAATGATTTCTTACATTGCTTATTTGAATTAATAATACAAACTGTTATTTAGATTTTTTAAGTCAATCTGTACACTATTACTAGTCAATGATTAGGCTCCTTGTTTTACATAACATAACATAACATAACATAACAGTGTTAAAATCCTTATGTTATGATGTTACTAACAGTTTCATTGTAGAACAACATGGGACAAAGTTTTCTGAAAGAAGAACAAGCTCTATGTAAACTGAAATTGTAGAATGATGTATGAGATTACTTTGTAAATAATCTTTTCATTTTTTTTTACCTAGGACCATGCAATGTAATTCTTAAAACTAAATCATTTTTAAGATGCTACTTCCTGTTATGTTATAGTTTTAGATGTTTTCTGCTTGTTAATGAATGCAGATAACACTATATATATATATATATATATATATATATATATATATATATTCCTAGATGAAATATCAAAATAGTTTCCTCAAAAAAAATATGACACTGGTCAATTAAAGTTAATAATTAATTTATATGATTGTACAATTTCGTTATAATTACAACCAGTGGATATGACAGATTCATAATTATGTATACTAAACGAAAATGAAGAAACACTTTGAAGTAATATTGTTACACTCATCACCAGTTGATATGCTTGAAACTGTTATGAGTTCACCTTAGTCGGTAAATGAGCGCTAAGACAAGTGATCCATTGACACAACAGACTACTCTAATCCGAGCGTCCCGAAGCTCTCACTAACGGTATCAGGTCTTGAGATGGCGTAGAAAGTGTATTCTACAAACATCCGGAAAATATGAGGTTTTGTACAGAAGTAGAGCATAAAACTTTACAGACAATGAATATTTATACAGTTAGGTCGGCTGAGAATACTAGCCAATAGGAAAGAACTTGATAGTTTAGGTCGACCTTAAATACTAACCAATAGAATTACACTAACAAATATGCCCAAATAATAATGACATATTTTCGGGTATAATGAAAACAGAAATAATTATTATCGAACAAGAAAATCTTATACATACAAAAAACACATCATTATCTCATTTCTAAATTATTAATAAACACAAAACACTGAAATGTCATATGTAGACTAACTTACTCGTAAAACTTTATGATATTCTTGAAGTTTAGCTTTACGTTGAGATGCTGGCACATTATTGAAATAATTTCTAGCTCTATCCAAACGTACTTTAGCTCGAGTTAGAGAAAATTCACTAATCCATAGACGAGCTTCTGCAAGAGTATTCGGACCTTGATGATACCATACTGTAGTATCCTGTGAATGAATAATGTACAAAAATGGTATACCAAAGAAATTATTATGCGCAAACTGCAAATAATGCAGGCAAACAGAAACAATGACAACCACGGACGGATGATAAGGACTCCATTACAGTAGTGTAAACTCTGATCTTTGTTTACGAAGGAAAATAAATACCAAGTTAGTACGAAAATATTTCAAAGTTTATTTAGGAAATAACCTGGTCGTATATAGCACTTAAAATGAATCACAATATATAACACATAATCAGTTTAGTTTGAGTAGACAAGTAGAATCGCTGAGTACTCACTACCTCCCAACAATGGGGATGTTTATGGAAAACGAATATTAAGACAGGACAGGACAGTACAGGGGATCTGTCTAGGAGATTCGGAAAACCCTGATTTCAAACCAATGTTGCACATGGATCCCAGGATCCTGATGAAATGAATAGAGTATTAACAAAGAGTTGATGAACGGCTACCACGGAACTGAATCTCCCGACGTTGTTCCACTGCCTTATGGATTAGATTTCCGGGTTGAAGGCTCTGCATGTGGGCCCCTAAGGAAACCACCTGCATCGGTTTGGGCACTCGGGCAATATCCCAGTCCACTCACAAATTCAATAACTTGTCTGGAGCATAAATATTTTGATACGCCATTTGTACCAATGTTTACGTATTTAAATAATAACAAATTCGATCCTTAGAAATACTGAGATGAAAGCTCTCATTGAACTGTTTATTTTTTTCGGCATTTGAGGGCCTGTAAATCGATAACTATATCATGAGTGGAAAGTGGTTCTGAAATTATGCAAGATAACATTATACCAATGTCGCGGAATATACTGAAACTTTTTTATGGTAAACACACCCTCAAACTTACATCTCCGACATTCTCGTTGGAAATATTTTCACCAAACCGATTGACAGATGCACCAGTCCCAGTTGATGACTTCACTGAATCTGTTAGAGCTGGTCTTTGAGCTGGACCACCGCTCACTGCAAGGATCATCCGTAGTCGTTCTCTTCGGTCCGCTCCATCTTCCCCAAATAAACCTAGCATCAAAATATATGGTGTAGGAGTAAGTTATTAATTATAGAATTCGACTAAAGCATCAATTTAACAGTAGTGAATTTAAACTACGAGCTGTTTGTTGTCTTGTTTTGTTGTTTATGAGACAGTAATTCTGATATGTCAAATATATAGGTTTTTCATCTTGAATTATGCATTTGATTTTCTGTATTAAGGATTCCTGTTGTGGGAATTAGAATAAATATAAGTGATCAATACTATTTCCAATGAGATAATCTTCAGGATTTAACTGTAATATACAGCAATATTTACATGCAAATCGATAGTAAGAAAAGTGTCAATTTGTACTCTTTACTTATTTGCATTATGAGGTTGTGAAGATTGTTAAGTTTTTTTGAAACCATGAATCGATCAATGTTAGACCGCCATTAGAAACCTGGAAGCACTGGAAGGCCGTTTCGTCCTGGTATGGGACTCATCAGCAGTGCGCATCCACGACTGCTGCAACCCTCAGGATTCGAACCCAGGACCTTCGGTATTGTAGGCGAACGCCTAACCATCGGACCACTGAGCCGGTATCTAACGGAGTTAATGTCTAACTTACTGTACAGTTATATTATTTGATTACAATCGTCGACTCGTAAGTCGCATTGATTATTACTTTCAATTAAATATCACTGTATATTAGAATAACGTGTGACGACGACATAAGTGAAAACAATATTTTTCATTAAAGTTGTGAAGATTGTAGAGTTTCATTGAAATAATGAATGGATCATTGTTAAAAAAAAACCTGCTAGCATTGAGCTGCTATTTCGTTCTAGCATGGGACTCATTAGCAGTGTGTATCTACGTCCCCAGCTTGCGGGTATTGAACACAGAACATTCAGTTTCGCGCGCGAACGCTTAACTTCTAAACCACTGAGCCGGTATCCAAAAGCATCTAACTCTAATCAATCTAACGTATTACGCAACCTCACCCATTGTCTTCGGTAGGTAACTGCCTACAGCCGATAGGGGTCAAACTCAACTGGTTACGGCTTCTTATTAGAACTCGTAGGATTTCCTCACGAAGCTAGTCACTAATGAGCACAATTTTATAACTTTGATTATAGGTGGAGATTGTTGAGTTAAGCGTTCACGCGCAAGACGGAAAGTTCTGGATTCAATTCTCGCAAGCAGTGGCCGTAGATACACACTGCTAATGAGTCCCATGCTAGAACGAAATAGCAGCTCAATGCTAGCACGTTTTTAATGGCGGTCTAACAATGATCCATT
Organism: Schistosoma turkestanicum; assembly: GCA_944470395.2. Lineage (NCBI taxonomy): Eukaryota > Metazoa > Platyhelminthes > Trematoda > Strigeidida > Schistosomatidae > Schistosoma > Schistosoma turkestanicum. Next base: position 34,633,847 of record OX103972.1, on the reverse strand, counting down.
CATTATTTCACAGAAAACAATATTGTTCGCTTATGTGTGTTGTTTTAATTTGATTTTCTATTAGGTTAATTTTTGCCATACGCTCATATCTATTAGATTACCAATGTCAATCAAGTAATGAACACGTGTCCTGCTCTGATTAAGAACTCCATAACAGCGTACTTCACCAACAAAAAAACCAATTAATAGCGATTTCTACAGTTAAACACACTGATTTGAAGATGAAGATTCAATGATTTTTTTCTTTGTTACAAACCAAAACTTGTAAAAATAATGAATTTTTGTACCAACGATTTGTATCCAAAAGTTGAACAGGTCAGTTATAAAACTTTTGGAGTTTGTTCCAAGTAAATAAACTAAAAAAAATGATTAGACAAAGTTTCGCCAACATTTATAGTAGTAGTGTGTCTAGTTTTCTTTTTTTCAGTAAGACAAACTTTCTTTGAAGAAAGTCATTCATCACTGTTAACCATTCGTTACTATTCATAACAATACAACATGAGGAAAGATTAATGACAGTAAAGAGAAGAATGGTACTTATATTTTCATTGTAAATATATAAACACTGTATGACAATGCTACAGTTGATTGTTTTGACAACTAATTTAAACATATAACTCGTTGTTTTGTTTAAACATCCACTGATCAATATAAAGTTTAGTAATCCTAAGCTAATGAATGTATTTATTCATGTAATGATTAATTTCAGTTATCAACATATTCAAATATATAACATCTAGTTGAATTAGGAAAACGAATGAAAATGCACATATATCCAGTCTAATCAGTGTGTGTTTTGTTAAAACTATTGAAACTATAAGTATGTGAAATCTATATATATATATATATATATATATATATATATATCACTAGTTAGAAGTGTTTCTAGATCGATAAGTAAACTGTTTATAGTTAGTAATTTATCTATTACAGACTATCTAATGTTTCACTCGATAGAATTCAGTAGTTTCATGTGGATTATTACATCGCTTCATTGTCAGTGTGATGCAAAAGCGTCTATTTATGCCAGATTTTTTTTTAATTCAGATTCATTTGTATACTTTAATAATGAATAGACACTGTTGATTTTACAATTGTAAATAAAAAACACCATAAAAGGCTGATGATATACAATATAGAATAGTGATGTTTGATATATAATTATAAAGTCTACATAGAATACACAGAATGTAGCTGTTGATAGTAGAATCGTCCAATTTGAGACTTGTCAGTTGCATGTGTATGCGAATCCCAGATTCAATAATCAATACGGGATTCATTTCGGATCCATTGATAGTCATAGTTCAACGTTTCTATGTAGTCTTGTATTATAATGTCTATATATATATATATATATATATATATATATATATATATATATATATATATATATATATATATCCAGTCAATTCACATTGGATGCTCATATACTATAACCAAGAATGATCGAATTTCAGTCAGAAATATCAACAACGCAATAATCGAAACCATTTCAAATTGAGTGAAATTATAAGGTCGTAGGGATTAATTAAAAATTAGATTGATTAATCAGCAGTATAAAGTCGATTGACCTTAGCGTTTTGGATTTAAACATGAAAGCAATCAGCGATTTATGTTATTTCAACGCAGAACATATGCTTACGATCATTTCCAGACAAATACTATTTAGAGTGAAATAATTAAGTCACAACTCTTTGCATTAACAAGAATAGAGTTTGCTTTCAGCATTGATCACTGAATTTGATTGTCTAACGAACGACATGTGAATATTTTAATTAAATCTAATATACCCATTGAGACATAAAAAAGAAATTGAAAAAGATTGGTTTAGCAAAGAGTTCTATTTTTTTTTTCGGTGAATTCATTTTCAAACCGGTAGAATTGCAAATATCTGAAATAGTTTCCATTATTTCATTGTTGATAATTCGATTAAAATTAATTCAGTCTTGATTAGCATATAGGTAGGTATCCGGATGTGGATTGTCTTGATATAACCATTATGATAGAATTTAACTATCAGTGGAAACTAGGATGCGTGCTTCGTCCTATTTGGGGCTCATCAGCTTGATGTATCGTATTTCGACCAAGACTAATCAACAATGAAATAATCCGAACAATATCAAACTAAATTAAATCTCATACCCATCGTTACACAATTGAGTAGCTATCTGGACTCATTAGCTAAGTGGATAACACGATGGTGTCTGGTTCGAGGGTTCGAGTCCCGGAGTGAACATGAAATCTAAGATGCAGGTATATTCAATTGAAAAGTCCCAAATAGGCAGAAACACGAGTCCTACATTTTACTGCTGACGACATTCAATGTATTCTATATAAATATGTATACCTTTTTTCACATATGATAACAGTCAGATCATTTCTATGCAAGCAAATAGAATCAGTTGGTGAATGTGTTTTCATAATACACATAACGAAACTGTTTTTTCATTCCATTTAATTCGATAAGATCATCTCATCTACCGATTGGCGGCCACCTTGATTTGAGTATTTTTATTCTACATTTAGAATCAGTGTTTTGTTTTTCAAACAACAGTCACATCAATAATGTTTGCATAGATATAATAAGAAAATACTAGTAAGAAATATAGATTTATGTGTAGTATACACTTATGACTGACTTCTTAGATGATAGAATTGACATTTTTATTGTACATAACACAATAAGTAATTAACACCGGAAGTAAAAAAAATAATGTAACTAAATAACTGAAAGAATATGCATCTATTCAAACCATTATTAAATGAACTAATATCAAAATACAAATTAAAAGTTCCAATCAAATGATAGTAATAAAAATATACTAATGAAATATAAAATACATAATAGCTTATATATATATATATATATATATATATATATATGATAGCTTGTAATGATGTTAATCTTTTATTTTCTGAGCGTGACGATAGTAAATCAGTTGATCAGTAAAGCTTAAAATAGAACTTAAAAAAAGTGTTAGAAACTAAAGGAATGAGAACTGTTATTATTATTATTATTATTACTATATGGCTCTGAAACTCATCAACAAGACACATTCTTTGAATTAATAAAAACGTCTGAGGATCATAGTGAGTAGGATGGGACTAAATAATGACGTTAGATTCTAGCCATCCCACTATTCTACTGTATAACTTCAGTACTTACTTACTTACATCCACCTGTTACCACTCCCCCCATGGAGCATAGGACACCCACCAGTTTCCTCCAAGAATCAAGACTTTCTAACTTCCAGGTCAGAGTTAAAATGGTTTGAATTATGATTTTTGGTTAGCGTTTTTTTAGTCAGTTAGTTTTTGTACGGGATGGGGTCGTCAACCCCATGCCCAACCCTCTTCCTTAATCCAGACTGGGCATCGGCAGTAACCCCTGAGGGTCTCCAGGCGGAGTTACCTGTATAATTTAAAAATCATAATTATAAAATGGGCTTAAATCATTTATATGGGAATGTTTAGTTTGAAAAGCGATATAGTCTTATATCAGTATAGCTTAGAAAGGGTGGAAAACAAGTTGAACAAGCCAAATAAATTATGGTAAATACATATCTTATGTTGAGAACACTTTACAACATTAATGGTAAGAACGTCATAAGGAATGGTGACAAGTAATAAACAAACTATGATAATAAATAAGTTTGTAAATCTCGGTTAAAATAAGATTACTAGTTTAGAAGACAGTCTAAGTAAGAGGTAATGATGTTGTTAATTGAAAGCATCGGATCCACCTTGATTGTCAATGACGCTGACAAGATATGTAAAGGTGTTAACGTCCTACAAGGCATCTCCATCAAGAGTGATTTGGTTGGAGCATGTTGCGTTGTATGGCATAATCTTGCTTTTACCTTTATGTATGCTGTTTAACAATACCCTGTTGAAGACTTTGCCTGGTATTGAGAGAAGAGTGATACCTCTGTAGTTCTCACATTTGCTGAGATCTCCTTTATTTGGTATTTTGATGAGGTATTCTTCTTTCCAGTCTGATGGTACTTGTTCCTCATCCCACAATTTTTGTGAAATATATTTGCAGTTGCTTCCACGTCTGCTTTCATTGCCTCTGCTGGAATGTTGTCTGGTCCTGATGCTTTGCCGCTCTTGATTTGTCTGATGGCCATACTGATCTCTTCAACTGTAGGTGCGCCAACATCGATTGGGAGGTCCGTAGATGCTGCTTCGATGTTGGGTGGGTTCAGTGGAGCTGGTCGATTCAAGAGTTCCTTAAAGTGCTCTACCCACCTATTTCGCTGTTCTTCAATGTTGCTGATTACTTTGCCTTTCTTGCTTTTTACTGGTCGTTCTGGTTTACGATAGTTTCCGACGAGCTTCTTTGTTGTTTCGTACAATTGTCTCAAGTTTCCGTCTCTTGCAGCCTTTTCCGCCGTCATTGATGGATCTTCCATATTTTCGTTAGTCAGCTCTGATGCTCTTCTTCACTTCCCCGTTTGCTTCTGTGTATTCAGTTTGTTCCTTAACTTTCTCTGCTTTTGTTCGGCTGACATCGATTGCTGCCCTCTTGTTCCTCTTTTCTTCAAGTTTTTGAAGAGTACCAACAGAGATCCATTCCTTGTGATGGTGCATCTTGTGACCCAGAACCCCGTGATTTGTTGAAGTGATTGCCTCTTTGATCCCATTCCAATTGTTCTCCATGGTTGTTTCCTGTCCATTAAGTATACTTTGCAAGGCCTGGAACCTATTGGTGAGGGCTATCTTGAATTCGTTGAGTTTATATGGTATCCCGAAGAAAGGCCGTATTAAACTTCTGTGATGTTGTCTGCACCGGTGTCCAGTGTTTCTTGAGTTTCAGTTTCATTTTGGTGATCAGCAATTGGTGATCTGAGGCTATATCAGCTCCTCTCTTGGTTCTCACATCCTCCATCGTCCTTCTGAATTGCTTATTGATACATACATGGTCGATTTGCTTCTTAGCAGTGTGATCCGCTGAAATCCATGTAGGTTTGTGTATGCGTTTGCGTGAGAATAGTGTAACTTTAATAGCGATGATTATATTGTACTTAGTTTTCAATCTTAAACATCTAAGACAAGATTGATGTCATTATGGAATGTGGAATATTTGTGTAGAAATGCCATTGTATGCAGTAGAAAGTGTGATTTGGCAATAAAACACCATGATATGTTAAGTTGAATCAATATGAAAACTATTAAGCATAATATAATTTATTTCAGTTAAGTAGTTACAATGCACTTATTTTATAGAGTTGAGAAAATATATATACATATCATTGACAAGCTGAAAGAATTGAGGAATGTTAAAAAAAAACTATTAAAGACAAGAGAACAGATTTGTTTACAGTCAGCAAAAAACAACTATATCTGTCCATCTTAACTTCGAAGGTCATGACATCACAGACATCATAAGTGGGAGGCTTAGTCAGATGCAACGTAGAACTTTGTACATAAGTACATCAGTTCATGTCGCCATACCACATCAGCACAGAGAAGTAATCGTCAATTCAAATCCAATAGTAGAAGAGGTAGTAAGGGAATTAGAAATAATCGGAGAGGTCAGGATTAGAAGATACTATTCAAGAAGTATGATTCAGTGAGATAAGTTTAGAGAGTCGAAACTAGAGGGGTTGAAGAATCCAGAAGATTAGGATTTGAGAGAACACAAAGAATAAATGCACCGGCGCCATTGTGAACGATTTTGAGCCATGTCATTCAAGGTCTCTAACCATCGATTATTATCATCTCGCGGACCCCAACCAGGTAGTCGACAATTACCGACATGGCTCAGTCCACTAGTCAATGACTTCATGGATTTATGCCATGTTTTGGTTTGGCCGCCCCTAACTTTCTTCCAACCTATTCCTACACTACAAAACAAGGCTCGACGAGGCAGTCGGTGGTTGGGCATACGCAACACATGTCCCAACCACCTCAACTGGTGAAGTTTCAATACTTCATCGATTGATCTGCCATTCTTACCTAGCACCCGATTCCTAATAACAGCGTTGCTCACTCGGGTGTCCCACGATATACGAGCAATGCTTCGAAGACATCTATGATCGAAAACCAGTAACCTACGAATATCTCTCACTGGCCATGTTTCACAGCCATAAAGTAAGACGGAGCGAACTACTGCACAGTACACTCGTCCTTTAGTCAGCAAACGGATATCTCGCCTACGCCATAAGTGACGCAGGTTGGCAAAAGCCAATCGAGCCTTCTGTATCCGAGCTGAGATTTCGTCAGTCACCAGGCCATCGGCACTGATGAGACTCCCAAGATAAGTGAAGCGGTCTACACGTTCGACTACTTCACTCCCTATCACTAGTTCAGGTGCCGATGAAACCCAGTTTTGAATCAACATTTTGCATTTCGAGGGGGAAAACCGCATCCCGAACATGCTTGCATTGTTGCTTAGGGTAGTCAGAAGACTCTGCATTTTGTCAGCGTCTTCACCAAGTAGGACAATGTCATCGGCATATTCTAAGTCGATAAGCGAGCCACCTGGTAGAAGGTCTACTCCAGAAAATTCAGACGAGGATAAGGTTATGTCTAGGAGCATGTCTATGATAAAATTAAACAAGAATGGAGAGAGTGGACATCCCTGACGGACACCACTTGATGTAGAGAATTCCGGTGACAGTTCGCCATAAGCTCTCACTCGACCAGTGGTGTTCGAGTAAAGAGCGTGTATAAGGTTAATGTACTTCTTTGGTACACCTTTCAATGACAGACACTGCCACAGAACCTCACGATCCACAGAGTCAAATGCCGCCTTAAGGTCTAGGAAAACAACTATTGTAGGACGCCTAAATGTGTGTCTGTGTTCCAGGACTTGTCGTAGTGTGAAGATGTGGTCTATACAACCACGTCCAGGTCGAAAACCAGACTGGTTTTCTCGAGTCTGCTCTTCACGAGCTTTCGTTAAGCGTCGAAGTATTATTGAGGCCAATATTTTAGATACTATATTAGTTAGACTTATTCCCCTGTGATTGTCACAAGAAGACTTTTGTCCTTTCTTATAGATTGGGACAATCAAGGATTGAGACCAGTCGGATGGGATTACGTCCAGTTCCCAGATTCTACCTAAGATCTCAGTCAACCTAGCTGCTAAAACTGGACCACCATCCTTAAATATCTCAGGGGTCAGTCTATCAGGACCTGCAGCTCGTCCTCGTTTCAGATTTCCTAACGCTTTCTCAACGTCATTAAGACTAGGGGGACTTACGTCGATTTGCCATTCAGGATGACTGGAGATCGCGGGTAACCGAAGAGTGGCTCGTGGCCAGTTGAACTGATCCCTAAAGTGTTCTGCACATCGATCCAGTCTCCTGGATTGAGAATGGATAATAAGACCATCCTTTTCCGAGATAGTCTCACTCACATTCGGGTTCTTAATACCAGTTTCTTTAATAAGGCGGAAAAGTGGGAGGCTTAACAGTGAATTAATTATTCAGAAGTTATGCTGAAGCCAATATATTGATCCAGTACAAAACACAACATGTTTAAAAATCCAATCAAAGGATGACAAGTAGCATTTTTATGTTGTCGCAAACTATGGCTATAAATTTACAAGTACCTACCAAAGCAGCTATATTAGCCGAACAGAAAAGAGGTTATTTCTTAGACTTTTTTTTGAAACAAGTACACGAACCAATTTTAATTAGGGTAAAATAACCAGACACCTATTAGGTACACGTCATTATTAGGTTGATATCTTGAAATCTTCTAAGATGACAGTCAAGCTCCAATACTCTGAAGTGATTGCTATTAAACACCAGAAACCAGATTTAGGTTTCCAAAAGGAGATGGTTGTTAATCTTTCTTTGCATCGGTAGCAAATATTCCTGCATTACACCATAAAATCTTGCTCAACTCTTGCTTTCAATTAATAACATCATTACCTCTTACTTAGACTGTCTTCTAAACTAGTAATCTTATTTTAACCGAGATTTACAAACTTATTTATTATCATAGTTTGTTTATTACTTGTCACCATTCCTTATGACGTTCTTACCATTAATGTTGTAAAGTGTTCTCAACATAAGATATGTATTTACCATAATTTATTTGGCTTGTTCAACTTGTTTCCACCCTTTCTAAGCTATACTGATATAAGACTATATCGCTCTTCAACTAAACATTCCCATATAAATGATTTAAGCCCATTTTATAATTATGATTTTTAAATTATACAGGTAACTCCGCCTGGAGACCCTCAGGGGTTACTGCCGATGCCCAGCGTGGATTAAGGAAGAGGGTTGGGCATGGGGTTGACGACCCTATCCCGTAAAAAAACTAACTTACTAAAAAAACGCTAACCAAAAAAAAACAAGATTCAAACCATTTTAACTCTGACCTGGAAGTTAGAAAGTCTTTATTTAGAAGAGTTATGGTGTGTGGAGATGAAAGCCTATTTCATTCGGAATTCACGAGGCCAATGCCCCCTGTGACAACTAGAGCAGCAATTCTTTTACTTACATAGAATGTCCAAACAATGTGGGAGACCGAAAGACTGTTCCAAATTGCTGCAGAAATGAAAAAATACAACCTAGAAATGCTTGGAATCAGTAAAACGCATTGAACGGTGTTTGAGTGACTAAGACTATATTCAGTAGAGCTACTGTTATGCTCCGAAAAGAAGAAAGCTAAGGAACACAATATGCCGAGAAATGGAGATAGACATGAGAAAAATGAAAAAAAATAGGACAGAACGGGAAAGAAAGATCCAAGACAGAGTAAGTTAGAGAATACTGGTCGGCGACCTATGCTCCATTGGGGGTAACAAGCAGGTTGAATAATTATTTTACATTAATTTGTCATTATTAATAGTATCATATAAATAATGACAAAGAAAACAAACAAATCCAACTTACAAACCGGTTCACCAAGTTGACGAAGATAAGCTCTCACTTCTGAGTCTTCTGTAGATACTTGTATTAAACGTGCCTATAATCAGAGATAAAATTTGGGTTAGCAATAAACTATAAGTAAAATACAATGACATCAGTAAACTAAGCGTAAATTACAAAAATAAATACACAGAATGAAAAAAAAACCCTTCTCGAATTTGATTCAAGTTTTTAAATAAGATTAGCAATTAAAATAGTAAAGTATTTTTAAATATCGGTGTTGTGATTGTCGACATAGTGTTTTTTTTTCACATTCTCATTATCCACTTATTAAAGTTCTATGAAATGTTTCAGTTTGACTAAAATATTCAGTACACAACAACGATTTGTGAATAAATAGTTATATTCATAGAAAAAAAAAAAACATGGAGAAATTTTATTTTAAAATTAAAATACAACCACTATACTATTTCAATTGAATGATGAATTTATAAACATGATAATCATAAATTAAAATAAGTACTCTAGACTTAAAGATTACTCTCTCTCTCTGTATCACAATTCAATCACCTAACTTGAGAACCAATTTAAAAAAAAATAAGAAATAACAGTGTGATAATATTTAAGGATGTTAGTTCAAGAAGTTTGGTGTGTTGTTGGCAATTCAAACTAAGAAATTCTCATTTCCATTAATGCTTGAAAAGAGTTTTTTTTTTGAAAAATAAATCATTTCTCTTTATTACAAGAATGTAAAGATGAAGTGGAATGATGTAAGTGAGAAGAAGAAAATTCTACTAGACACTGAGAATAATCTAAACTGAAAATGTAGAAAGAAGAATGAACACAAACATATATAAATATATATATATATATATATATATATATATATATATATATACATAAAACTGGAATTCAAGTGTATAAAATGTAAAGATGTAGTGTAGGAGTAGGTTGGACGAAAACTAAGAGCGGTCAAACCAAACACATGCAACAAATCTATGAAGTTAATGACAAGTCGACTGAGTCATGTTGGTAGATGTAGGCTACCTGGTTGGGGTCCGTGAGACGTAAGTCACCAATGGTTAGACACCTTGAATGACATGGCTCAAAATCGCTTACAATGGCGCAGATGCATCCACTCTTTGTGTTCTCTGAAATCCTAATCACCAGAATTCCTCATCATCGCAATCTTTCTCTTTCGAAAGTTATCTCGCTTAATTATACTTATTGAATAATATATTTGAACGCTAATCTTCTACATTACTGCTAATACTTCGATTATCTCTACCATTATTATAGGATTTGAATTGACAATTGCATCTCTGTGCTAATGTGGTATGACAACCTGAATTTATGTACTTACGTACAAATGTCAACGTTGTAACTGACTGAATGAATGAAAGATATTTTAAACAGAGATAACATTTATTAAAGTAATACGAGGCTTATTAATATTGTTGCAGAATCATTAAAACGAAATTATTATTATTATTATTATTATTATTATTATTATTATTATTATTAATTTAACTAACCTTTTTACGTAATTCCAATTGATTTAACGCTTCCTGAGCGTTTTTATCCACTTCATCTAATGGTAGAACACCTAATGAGAAAAACACAAAAATACGAATATTACTTCATGGAACAGAAGGATTCATGCTAACAGACGATTTTATTTCAGCATCTCAGTATGATGTTCACATTGAAACTTAAATCAATTAGTACTTTACGCTTTTAATATCAACCCAATATGCATTCACTTGAGAAGTTCATATAACTTCGAATTTGTTTAACAAGTATGATATTTACAATATTTATTAGTAAAGATTTCATTTGTCTTGTTAACTGATCAAATATTTTATTTAGTGATATGTTACGCAAGATGTATTGGCCAATCAAAAGATATTAGTGAACACATGATCAATGATGACAAGTGTGTCCTCCAATTTAGACATGAATCAATTAATATGAAATATAATTCCCTACATTTTCTGGTAACTAATTCATTTACCAATTACTAGACTTTGTGTTACACTCAGATTACTGAATGAAACTGACGAAACTTTGTCTGAAATCGATATTAGAAGCACGAAAATCCATTACTTAAACCGTTAATGCATACTTTAAAACTGTATGATCATATATATATTTATGATTGTAAACAGTTCAGTGAATATTTTACAATTACATATTATACTGCTTCTCATCGGTCACATGTAAAATTACATAGTTTTTACAATGAAAAATATGAGGAAGTTTTGGATTATAAAAAAATCAATACATTTGAAAACGATGTGAAAATGAATGAGCATAAATGTAGAGTACATCCTATAGAAGTTTACGAACCGAGAACAAATTACTTGTTAGCCGACTATCGACTTTCCTATCGAATTGTCAACGACTGGTGGTTGGAGCTCTATCTGTCAACGCATTCAGTAGAAAGTTGGATCAAAATTGCTATGACTAACACAGGCCAATAAGCCTCCTGTCATTCACAAACTAGAAATAAAACTTTGACGTTAAAAGACTTCGCTTTAAGCCTGGCAAGTTGTAAAAAAGAAACAATAGAAATATCTAGGCAAACGAATAAACAACCCACGTCAGAATTTACCCAGATCGCTTAACATGTTGTCAATGAGTAAAATGAAGCTTCAGACAATTTAATTCGATGTAACAGTCAATCAGTCAGTCAGTTACAACGTTGAACTTCGTACGTACGCACAAGAAACAGGCAGCTGTAAAATTTGAAGAGTGAGTTTTGGGGAATGAAGTATTCAAGTGTGTAGATCGCTTCACTTATCTCGACAGTCTCATCAGTGCCGACAGCCTGGTGACTGACGAAATCTCAGTACGGATACAGGAAGCTCAATTGGCTTTTGCCAACTTGCGTAAACTATGGAGCAGGCGAGATGTCCGTTTGCTAACCAAACGACAAGTGCACTGCGCAGTAGTACGCTCCGCCAACTATATGGATGCGAAACATCGCCGGTAACTTCAGAGGACATTCGTAGGTTACTAGTCTTCGATCATGAGTGTCTCCAAAGCATTGCTCGTATATCCTGGGCCAACCAAGTAAGCAATCCTATAGTTAAGAAACGAGTTGTAGGTAAGGATGGCAGATCAATTGATGAACTATTGAAGCTTCATCAGTTGAGGTGGTTGGGACAAGTGTTACGAATTTCCAACCACTGACTGCCTCGATAAGCCATGTTTTGTGATGTAGGCTGTGAAAGATGGCTATTCAGAGTAGAAGATATTCGTAGGTTACTGGTTTTCGATCATAGATGTCTCCGAAGCATTGCTCAAGTATCGTGGGACAGCAATGATGTTGTTAGAAAACGATTACTAGTCAGGGATGGTAAATCAATTGATGAAGTAATGAAACTTCATCAGTTGAGGTGGTTGGGACATGTGTTACGAATGCCCAACCACCGACTGCTTCATCGAGCAATGTTTTGTGATGTAGGAGTAGGTTGGGAGAAAGCTAAGGGCGGCCAAACCAAAACATGGCACAAATCCATAAAGTCAATGATAAGTGGACTGAGTCATGTTGGTAGATGTAGGCTACCTGGTTGCGGTCTGCGAGATGTTAGTAATCGATGGTTAGAGACCCACAATGACATGGCTCAAAATCGTTTTCAATGGCTCAGGTGCCTTCATTCTTTGTGTTCTCTGAAATTATAATTTTCTGAATTCGTCATCACCTTTACCTTTCTCCTTTTAAAGTTATCTCACGGAATTATACTTGTCGAATCATATCTTCGAACACTAATCTTCTACATTACTGCTAATACTTCTGTTATCTCTACCAATATTAGATTTGAACTGACAGTTGCGTCTCTGTGCTTAGGCGATGTAGCGACCTGAACTTAAGTACTCATGTACGAAGTTCTACGTTGTAATTGACTAACTGAATCAAAAGTGAATTTACTACTTATAAAAAGCATTACACATAAATAGTTTCTGTCAATTCAAGTAATATAAATCTCTGTGCAAGTAGTATACTACATGTAGTTGTTCAAAGCAATAAAAATATGGTGATCCTCTATAAAAATAATTAAGTCAATATATAATTTGATAATTTCAATATCTATATGCGTCGTAAAGACAGAAAAAGAACACACACGGCAAATCAATGTATTGTACCAATAATTATCTAGGTTATTTATTAAGAGGGGCATATACATGCAAAACACCATGAAAACACATACACACACACACACGCACATGAACAGAGTATGTAATGTTTACAGTATACACTGTATACAGCATACTTTTGCACTTTTTCTTTAAAAAAGAAAACGATGGAACAGTTCCGGTGTCCGGACACAATACATCAACTAATCGATAAGGTAGAGAAAGACAACAAGTGAAAGAATGTATTATATACATATACATATACATAACTGACCTACCATCTTTGTTCGCGTTCGCCGCTGTATGAGCCTCTCGTAACCTATGTAAATCGGCCAATGTAGTCATTTAAAATGAATGAATGAGATTTTGTAAATAATTCAATGAACAGAACAATGAATTTTATAATACTGAAATAAGTAGAAAAAAAAAAGAAAATGGAAACAGTATCAAACTAACTATTGATTACAAAGAAATAGAAATTAAAAATAACCAAGTTAAACAGACAGTTGAAATATTGCAGCAACTTCTAAGAAATGTTGATGTCGAAACATCAAGCCACATGGGATGATGTGAATATCAATTGATTTTTGTGATGGATTTAAATAATATGGTCCATTGTCAATGAAACACCAACACCAACTGAATTGGTAAGTGGTAAACAATCGTTGTTTTTGCGTGTGTGTGTGTGTTTTATTTTCAAAACTGTATCATCTCTGGTCAATTTCTGATGACAAGAGGTTTACATTCCATTCATTACAGTAAGTAGAATTTTATATTCAATTGAAAATACATAGATGATGAGTTATAAAAGAGTATACATGTGAGAATTGTCAATTGTCAAAATTATTACGAAAGTGTCAGTCTTTTTTATTCCATAAATTGAACAATTAGAATAGACAGATCGACTATTATTATTATTATTATTATTATTATTATTATTATTATTATTATTATTATTGATTTAACAAACCAATCATGCATAATTATCATATTAGTCACAAATTAAATTGAAATTAAAAGTAAAATAATCACATAAACACATAGTGTAAATATCATTAGAAGATTTTGAAATCATCTAGTTAAATTCGTTTACATTGTAATACAATCTAGACTAGATGTTATTGTGTATTAATACTAATTATAAAAATTATTAAAAACGATCTTATACAACATGATAGATAGTGAATTATTTATTTATTTGATTTAATTAGATATTTGCGCTTAACAATAACAATAATGATGAAAGAATTATGGTAATTGAAATAAATCTATCCGTTTGAATTTCGCACATACTAACTAATCACTGTGTGAGAAGAGTGATTAGGTGGGTGAAAAAAAATTATAGAATTCTACAGAATAAGGCAAAAACTAGTCATTTAACAATGTTCTGTCACAATCATTAACGATACTTGCAGAAATTAAATGAATTAATTTTGAAAACAATCATGAGTAAAATCATGGGAGCGATAAAATTTTTGTCAATAAGTACAACAATATAAACCCCCTCTATATTAAAAGATTGTTATTGTATAATCAATGGTAATCAAAACTAATCTTAACTAAACCTAACTATATAGTAGTATGTAGGATAAACTTTGAATAGTCATTGTATGCAAGAATCTATACTGGTCAACAAAATACGACCATCATTATTTAAGAAAGAAAAAAAAAACGAACAAAAAGATTACGCAGAGAATATTGAATTATTATCCAAAAAAAACAGACTTTAGAATAAATGATCAAAGTATAGGAAGGTTTACATTGAAAAAGAGAATAGGAATCTTTGTAAACATCGCTTCTTAAGTTACTACTTACTATGCAAATTTATTAATTCCAAACATGGTAGAGAAAAGGAAAAACGAAAAAACCCTTAGAAATTTTGCTCAATTATTGTTGTTTTTCACTAGAATTAAATGAAAGATGAAGTATTATAGATCGGTACCTGCCACAATCGTGTCAGCAGGCAATCTAAAGGAGGGAGGACATTAACCACAACATTCCTGATAACTGATATACTTACTTCATAGGCACATCATAGAGCCGAGTTGCAGAAAATTTAAAAAAAATTAGTAACCAGTTTGGAAGTAATTTTCACCTTTTTAAGGTGCTAAAAAAGGAAAATACATTCTCATGGGATTTAGTTATACAAAACCACCAGTAAGAAAACTGGGTTCGCTTCCACCTGAGAATTAAACTGTTGTAAGGTGTTTTTGTGTCCGAGAATATTGAATAAAAATATGAAAGAGACGTAAATTCAAAAAAAAAACCATGTTTTGACCAATCAGTCAGTACTTCGTACAATCGGA
>OX103972.1:34569367-34618084 GCA_944470395.2 Schistosoma turkestanicum | reverse complement strand
TAGTGGGAGGCTTAACAGTGAATTAATTATTCAGAAGTTATGCTGAAGCCAATATATTGATCCAGTACAAAACACAACATGTTTAAAAATCCAATCAAAGGATGACAAGTAGCATTTTTATGTTGTCGCAAACTGTAGCTATAAATTTACAAGTACCTACCAAAGCAGCTATATTAGCCGAACAGAAAAGAGGTTATTTCTTAGACTTTTTTTTGAAACAAGTACACGAACCAATTATAATCAAGGCAAAATAACCAGACACCTATTAGGTACACGTCATTATTAGGTTGATATCTTGAAATCTTCTAAGATGACAGTCAAGCTCCAATACTCTGAAGTGATTGCTATTAAACACCAGAAACCAGATTTAGGTTTCCAAAAGGAGATGGTTGTTAATCTTTCTTTGCATCGGTAGCAAATATTCCTGCATTACACCATAAAATCTTGCTCAACTCTTGCTTTCAATTAATAACATCATTACCTCTTACTTAGACTGTCTTCTAAACTAGTAATCTTATTTTAACCGAGATTTACAAACTTATTTATTATCATAGTTTGTTTATTACGTAGCCACTTGTCACTATTCCTTATGACGTTCTTACCATTAATGTTGTAAAGTGTTCTCAACATAAGATATGTATTTACCATAATTTATTTGGCTTGTTCAACTTGTTTCCACCCTTTCTAAGCTATACTGATATAAGACTATATCGCTTTTCAAACTAAACATTTCCATATAAATGATTTAAGCCCATTTTATAATTATGATTCTTAAATACTACAGGTAACTCCGCCTGGAGACCCTCAGGGGTTACTGCCGATGCCCAGCCTGGATTAAGGAAGAGGGTTGGGCATGGGGTTGACGACCCTATCCCGTACAAAAACTAACTCACTAAAAAAACGCTAACCAAAAAAAAAGATTCAAACCATTTTAACTCTGACCTGGAAGTTAGAAAGTCTTGATTCAGAAGAGTTTATGACGTCTCATGAGGAAAGCCTAGTTCATTTGGAAGTCACGAGGCCAATGCCCCCTGTGACAACTAGAGCAGCAATTCTTTTACTTACATAGAATGTCCAAACAATGTGGGAGACCGAAAGACTGTTCCAAATTGCTGCAGAAATGAAAAAATACAACCTAGAGATGCTTGGAATCAGTAAAACGCATTGAACGGTGTTTGGATGACTAAGACTATATTCAGTAGAGCTACTGTTATGCTCCGAAAAGAAGAAAGCTAAGGAACACATTACGCCGAGAAATGGAGATAGACATGAGAAGAATGAACAAAAATCGGACAGAACTGGAAAGAAAGATCCAAGACAGAGTAAGTTAGAGAATACTGGTCGGCGACCTATGCTCCATCGGGGGTAACAAGCAGGTTGAATAATTATTTTACATTAATTTGTCATTATTAATAGTATCATATAAATAATGACAAAGAAAACAAACAAATCCAACTTACAAACCGGTTCACCAAGTTGACGAAGATAAGCTCTCACTTCTGAGTCTTCTGTAGATACTTGTATTAAACGTGCCTATAATCAGAGATAAAATTTGGGTTAGCAATAAACTATAAGTAAAATACAATGACATCAGTAAACTAAGCGTAAATTACAAAAATAAATACACAGAATGAAAAAAAAACCCTTCTCGAATTTGATTCAAGTTTTTAAATAAGATTAGCAATTAAAATAGTAAAGTATTTTTAAATATCGGTGTTGTGATTGTCGACATAGTGTTTTTTTTTTCACATTCTCATTATCCACGTATTAAAGTTCTATAAAATGTTTCAGTTTGACTAAAATATTCAGTACACAACAACGATTTGTGAATAAATAGTTATATTCATAGAAAAAAAAACAAAACATGGAGAAATTTTTTTTTAAAATTAAAGTACAACCGCCATACTATTTCAATTGAATGATGAATTTATAAACATGATAATCATAAATTAAGATAAGTACTCTATACTTAAAGATTACTCTCTCTCTCTGTATCACAATTCAATCACCTAACTTGAGAACCAATTTAAAAAAAAAAAATAAGAAATAACAGTGTGATAATATTTAAGGATGTTAGTTCAAGAAGTTTGGTGTGTTGTTGGCAATTCAAACTAAGAAATTCTCATTTCCATTAATACTTGAAAAGAGTTTTTTTTTGGAAAATAAATCGTTTCTCTTTATTACAAGAATGTAAAGATGAAGTGGAACGATGTAAGTGAGAAGAAAAATTCTACTAGACACTGAGAATAATCTAAACTGAAAATGTAGAAAGAAGAATGAACACAAACATATATATATATATATATATATATATATATATACATAAAACTGGAATTCAAGTGTATAAAATGTAAAGATGTAGTGTAGGAGTAGGTTGGACGAAAGCTAAGAGCGGCCAAACCAAACACATGGCACAAATCTATGAAGTTAATGACAAGTCGACTGAGTCATGTTGGTAGATGTAGGCTATCTGGTTGGGGTCTGCGAGACAAAAGTCACCGATGCTTAGAGACCTTGAATGACATGGCTCAGAATCGTTTGCAATGGCGCAGATGCATCCACTCTTTGTGTTCTCTCAAATCCCAATCACCGGAATTCCTCATCATCGCAATCTTCCTCTTTCGAAAGTTATCTCGCTCAACTATACTTATTGAATAATATCTTTGAACGCTGATCTTCTACATTACTGCTAATACTTCGATTATCTCTACCATGAGTGGATTTGAATTGAAAAGTTGCATCTCTGTGCTTATGGAATGTGGCAACCTGAACTTATGTACTCATGTACGAATTTCAACGTTGTAACTGACTGATTGAATGGAAGATATTTTAAACAGAGATAACATTTCTTAAAGTAATATGAGGCTTATTAGTACTGTTGCAGAATCATTAAAACGAAATTATTATTATTATTATTATTATTAATTTAACTAACCTTTTTACGTAATTCCAATTGATTTAACGCTTCCTGAGCGTTTTTATCCACTTCATCTAATGGTAGAACACCTAATGAGAAAAACATAAAAATACGAATATTACTTCATGGAACAGAAGGATTCATGCTAACAGACGATTTTATTTGCAGCATCTCAGTATGATGTTCATATTGAAACTTAAATCAATTAGTACTTTACGCTTTTAATATCAACCCAATATGCATTCACTTGAGAAGTTCATATAACTTCGAATTTGTTTAACAAGTATGATAATTACAATATTTATTAGTAAAGATTTCATTTGTCTTATTAACTGATCAAATATTTTATTTAGTGATATGTTACGCAAGATGTATTGGCCAATCAAAAGATATTAGTGAACCCATGATCAATGATGACAAGTGTGTCCTCCAATTTAGACATGAATCAATTAATATGAAATATAATTCCCTACATTTTCTGGTAACTAATTCATTTACCAATTACTAGACTTTGTGTTACACTGAAGATTACTGAATGAAACTGACGAAACTTTGTCTGAAATCGATATTAGAAGCACGAAAATCCATTACTTAAACCGTTAATGCATACTTTAAAACTGTATGATCATATATGTATTTATAATTGTAAACAGTTCAGTGAATATTTTACAATTACATATTATACTGCTTCTCATCGGTTACATGCAAAATTACATAGTTTTTACAATGAAAAATATGAGGAAGTTTTGGATTATAAAAAAAATCAATCCATTTGAAAACGATGTGAAAATGAATGAGCATAAATGTAGAGTACATCCTATAGAAGTTAACGAACCGAGAACAAATTACTTGTTAGCCGACTATCGACTTTCCTATCGAATTGTCAACGACTGGTGGTTGAAGCTCTATCTGTCAACGCATTCAGTAGAACGTTGGATCAAAATTGCTATAACTAACACAGGCCAATAAGCCTCCTGTCATTCACAAACTAGAAATAAAACTTTGACGTTACAATACTTCGCCTTAAGCCTGGCAAGTTGTAAAAAAGAAACAATAGAAATATCTAGGTAAACGAATAAACAACCCTCGTCAGAATTTACCCAGATCGCTTAACATGTTGTCAATGAGTAAAATGAAACTTCAGACAATTTAATCCGATTTAACAGCCAATCAGTCAGTCAGTTACAACGTTGAACTTCGTACGTACGCACAAGAAACAGGCAGCTGTAAAATTTGAAGAGTGAGTTTTGGGGAATGAAGTATTCAAGTGTGTAGATCGCTTCACTTATCTCGACAGTCTCATCAGTGCCGACAGCCTGGTGACTGACGAAATCTCAGTACGGATACAGAAAGCTCGATTGGCTTTTGCCAACTTGCGTCAACTATGGAGCAGGCGAGATGTCCGTTTGCTAACCAAAGGACAAGTGTACTGCGCAGTAGTTCGCTCCGTCCAACTATATGGATGCGAAACATCGCCGGTAAGTTCAGAGGACATTCGTAGGTTACTAGTCTTCGATCATGAGTGTCTCCAAAGCATTGCTCGTATATCCTGGGCCAACCAAGTAAGCAATCCTATAGTTAAGAAACGAGTTGTAGGTAAGGACGGCAGATCAATTGATGAAGTATTGAAGCTTCATCAGTTGAGGTAGTTGGGACAAGTGTTACGAATTTCCAACCACTGACTGCCTCGATAAGCCATGTTTTGTGATGTAGGCTGTGAAACATGGCTATTCAGAGTAGAAGATATTCGTAGGTTACTGGTTTTCGATCATAGATGTCTCCGAAGCATTGCTCAAGTATCGTGGGACAGCCGAGTAAGCAATGATGTTGTTAGAAAACGATTACTAGTCAGGGATGGTAAATCAATTGATGAAGTAATGAGACTTCATCAGTTGAGGTGGTTGGGACATGTGTTACGAATGCCCAACCACCGACTGCTTCATCGAGAAATGTTTTGTGGTGTAGGTGAAGGTTGGGTGAAAGCTAAGGGCGGCCAAACCAAAACATGGCACAAATCCATAAAGTCAATGACAAGTGGACTGAGTCATGTTGGTAGATGTAGGCTACCTGGTTGCGGTCTGCGAGATGTTAGTAATCGATGGTTAGAGACACTGAATGACATGACTCAATATCGATTGCAACGGATTAGGTGCATTTACTCTTTGTGTTCTCTGAAATTATAATTTTCTGAATTCGTCATCACGTTTACCTTTTTCCTTTTAAAGTTATCTCACGGAATTATACTTGTCGAATCATATCTTCGAACACTAATCTTCTACATTACTGCTAATACTTCTGTTATCTCTACCAATATTAGATTTGAACTGACAGTTGCGTCTCTGTGCTTATGCAGTGTGGCGACCTGAATGTATGTACTCATGTACGAAGTTCTACGTTGTAATTGACTAACTGACTGAAAAGTGAATTTACTACTTATAAAAAGCATTACACATAAACAGTTTCTGTCAATTCAAGTAATATAAATCTCTGTGCAAGTAGTATACTACATGTAGTTGTTCAAAGCAATAAAAATATGGTGATCCTCTATAAAAATAATTAAGTCAATATATAATTTGATAATTTCAATATCTATATGCGTCGTAAAGACAGAAAAAGAACACACACGGCAAATCAATGTATTGTACCAATAATTATCTAGGTTATTTATTAAGAGGGGCATATACATGCAAAACACCATGAAAACACATACACACACACACGCACATGAACAGAGTATGTAATGTTTACAGGATACACTGTTTACAGCATACTTTTGCACTTTTTCTTTAAAAAAGAAAACGATGGAACAGTTCCGGTGTCCGGACACATTACATCAACTAATCGATAAGGTAGAGAAAGACAACAAGTGAAAGAATGTATTATATACATATACATACATAACTGACCTACCATCTTTGTTCGCGTTCGCCGCTGTATGAGCCTCTCGTAACCTATGTAAATCGGCCAATGTAGTCATTTAAAATGAATGAATGAGATTTTGTAAATAATTCAATGACCAGAACAATGAATTTTATAATACTGAAATAAGTAGAAAAAAAAAGAAAATGGAAACAGTATCAAACTAACTATTGATTACAAAGAAATAGAAATTAAAAATAATCAAGTTAAACAGACAGTCGAAACAGTTCAGCAACTTCTAAGAAATGTTGATGTCGAAACATCAAACCACATTGGATGATGTGAATATCAATTGATTTTTGTGATGGATTTAAATAACATGGCCCATTGTCAATGAAACATCAACACCAACTGAATTGGTAAGCGGTAAACAATCGTTGTTTTTGCGTGTGTGTGTGTGTTTATTTTCAAACTGTATCATCTCTGGTCAATTTCTGATGACAAGAGGTTTACATTCCATTCATTACAGTAAGTAGAATTTTATATTCAATTGAAAATACATAGATGATGAGTTTTAAAAGAGTATACATGTGAGAATTGTCAATTGTCAAAATTATTACGAAAGTGTCAGTCTTTTTTATTCCATAAATTGAACAATTAGAATAGACAGATCGACTATTATTATTATTATTATTATTATTATTATTATTATTATTGTTGATTTAACAAACCAATCATGCATAAATATCATATTAGTCACAAATTAAATTGAAATTAAAAGTAAAATAATCACATAAACACATAGTTTTTGAAATCATCTAGTTAAATTCGTTTACATTGTAATACAATCTAGACTAGATGTTATTGTGTATTGATACTAATTATAAAAATTATTAAAAACGATCTTATACAACATGATAGATAGTGAAATATTTATTTATTTGATTTAATTAGATATTTGCGCTTAACAATAACAATAATGATTAAAGAATTATGATAATTGAAATAAATCTATCCGTTTGAATTTCGCACATACTAACTAATCACTGTGTGAGAAGAGTGATTAGGTGGGCGAAAAGAAATTATAGAATTCTACAGAATAAGGCAAAAACTAGTCATTTAACAATGTTCTGTCACAATCATTAACGATACTTGCAGAAATTAAATGAATTAATTTTGAAAACAATCATGAGTAAAATCATGGTACTACTATGATAATAAGATAATTGTTGTTAAAACAAGAGCGATAAATTTTGTCAATAATACAACAATATAACCATTATATAAAATTGTATGTATATCAATGGTATCAACTAATCTTAACTAACTAAACTTATGTAGTAGTATGTAGATAAACTTTGAATAGTAATTTATGCAAGAATCTATACTGGTCACAAACTACTACCATCATTATTTAAGAAAGAAAAAAAAACGAACAAAAGATTACAGAGATAATTGATATTATCAACAGATTTAGAATAATGATAAAGATAGAAGGTTTAAGTGAAAAAGAGAATAGAATTTGTAACATCGCTTCCATAAGTTACTACTACTATGAATTATTAATTCTACAATGTAGAGAAAGAAAAACGAAAAAACTTAGAAATTTGATCAATTATTGTTGTTTCACTAGGATTAAATGAAAGATGAAGATTATAGATCGGTCTACCAAAATTGTGTCAGCGCATCTAAGGAGGAGGACATTACCAAACATTCTGATAACTGATATACTTACTTCATAGCACTCATAAAGCCGAGTTGCAGAAAATTTAAAAAAAATTAGTAACCAACTTGGAAGTAATTTTCACCTTTTTAAGGTGCTAAAAAGAAAATACATTCTCATGGGATTTAGTTATACAAACACCAGTAAGAAACTGTTCGCTTCCACTCAGATAACTGTTGTAAGGTGTTGTGTCGAGATATTGAATAAATATGAAAAGACGTAAATTCAAAAAAAAACCATGTTTTGACCAATCAGTCAGTAAGCTACAACGTAGAACTTAGTGCGTACATACAAAAGTCCAGGTTGCTAAACCAAATCAGCAGACAGATACAATAGTCTGTTCAAATCCCATAGGAGTAGAGATAGTAGAAATATCAGCGGTGATGCAGATATTATTCAAGAAGTATAGGCCAGTGCAATAAACTCAAAAACAAAAAGATAAAGGTGATGAAGAATTCAGAAGAAGACCACACGACCAAACAATTCGAATGCCGCCTTTAGGTGGAGAAATACAACTGCCATTGGTCACCTACATGTGTGTCCATGTTCCAGAACCTAAATAGAGTGAATATCTGGTCTATACATCCACGTCCAGGTTTGAAATCAGTCTGGTTTTCTCGAATCTGCTCTTCATGAGCTCCTGAGCTCTAGTCAGGCATCGAAATATTATTGAATCTGATATCTTAGATACTATGTTATTTAAACTGATTCCTTTGTGATTTTCACAAGAGAACGTTTGCACTTTCATAAAACCGGGATAATCAGTAACTCAGATCAGTCTGATGGAATAACATCTAGATCCCAGATTCTACCGAAGATCTCAGTAAGTCTCACTGCTAAAACTGAACCACTATCCTTAAAAATCTCAGCGTTTAACCTATCAGGACCCGCTACTCTCCCTCGCTTCGGATTATTCAAAGCCTTTCCAACTTCATTAGGAGTTATACTACTGACATCAATTCGCCATTTAGGTTGACTGGAGATCGTGGGAAATCGAAGTGTGGCTAAAAGCCATTTAAACTGCCGCATAGTCTTCTACCAACCGATTCAATCAACTGTATTGAGAATGAATAATAAGCACATTCTTTTGCATAATAGCCTCACTAACAGTCAGATTCCTAAGTCCGGTTGACTTGATTAGGTGGAACAGTTGTTTACTGTTACCTATCGCCGCTACCTTTTCAATAGCTATTGTTCTCACTACCCACCACTGTTCTCGATCATTCCGTAGGATTTTTATCAGCATTGAAGTAAACAGCCACTATTATTACATCAGGACACCTAACCTTTTGAAGAGTTCTAGAAGCTTTCTGTAAAACTCTTATTTTACCTCATCTGAGATGCAATCGGAGGGAGCGTAGGCAGAAAAGACGAAAAAGTAACGGCGAGTGTCCCTATCTTTCCGAGTCCTTACTGTTTTGTTTAGTCGAACAGCGCATGAACGATCTACTAGGATCCAGTCTTGGGGAGCTAGTTCTGCCCCAGGACTTAATAATATACCTACACCAGCGAGGCCACGGGAAGCAGCAGAAGCGCATTCAAATAGACGGAGCATGAACCGAGTTGAAATCAAATAATTGATTTTGTTCGCATCCTGCATGCGCGTTTCGGAGACGCATCATATATCGATGGTGCGAAATTCTTAAGTCCTAGCCAAGGAATCCTAATGTCCTATTTGGTATAAGGTTCGAACATTATAAGCTCCAATATGAAATTTAGAATGAGGATTCAGGTGACAATGAATAATGTTTCGTGAACTCGAATCCTTTTCATTAGCGGTGTGGGGTGATAAAGGAATGTGAGACTGTTTGGTCATGGAGGTAAGAGTGTTATTAAAAAGTATAGGGGGATTTGATTCTGACTAGTTTGGTCATGTGTGTTGTAACGAGTATGAAAGCTAATGTCACTTCCCGGTCGCCCACAATGTACAAGGATATTTCTCGAAAAACCTGAAAAAGAATTTGGATTAGAGTTGATCTGAGCGACCTGTGGGTGTGACCGCAGAGCTCAACAAACAACAGACGGAAGCCGGTCTCGTACGGCGTTTCGGTAGTAAGTTGACGTATTAGCTCCGCTCTTCAAATGACCTTACCACTGGAGACGAAAATTCCTGAGGTAAGGTGAGGTGTGAAATTTTTAAGGTCGACCTTTCCTTCCTTCCTTGTGAGAAGGTAGTATCGCTGCAGATGCTGGTTGTCTGAGGGAAACACCTTACTGCTGTCACACCTCTCTACAGTCAGCAGTATGACCTAGCCCTCAAACCTTGAGTAGCTGCTTTTAGTCTCACCGTTCTTCAATCGACCTTCCTGGCATGGCAGAACCTCCAGGAACATACGTCCCGGCCAATGTAGCTCGGTTGGGTCATCATGATAGGCAAGCCCGACCACCACGTTAAGGTAGCAGCTACAGACTGGGTTTTGATCAATAGAGGACTTTAAGCACTTTCTAGTTTCACTGTCTGAACGCGATCATGGAAAAACCACACTGTTCTTATGGTAAAATAAAAATTTTAGTTTTAAATAGTAAGCGATAAATGTATCGTAGCATAATAATACTAACACTCTGAATTCAAAAACTGGTTGCATTATCACTCAATTATCTTGCACACTACTAAAACTAATATTGTAATACACCAATTCATCATACTAATTAACTATGTTAAAGGACAATTGAAAGAGTTTTTAGGAGTGTAAAAAACAAAATCCGAGGCATCAATAACAATTTCATGAACTTGACGTATAAGCTACGCTTTTAATATTACTCAAATCTTCCAGAACAATGAATACAAACTGAAATAGGTCAAAATGAAATTTACTGAGAATTGAACAGTTACATCAGTGTATCATTTTAAACTTCATTTCTTGAAAAAATGAAGATTTATATAGTTATAATCGTTAATCTAATATGAGTGATAGAGTAACTCTGATTTAACTTTAAAAATCGAACTGTGACTACATCTGGCAATGGATAAACAAACTGGAACCTTTCACAAACAACATATGCGTACTGATTTGATTAAAATACCCAACAACCAATTGATATTTATAATTATTTCCGTTTTAAGGTTGGCAGGGAATGAAGACAAGAACAAATAACTTCCATTACGATCATATATTATAATACACAGATTAGTTATGGATATGACTACGGTCTGAACTCATTCATATTGAAAGGTATGTATCGTACATTGTGTTAACTGGAAACGAATATACACATGGAAGAAGAATGTATTTGACAATGTTATCAATCAATCAATCAACAGCAACGTAGAAATTCGTACGTACGTACATCAGTTCAAGTTGTCATACCACATTTGCACAGAGACGCAACTGTCAGCTCAAACCCCATAGTGGTAGAGATAGCAGAAGTAATGAGCGGTTATGGGGAAGATTAGGATTAGAAGATATTATTCAAGAAGTAGAATCTAGTGAAATAAACTTAAAGAGACAAAGATAAAGTGACGAAGAATTAAAAAGTATAGGATTTGAGAGAACACAAAGAATGAAGGCACCTGAGCCATTGAAAACGATTTTGAGCCATGTCATTGTGGGTCTCTAACCATCGATTACTAACATCTCGCAGACCGCAACCAGTTAGTCGAAACCTAACCAACACAGCCCAGTCCAGTTGTCAGTGACTTCATGGATTTATGCCATGTTTTGGTCTAGCCGCCCCTAGCTTCCTCCCAACCTACTTCTGATCAGACTACTGATCAGATAGACAGACAGATACAACACAGAACTTCGTACATGAGTACATCAGTTCAGGTTGCCATGCCCAATCAGCACAGAGATGCAACTGTCAGTTCAAATACAAGAGTGATAGCGATAGTAGAATTATTAGCAGCAATGGAGAAGATTAGGGAGCAAAGATGTGATTCGAAAAGTATAATTCAGTGAGATAAATTTAGAAGGAGAAAGATAGAGATTATGAGGAATTCAGAAGGCTAGATCTAGGGAGAACACAAAATGTGGATTCACCTACACCATTGCAAACGATTTTGAGCCATGTCGTTCAACGTCTCTAACCATTGGTAACTTTCGTCTCGCAGACCCCAACCAGGTAGTCTACATCTACCAACATGACTAAGTTCACTTGTTAGTGACATCATGCATTTCTGCTATGTTTTCGTCTGGCCGCCCCTAACTTTCTTCCAACCTACTCCTACATCACAAAACATAGCTCGTCGCGGCCGTCGGTGGTTAGGCATACGTAACACATGTCCCAGCGATCTCAACTGATGAAGTTTCACTACTTTATCTATTGATTTGCCATCCTCACCTAGCACCCGTTTCCTAACGACAGCATTGCTTACTCGGTCGTCCCAGGATATACGAGCAATGCTTCGGATACACCTATGATCGAAGACTAGTAACCTACGAATGTCCTCTACTCTTAAAGGCCATGTTTCGCATCTGTAGAGTAGGACAGAGCGAACTGCTGCGCAGTACACTCGTCGATTGGACAACGATGAGACAACTAGCATCTGCAGCGATGCTGCCTTCTCACAAGGAAGGAAGGGTTAGAAAAGGTCGGCCCTAAAAATGTCACACCTCACCCGACCTCACGGATTTCCGTCTACGGCGGTAAGGGTGCCCACTAAGGGGCTTTTAAGAGCGGAGCTACAACTCAAATAACCTTTCATCAAAAGGCCGTGCGTGACCGGCCTCAAGCAGTTGTCCCCTGGGCTCTGCAGTCACGCACCTAGGTCTCTAATACCAACACTAATCTACCTTCCTTTTTAGATCCCTCAAGAAACAACCTTCCACAGTGTGAGCAGTCGGGAATTGACAACTACCCTCATACCCATAACAGCACACAAGACCAAATTGGTCAAAATCAATTGTACTGATCACAAAAACAAAAAAACCAAAAAACAAACAAACAAGAAAATGAACACAGTAAAATGATTAATTATTTATATATAAAAACTCATAAAAATAACATTTACGATAGGATTCCATGTAAAATATTTCCCAATCCAGTAAGCAATGGTAATACTGCAAGACTGTATTGCGATTTCACAAAAAAAAACAAACAAACGACACACACAAGCACACACAACTCACACCAAAGTTGCAAAAACGAAAACAGAACACAAACAAACTTTTATTGATTTTTTTTATTGACACACACATTATCAATAGGATATACAAAAGTAAACATGGACGACGACAGTAGAAACAGAACAAACAAACAAACAAACAACAGTAAAGACAGTTGTAATAACAATATCGAAAAATAAATGAAAAAAAACAAATGATACATGTTACAAAATTAACGATATTATACTAGAAGATGTATGTAATAAAATAAAAGTTTAGCATGTAAATCACAATTGAGATTTCTCATATATATACATATATATATATATGTAGTTTTAGTGAAAATTAGTTAAAACAAAAAAATTAACTTTTGATCATATAGAAAAAAATAAAATAAAAAAAACAGCACATTTTATGTGTTGCATAAAGCAGGTCGATTTCAAAAAGAAAGGATACAGGAAAAAAAAACAAACTTTCGATAGATTCATCTACTAGTTATTGAACAGTGAATATAGGAATTGTACATATATATATATATATACGTAGGGAGAACTGTAAAACTAAGTATATATAAAATCATAGAAATTCGGTAAATTATTGTAAACACTTGTCTTTTTTAAATTATCATTGAAATTTTTCTTAGTCAAAATGTGTTTCAATTCAACTAATTCCGTTAGTTGATTGTAATGAATTACAAGTTGAATTGAACATATAAATATATATATATATATATATATATATATATATATATATATATATATATGTACTGTTATTCAGTGAAAATGAATTATTGTCAATGAGATGGTGTGTGAATAGTTTAATTTTATGCATTGATTTGTCTAATTAATTGTAGGTATTTCTTTGTAAACAAAAAAAAAGAAAGAAAAAGAAATTACTATAAGTTAATGTAATTAAATTTAATTTAATTTAATTAATTAATTGATAAGTTTATAGTTTACAGCAAGGTTTTTAGGAGACCAGGAATAATGTGTATCGTGAGCTCAAACCATTTACTTCAGCGGTGCGAGATGACAAACAATCGAAAGAAGAGTTGGTTGTGGAGATAACAGAGTTATTAGGATGTATTAGTAAGGAATTGATTCTAATAACCACTTTTGGTCTTATATGATTTTATAGGTATGAGGGTGGATGTTACTTCACGGTTAAGGTAGTCAGAAGAGGCGGCCAAGCTAAAACATGGCATAAATCCATGAAGTCACTGACAACTGGACTGAGTTGTGTTGGTTAGGTTTCGACTAACTGGTTGCGGTCTGCGAGATGTTAGTAATCGATGGTTAGAGACACTGAATGACATGGCTTAAAACCGTTTGCAATGGCGCAGGTGCATTCATTCTTTGTGTTCTTCCAAGTCCTAACCTTCTGAATTCCTCATCACCTTTATCTTTTTCTTTCTAAGTTTATTTCACCAGATTCTACTTCTTGAATAATATCTTCTAATCCTAATCTCTCCGATTACTGCTTATACTGACCATTAATATTGACCAGCTGAATAGAATGGGAAAAAAGTGGAACTGGAAAAGAAAAAGGGAATCGTTGTGAAATTAATGAAATTTGATCATTTGAACCAATAAATTTACTCTTTATTATAATATTTTTTTAAATTATTACCAATCAGTTAATATTTAGGCTAATATATATATATCCTATCAACTAGGAGAACTGTTACAAGATATAAGAAGATCCTTTGAATTCAATAAATAAACGCTTGACCTAATTAGTGTATGGGCGTAAAGTGTATTCCTGGTATAGATTTACATCATAAATCCTAGTGGTCAATTTTCAGAAAATGACTATAAAAACATGAAGAGTAAATCGAGCTGCTTCTTTATTTTGACAAGGTGAAATCAAATTAATGACTTTACCAGGATCTTGCATGCGTGTTTCCGAGACGCAGCATACATCGATGGCACAAGATTCTAATGACCAAGGTAAGGAAACCTGTTGTCCTATTTGACACAATGTCCGTACATTATAAGCTCCAACATGTAGTTTAGAACGGCGTTTCAGATGACCAGGAATAACGATTCGTGAACTCGCATCATTTGCATTAGCGATGCTGGGTGATAAAGGAATGTGAGAAGCGTTAGTCGTGAGGATAAGAGAAATGTTAGGAAGTGAAGAAGGATTTGATTTTGACCTATTTGGTATCGCGTGCTGTTGCGGGCATGAGAGCGGATATCACTTCCCGGTCGCCCACAATGTACAAGGATATTTTTCGAAAAACCTGAAAAAGAATTTGGATTAGAGTTGATCTGAGCGACCTGTGAGTGTGACCGCAGAGCTCAACAAACAACAGCCGGAAGCCGGTCTCGTATGGCGTTTCGGTAGTAAGTTGACGTATTAGCTCCGCTCTTCAAATGACCTTACCACTGGAGACGAAAATTCCTGAGGTAAGGTGAGGTGTGAAATTTTTAAGGTCGACCTTTCCTTCCTTCCTTGTGAGAAGGTAGTGTGGTGCTGTGGTGCGAACTACTTATAAGTAGTATATAACGTGAGTGTCAACGTAAAGTCTGGTAGCATAATATGGCGGGAAGATCAAGAAAGGAAGAGTTAGAAAACAATGGAATTTGTATGAAACGCATGAATAGTGACAATGGATTGATGTTTGGCAACAGGAACAGTCCAGTTCCATAGGATGAACTGATCTTTTGCAAATGAACGATTTACGATATGGTTTTCAGATTTTACTGAGTAACTCTGTAATTTTCGTTAAATACAATTCGGTTGCCCCACCTGTGTTCTCATTCAATACAGTAGTATCACTGCAGATGCTGGTTGTCTGAAGGAAACACCTTACTGCTGTCACACCTCTCCACAGTCAGCAGTACGACGTCGCCCTCAAACCTTGAGTAGCTGCTTTTAGTCTCACCGTTCTTCAATCGACCTTCCTGGCATGGCAGAACCTCCAGAAATATATGTTCCAGCCAATGTAGCTCGGTTGGGTCATCATGATAGGCAATCCCGACAACTACGTTAAGGTAGCAGCTACTGTCGGGAGGAAAGATATATATATATATATATATATATATATATATAAAGTAAACTTACATAGAGAGAATACATTCCGACTTCCTGAGTTTACTCGTGAATGAGACATATTTCGTGCACCGAAAAACAAAATAAGCAATACCGACACCAATAATACAACTACTAGAAACTGTAATCGAGATGAAATGAGGAGAATATCTGCCTAAAATTATAAATTTAAATAAATGATTAAAAATATGAATTTCAACATTTTTCAATAAATATGAATAATTAAAATCTGAATATTTTGAAAATATGAGTTCATATAGAAGATGAGCTATACTAAGAATATATAGTTCATTCTAAAATCTGTTAAGGATACTACTACTCGATTGTTTATATATGGAATTATTTATTTCCTGAGAAACTGTGTGAAAATCAGTCGTTTTTATTATCCTGAACTCAACTGGTTATACACTTTTATTAGAATACCAGGAGTTGCATCTTAAAGCTAGTCATCAGTGAACAAGAGTTGATTGAAGTTAGGCATACACATTATTAGACAATGGTTCAGTAATCTAAAGATTAGGTGTTTGCCCGCAAGACTAAAGGTCGTGAGTTCAAACCCCGGATGCAGGGTTAAGGATGCGCACTACTGTGGAGTCTCATACAGTCGTCCAGTCCTCCCAGGTATTCAGTGGTGGTCTAGACAAAATCGGTTCTTGATCTAAGCTTTGAAAACTCTACAATTTTCAGAAGTCCACCAATATTAAAAATCATTTATTGAATCGTTATTAGGATTAACATTTTATACACCTCTATTTTTTTTTTACTTTTATTCTTAATAAGAAATAATATATTATCAGTACTACTGCTACCACTCGTATTTCCCAACTACGGTCGAGGAAGTCTTGATATTGAAAAGTAACGATATTCCGTAGTAATTGCTCAAGTCCCACCTTGAGTGCACCTTTGAAATTGAAGCGTGAACTTAAATAAATCGTATTCCGACCAACTACAGATTTCGCATACGTATAGATAACTATCCTTCATTGAACTACCTGCCTGAATCTTGATCTATTTCATGTACGAAAAACATTTCGCATGTGGTCAACATGTAAGTGATCCTAAATAGAATGACTGCATTCATGGTTTCTAGATCAAGATCAGCAATCAAACCATAGAAAAGCATGCATTAAAACTAGTTGCGATTAAAAGAAAAAAGGATAAAGTAATTAGTAACTTTGTGAAGCATCCAGCTTATAATTAACCAGTTTCTATGAACTCCTGAAAGTTTTATGAAGCTCAAAAGTTAACTTGAAAGAAGTACGAGCACAATAGTGAAAACTAAGCCCCAATGTGAAAAATATCAAAGGCCATGTAACCTATTAGTCAGGACGTGTTACTCAGTTAAAAACAACAGCTACATTTGATAAATATTAGACATTGTCCCAAATCATCCAAGGCCATGATAGCCGTCATGTCAGTGAAACAATCCATTAAGTTAATGCAAACCTAAATAGAAATTCTGAAAGCATGTTTCGTACGGCGGAGATTGACAGAAAAACGTAAAGACAAATTTGTGAAAAGTAAGGCACATGTTCCCAATATAACGAATGTGTTGATCACATCTTTACCTTTCACTAAATGTTTCAGCACTGAAACGATTATCTCGGATTAGCCACCATCATTCTAATAAATCAGAAAGATATAAACCAATGAAGGCCGATAACCTGTTAAAAGTCATGAGCGAAAGCACTTCACGAAGAGTGAAGTTATTCACACACTAACTCTCACTTTATCTTTCCAAACCAAATGAAAATAAAACGCTGTTGCCCGACGGAGCTGCTAACTCGACGTGGTGATCGGGCTTGCCTATCATGATGACCCAACCGAGCTACATTGGCTGGAACATATATTACTGGAGGTTCTGCCATGCCAGGAAGGTCGATTGAAGAACGGTGAGACTAAAAGCAGCTACTCAAGGTTTGAGGGCGAAGTCGTACTGCTGACTGTGGAGAGGTGTGACAGCAGTAAGGTGTTTTCTTCAGACAACCAGCATCTGCAGCGATACTACCTTCTCACAAGGAAGGATGGAAAGGTCGACCTTAAAAATTTCACACCTCACCTTACCTCAGGAATTTTCGTCTCCAGTGGTAAGGTCATTTGAAGAGCGGAGCTAATACATCAACTTACTACCGAAACGCCGTACGAGACCGGCTTCCGGCTGTTGTTTGTTGAGCTCTGCGGTCACACTCACAGGTCGCTCAGATCAACTCTAATCCAAATTCTTTTTCAGGTTTTTCGAAAAATATCCTTGTACATTGTGGGCGACCGGGAAGTGACATCCGCTCTCATCCCCGCAACAGCACGCGATACCAAATAGGTCAAAATCAAATCCTTCTTCACTTCCTAACATCTCTCTTACCCTCACGACTAACGCTTCTCACATTCCTTTATCACCCAGCATCGCTAATGCAAATGATGCGAGTTCACGAATCGTTATTCCTGGTGATCTGAAACGCCGTTCTAAACTACATGTTGGAGCTTTAATGTACGGACATTGTGTCAAATAGGACAACAGGTTTCCTTACCTTGGTCATTAGAATCTTGTGCCATCGATGTATGCTGCGTCTCGGAAACACGCATGCAAGATCCTAGTAAAGTCATTAATTTGATTTCACCTTGTCAAAATAAAGAAGCAGCTCGATTTACTCTTCGTGTTTTTATAGTCATTTTCTGAAAATTGACCATTAAATTTTATTATGTGAATCTATACCAGGAATACACTTTACGCCCATACACTAATTTGGTCAAGCGTTTATTTATTGAATTCAAAGGATCTTCTTCGGTTAGCCACGATCTCCAGTTAGCCTGAATGGCAAGTTGATGTAAGACCTCCGAATCCTAATTAAGTTGAAAAAGCGAGGGAGAAAAGCAGGTCTTGACACGCTTTTCCCTGAGATTTTTAAGGATAGTGGTTCAGTTTTAGCAGTAAGACTGACTGATATCTTAGGTAGAATTCGGGAACTGGACGTAGTCTCATCTGACTGGTCTCGATCGCTGATTGCCCCAGTCTACATAAAAAGGGCAAACGTTCTGTTGTGGAAATCACAAAGGAATCAGTTTAAAAAACATAGCATCTAAGATATCAGATTCAATAATATTTCGATGCCTGACTAGAGCTCAGGAGCTCATGAAGAGCAGATTCGAGAAAACCAGACTGATTCCAGACCTGGACGTGGAGGTATAGACCAGATATTCACTCTCCCTCAGGTTCTGGAACATGGACACACACGTAGGTGACCAATAGCAGTTGTATTTCTCAACCTAAATGCGGCATTCGAATCTCATGACCGTTTGGTTTTGTGACAGTGTCTGTCAGTAAAAGGTGTACCAAATAAGTACACTAACCAAGTACAGGCTCTCCAATGGAAAACCACTGACAGAGTGATTGATTACTTAAAGTAGTGTCCTTCAAGGTTGTCCAATCTCTCCATTCTCGTTTACGTTCGTCAATGAGGTGCTTTTAGAGACGACACTTTCATCGTGTGACTTTTCAAGAGTTGAACTTTTACCGAGAGATTCACTTATTGACTTAGAATACGTCGATAAAATAGTTCTACTTAGCATTGGCAAACGCAAAGCAATAAATAAATCAAACCACTAGTTCAGTTTACCTTAATTGCTGATAACGCTGTAGTAAATGTGTAGAAAGGTTTTTATAACATAACTTTGTAGAAAATACAAATTTTTTCTTTTGGATTTACATATACGAAATCATTATGTGATTATAAGTAGTAGTAAGTAATTAGACCATAACAGCTAGCCCGACCTTAGATGCTACCTTGACGTGGTGATTGAGCTCGCCTATCGTGATGACCTAAGCGAGCTATATTGGCTACAGCATACGATCGTTCAGGTCCCACTATACCAAATGCTAGCAAAATGCAGAGTCTTCTGACCACCTTAAGCAACAATGTAAGCATGTTCGGGATGTGATTCTCTTCATCGAAATGTAAAATGTTGCTTCAGGATTAGTGTGCATCGGAACCTGAACTACCGAAAGCGAGTGAATTAGTTCAGCATGTTGACCGCTTCGCGTATATTGGGAGTCTCATTAGTCCTGACGGCCTGGTGTCCGAAGAAATCTCTGCACGGATACAGAAGGCTCGATTGGCTTTTGCCAGCTTGCTTCACTTATGGCTTAAGCGAGATATCTGTCTGTTAATCAAAGGTCGAGTCTACGCAGCCATTCGCTCCGTCCTACTTTATGTCTGCAAAACATGGCCAGTAAGAGCAGAGGACACTCGTAGGTTACTGGTTTTCGACCATAGGGGTCTTCGAAACATTGTTCGTATAGCCTGGGACAATCGAATAAGCAATGCTGTCGTTAGGAAACGAGTACTAGATAAGGATGGAAGATCGATAGACGAAGTATTGAAACTTCATCAGTTGAAGTGGTTGAGACATGAGCTACGAATGCCCAACCACCGACTGCCTCGACGAGCCGTTTTGTGGTGTAGGAGTAGGTTAGAAGAAAGATAAGGGTGACCAAACCAAAACATGCCACAAATCCATGAAGTCACTGACAAGTGAACAAAGCCGTGTTGGTAGGTGTAGACTACCTGGTTGGGGTCCGCAAGACAATAGTAACCGATGGTTAGAGACCTTTAATGACTAGGCTCAAAATTGTTTGCAATGGCGCTGGTGCATCCATTCTTTGTGTCCACCCAAGATCTCAAATAAACTCCTCAAGACCTACATCTTTCTTTTCTTACATCTATTTTACTGGACTATACATTTTGAATAATACCTTCGGACCATGATCTTTCTAAATACTGCCCATACTTGCGCTACTTCTACTACTATGGGATTTGAATCGACAGTTGCATCTATCTCTGTGCTACAGTGGTATGGCAACTTGAACTGATGTACGTACGTACTAAGTTATACGTTGTAGTTGAATGAATAAGTTGTTAGATTCCTTTAATGATTTTTTAATTTTTATATTGATATTGTGAAAATAGCACTGTATGAAGCGGTAGGAATGCACAGACTCTATCAGGAGAACAAGTGGTTATTCTCATGGATGGGGCTAATATGGTCTAAATCATAGACCTATCTAACATAATGGTGTTTAGTCACATAACATCGATTTTTCGGTTTTTTCTTTTCCTAAATTTGAAATAGTTTCCCATTTACAATTGTCAAAAAGAATAAAACATATAAATATTAAACTAACAAACCTTTCCCAAACGTGGTAAAAGATGAGGAGACACATGGAATTCAGTCTGTATCCGGGTTCGACCATAGCAACGGTTTGAATCAAAGACATCAGTCCGTTTGGACCATTCAAGAGGACTAATGCGTGAGGAAATACCACCCATTAAGCTTGGTTCACAAGTCGGAGGTAACCTACATTTTTTTCAAATAAATATAAAGATATCACAAAATTGTAAAATACTGGTAAATCTAAACTCAGTTGTCACCACAGACTATTATTAGAATACAGAAAGTACTACATAGTTAAAGTAGTAGATTGAAAACTTTAAACCACATTTATTTAGTTCAGTTTATATAAGTAGTATCATTAGTTTTTCCGTGAATGTATCTTAAAGCTACATAAATCAACATGAAATCGGTAAATTAATTACACTTTTTGTTTACACTTGCATGAAGTGGGAGAGTATTACAGACTTACAAGCTATGAACAAAACATATCGGAAAACTGAATCTATAAAAATAGCGATTACGGGTGTTTGAAGCAACTAGTAGAACTTGGAATCTGAAACTAATAAGTATACACTATTAGAACTACATCTCCAAGACAAAAAGGTAAACAGCTTACTGGCTATTGAATATGAGATTTTCTTTTCTGTTATTGACTTCTACATCAGACTCACTGAAAGTGACTGCTTGTATTTGTGTTATATAAAGTAATGTCTAGCGTTACAGTGGCTATCCATTTTTGGTTATGAATCAGCTATTTAATGTAACGATTTGGTGTCTATGCAATGTACCATACAAGTATCCAATCCAGGGGGAAGTATAACCTTAGTTACCCTTACGACTCATTATAGTGTTATTGTAGTATACCGTGGGAGAAAAATTTTCCCAATACCGTTGTTATAACAAATACAATACAATCACAAGAGCCATAAAAACTTGTTTATAAAATATCAATATGTAAAAAATATCATGTTGTATAGAAAATATATCTCATCTATCCAAAAAGACAGTTACATTACGCTTGAAACTTACAGTATTGGCGGAAAAATAGCTGGTGTAGCAGTGAAAGTCACACATGCTTTTAAACGTACAGGTGGAAAGCTCATTTCCTTCTCTTTATGACTGGCATGTTGAACTGATGGTACCAGAAAAGATATATTCAATTTTTGGAGTGCTAATGGACCTGTAAAAATTAAAAATCCTCATTTATTACTTACTGTTAAAGCGAAATCATCAGAATATAGGACAAACAATCATGATAAAAATAGAGCTTAATACAAATATAAATTACCCTGAGTCGTCAGAGCAAATCAGCATGATTAAATGAAACCTGACAGTGGTTATTATATAGACATTGACCAGCTACTTTGAACTTCCGATAAGGCTTGGTAAAACAGATATTGATGCCACGGACAGGAGACACGTCCAGATTTAGCCCCACAGCTTTCTTACAACTTCGACTCCATAGAAAACTGGATGTCCATGTAGGTGGTAGTTGTGGATGCCGATTTTGGGGAAATTAAGCATCATCGATCAACTAGAAGGATTTTCACAGTCAAACTAACAAGCTGTCTAAATCTTTATACGTAACGTAGGCTTTGGCTAAATTTATTTCATAACTTTAGAGAAGTATTCCAACCAATAAGGAACAAAACCACGTATTCTATCCAAAGAATTGACATAAGTACGACTTTATTATGCTTCAATGAAAACTATACACAACTGTACAGTTTTGTGTTGCGGACACTGATTTTTTAGAACCGTTAACTTGACTTCTACAACTGTTATTTTCAGTTTAATTTTACTTACGATAGAGTATGCTTTAATGTCAAATCTAGTAATTTGACACTGTTCTGGAATAAACACTCGGTTATCACAGTCTTGGACAACCTAAAATAATTAATAAAATTATCAAGCGATGCTGAGCTAAAAGTCAGTGAGTCAGTCAGTTACAACGTAGAACTTCGTACGTACGCACATCAGTTCAAGTAGCCATAACACATTAGCACAGAGATGCAATTGTCAAATCAAACCCTATAGTAGTAGAGGAAGTAGAAGTATCAGCAGTAATCGCAGAGATTAGGGTTCGAGGACATTATTTAAGAAGAAGAATCTAGTGAAATAAACTTAGAAAGAAAAAGATAAAGGTGATGAGGAATTCAGAAGGTTAGGATTTAGGAAAACACAAAGAATGAATGTACCTGTGCCACTGCAAACGGTTTTCGGTCATGTCAATCAAGATCTCTAACCACTAATTACTATCATCTCGCGGGCCCCAAGCAGGTAGTCAATATTAATTAACGACGATAACATGTGTACCAAAAGTAGATTAATACTGAGAATGTAACTGATTCGCAACAAATGTGGTAATTTGGTTATTTCTGACAACTTGAAAATGGTTTTCATGAACGTACTTGAATTATACTGTTGTACACATAAAAAATGTCTGATATCTTGTGATTCTTCACGGCCGCTTAAATGATATTTACCTTGAGTTACGAAAATGGCTTTTAGGTACATGGGTTATCATTTTCGTAAGACAACGTGAACGGAAAGCCAGTACACTGCTGACCAACTGTTCTGTTGGTTATAACTCCATTACCAAGCAAAGATCCATACTCTGTGATTTAAGCCACATCTTTTGTTTAGGAATCGATCATACCACAGAGTTATCAAATGTGCAGGGTTCGAAATCACAACCCAATCATAAAAGATTGCGTTCTGTAGGCATTTATTGATTATTGTAGTGATTGAATAAATCTAAGAGCTACTGCTCTGAATACTGTTACGACTAATGTTTTCACCTAATTTTAATTATCATCTATTTATAAAATTCAAATCTCTAAAGTTTGCAATCGAAAACCCGTATATAGCATAAGCAAACATGAGACAGAAACTCTAATAGGTAAATTGATAAAATAATTCATTAGTTGCATGTTCGCAACCGAGAAATTATTATCTGTACACAAATCAAGAAGTACATTAACCTTATACAAGCTCTCTACTCGAACACCACTGGTCGAGTGAGAGCTTATGGCGAACTGTCATCTGAATTCTCTACATCAAGTGGTGTCCGTCAGGGATGTCCACTCTCTCCATTCTTGTTTAACTTTGTTGTAGAGATGCTCCTAGAAATAACCTTATCCTCGTCTGAATTTTCTGGAGTAGACCTTCTACCAGGTGGCTCGCTTATTGACTTAGAATATGCCGATGACATTGTCCTACTTGGTGAAGATGCTGACAAAATGCAGAGTCTTCTGACTACCCTAAGCAACAATGCAAGCATGTTCGGGATGCGGTTATCCCCCTCGAAATGCAAAATGTTGCTTCAAGACTGGGTTGCATCGGCACCTGAACTAATGATAGGGAGTGAAGTAGTCGAGCGTGTAGACCGCTTCACTTATCTTGGGAGTCTCATCAGTGCCGATGGCCTGGTGACTGACGAAATCTCAGCTCGGATACAGAAGGCTCGATTGGCTTTTGCCAACCTGCGTCACTTATGGCGAAGGTGAGATATCCGTTTGCTGACTAAAGGACGAGTGTACTGTGCAGCGGTTCGCTTCGTCCTACCTGATGGCTGTGAAACATGGCCAGTGAGAGTAGAAGATATTCGTAGGTTACTGGTTTTCGATCATAGATGTCTTCGAAGCATTGCTCGTATATCGTGGGACACCCGAGTGAGCAACGCTGTTATTAGGAATCGGGTGCTAGGTAAGAATGGCAGATCAATAGATGAAGTAATGAAACTTCATCAGTTGAGGTGGTTGAGACATGTGTTGCGTATGCCCAACCACCGACTGCCTCTTCGAGCTGTTTTGTAGTGTAGGAATAGGTTGGAAGAAAGTTAGGGGCGGAAAAATCAAAACATGGCAGAAATCCATGAAGTCATTGACGAGTGGACTTAGCCATGTCGGTAATTGTCGAATACCTGGTTGGGGTCCGCGAGATGATAATAATCGATGGTTAGAGACCTTGAATGACATGGCTCAAAATCGTTCGCAATGGCGCCGGTGCATTTATTCTTTGTGTTCTCTCAAATCCTAACCTTATGGGTTCTTCAACAACTCTAGTTTTGACTTTCTAAACTTTTCTCATTAAATCATACTTCTTGAATAATATCTTCTAATCCTAACCTCTCCGATTACTCCTAATACCTTTACTACCTCTTCTACTATTGGATTTGAATTGACAATTACATCTCTGTGCTGATGTGGTATGGCGACATGAACTGATGTACTTAGTACGAAGTTCTACGTTGCATCTGACTGACTGTACAGAAATCAATTACAACCGAAACTACGTACTAAATATAACCATGAAATACTGAACACCCATAAGTTATTTGATGTCAATCTATTTTATAATATAAATCAGAGTGAAATTACATTTTGTTACTTCGTAATATTTGATATACAATATGATGTTAACAGTTATATTATAATAACTACTTCGCTCTTAAATTAAGTTTCAACACCCCACGATAAGACATATTCAATCAAAAGCCTGCATTGAAGTTGATAGGAAAATTTAACATACCTTTAATACCGATATGACGTCCATGCATTTTAGCAATTAGTAAATATGACATATTATAAACAAACTCTTGATTAGGATACATTAATAAGGGTAGATCAATTGCATGTGATATAACTACATTGTCAGATTCAGTATCATCTAATCCATGTAGGACATGTGCACCTGCATACGAGTCAGCCAATAATCTTGCATTAGATGAATTAGAAAAACAAAATTCCAATCCTGACAACTCCAATAATAGTTTATTCCAGTGTTTTTCAACGTCAGGATCATTAGGAGGGGATTTATTCACTTGTATGTCTAATACAATCAATCCAATTGCGCATAATAGAAGAAATAATGAAAATAAAGCCAGAGGTGGTCGACCAACCAAAAATGCCTTGACATAATACAACTACAAAAATGAAATCATACATTACATACTTCAATGTAAAAGAACAATCAAAAACAAGACAATATGTTTATATGGATCATTTTTATTGAGTTAAATACAATACAAAATTATATCATTATAATATTGCAAATCCTCACAAGTTAACGTGATTTCTCCAGCACCGTAAACTAATCTTGTAACTATTTTTTGATTGTTTTATATCAAGAACTCGTACTCTTTTACCGACAGGTACTTCTGTATCATCAATTACTATATCAAGTTTATCACCTATATAAACTGTAGTACCCATCTTAAGCAACTTTCCTCCATTTAACCTACATCGGTTAGAAAAAAAAGCACTGTCAACAGCACTTCTAGTGATGTCTAGACCCACACGAATAATTTTATCGAAACGCAAAGATTTGACAGATGATGATATTTGTCGAAAATTTGGATTGAACGCTACATCTTCTGAATAATATGGATCTTCTGATTCATCAACATCATTATTATTATCACCATCATCATCATCATCAAACGAGTCATCATCTGAAGAATAAGAATCTTGCCCAGCATGACGACGTCCAGTATGTTTCTGCAAATTTATTAAACATACTGGAAAAACTTTCCGAGTTGGTTTTCTGTTAAAATATGAAAAACTTTTCAACAATCCATTAGGTCTGTTATATAATGATATTCGTAATGCCAAGCCAAATAAACCCCAATGAGAGTTCATAATCCATCAAAATGATAAATAAAT
Organism: Schistosoma turkestanicum; assembly: GCA_944470395.2. NCBI lineage: Eukaryota > Metazoa > Platyhelminthes > Trematoda > Strigeidida > Schistosomatidae > Schistosoma > Schistosoma turkestanicum. Next base: position 34,591,651 of record OX103972.1, on the reverse strand, counting down.
CTGCAAAACAAACGAAGCAAGACCAATTATTGGTGCTCATTAATTCCGGAAATGAACAACCTCGAATGTCTAATCGAAAGTAAGCCTTACGTCCAAATTTATGTTAAAGTTTACCTATTCACCGTTTCAGCTAAACTGTTCAGTTTTTTTGTCTCGACTCGCTGATAGTCAGCCAGTCAGTTACAATGTGGAACTTCGCACATGAGTACATAAGTTTAGGTTGCCTTACCGCATTAGCACAGACAAAAATTTCAGTCCATATTCCATAGTGGTAAAGATAGTAGAAGTATTAGTGGTACTGGAGAACATTAAGGGTTTGAAGATATGATTCGAGAAGTATAATTCAGTGAGATAACTTTAGAAAGAGAAAGATAGAGATTATCAGAAATTCAGGTTAGGATTTAGGAGAACACAAAGAGTCAGTGGTTGGGCATTCGTAACACATGTCCCAACCACTTCAACTGATGAAGTCTCAATACTTCATCAACTGGTTTGCCATCCCTACCTAGTACCCGTTTTTTAACGACAGCATTGCTCACGTGTTTGTCCCACGGTACATGAGCAATGCTTCGAAGACATCTATAATCGAATACTAATGACATGAATATCATCGACTCTCGGTCATGTTTCGCATCCATATGGAAGGATGGAGCGAAGTGATGCACAGTCGCTTTTGTGCTAATGCGGTATGGAGACTTGAACTGATGCATGTACGTACGAAGATCTGTTTTGTATCTGCCTGTCTGTCTGCTATGCAGGACACTCGTCCTTTGGTTAGCGAAGTTGTAATCATGCGAGCCACTTGACGTCATAATAGTGAGTTGCGGTCTTGTGAACAAAAATAGGATTACTCATTCCTAGGTTAGAACAATGCTACACATACTGGTTAGATCGTTAAGCACCGATTATCAAATGATTTATTACAGTGGAAATAAACAATAGGAAAAGAAACTACAGTTAACCTAATTAAAGATAACTACGCTATATTCCGGACTGTATATTACATCACTCTCCGACAACAAGAAAAGTCAAATAGTTAGTTGGCATAACATATACAGCCAAATCAATATAAAACGAAAGCGAAGCTGAACATTATAGCCAAGATTTCCAGCCAAAACTGGTAGTGTTATTGTTAAGACCCTGATTTCCACGACCGAATCCCTGTAGCAAGTCATTCCGACACCTTTCGTTTCCGTATATATTCGAAAACGAGTCACGACTAAAAGGACATTCGGCTGTATGTTTCACGGCTGAAACTTTTGCTGGTACCACTGCGACAACGCACAAAGACTCAGTGACGATCTACTGCAAACCAAAATTTTTGCATTCTCAACTTTTTGTCACGACATAACTTCAAGCTTTAAGTAGTAGGAAATCTCCAGCTATCTTACTTCAATTGTCCTTGTAATTTCGATTATACGGTCAGTGAGCTCAAATATCCAATTTTCAATGTCCAATATCCGATATCTTTTTCACGAGCTAGTATAAACCGGTTTGACTTCTTCGCGCTCGACTCTTGCTTTTCCGGTACGGTTCCAGGTGTTCGGTAATGTTCGATGGATGGAGGTCTAGCCACTTGACTGTCTAATTCTAGTCAGTTGGCAGTTGGTTGTGAGTTTGTATGTCTCGGGATTTGGATGAAAACGTTCGTTTCAGGGCAGTAGGGTTTCTGGATACTAGCAGCTATCACAATACCAGACCGGAGATCAGTTAGTCGCAATGTGGAGAGTAATAAGGGTAATAAGGATAAAATTCTAATGATAATATGAATAAAATTTTAGAGCTGAGTAGTATATAGATGAATTTAGTTTGCTAACTGGTAGTGAAGATTGTGAGAGAGGACCGAAGTGTAAGCAAGGGAGAAGAAACAGGGATAATAGGCGAGATAGCTTAATTGAGTGACCTGAGGAGATGGCAATGATAACAACTAGCAGGTCTCAAGATACGCATCATAAACAGCTTGTCCAAGAGGGAGATGATAGTCCGTATGTGAGTACGTGATTATCAAGTTTCTTCTTGAAGCAGTCCACTGAGGGGGCTGTGGTTACCTCGGCTGAGAGAGCATTCCAAGTAGCGACGACTCGCAATGAGATAAAGTATCTGAGTATTCGCTCTTTGATGTGCAATCTTTCGAGGATTACTTCGAGGGGAGTGGTGGTGATGCATCTTTAAGATGCACACATTGGGATGGTTTGGCGTGTTTAATATGGTGTACGCCATAATCAGATCGCCTCTGATTCTCCTGTAGCTCAGTGAAAATAATCCCAAGAGCTGAATTCTATCGTCGTAGGGTTTACTTTTCAACCCTATCACCCATTTGGTTGCTCGTCTCTGCACTCGATCCAAGAGATTTATGTCTCTTTTAAGAAGAGGGGGTGCGATGACGTTGTGAACTTCCAAGTGCGGCCGCGCTTACGTCTTAAACAGGGTTAAAAATAATTTCGGGGTGAAAGCACCAAGCTGTCTTCGCATAAAGTGGAGAGTCGCATTTGCCTTGGCTGCATCCCCTACATAGATTGGACTGGTGTAGAGGCTTTCTGTGGTTATCAAACCAAAATCGCGTTCTGAGTACACGTCTTTCTGACGAGCTAGTATAAACTGAACTCGTATTACACGTTGAAATCATCAACCAATCATTTTTAGACCACAATTAGAAGCCCGGAAGCACTGGATGGCCGTCTCATCTTGGTATGGTGTTCATCGGCAGTGCGCATCCACGACTCCTGCTATTCGCAGGATCCTAACCCAGGGCATTTGGTCTTGCGCGCGAACGCCTAACCACTGGGCCGGCATCCAACGGTGTAAATGTCTAAATCTGATCAATCTAGGAATTTTGCGCGACCTCTCCGGTTCTTCTTTGGTAGTTACTGTCTACACCCGACAGGGCTGAACTCGACAATCCTAAATGCACAGTTTGTTCTTCAAACCTATCACCCCTTTCATTTCTTGTCTCTGCTTTCGATTCAAAAGGTTTAAGTCTCTTCCATGGGGGCGGGTTATTTTTAACCTTCTGCTTAGATCATTGACGCCGAGCTAATTTTTTCTAACAGGTCGTTAATCAAAATCAGGAAGAGGAGTGAAACTATGATGGTCCTATATGAATCGGTGTAGCCCATTTCCGCAACCTTCGCGATTAACAGTGCTCAACTACTGTGTCAAGGGCTTGTGCGAATTCAAAAGATATTATGTGCACTAGTATTTTTCGGTCCGAGCAGGATGTCCAACTGTCCCATGCTATGAGAAGATTGCATGAGCACAACCTGCTTTATCGAAACCTATGTTAAGATTAATGGAAATATTAGTTCTTATCCATGTACTCCCTCATTCACCTGTCCTTCCATTACCTTCGACAGTATTGTCTGGTCTCTAACAAACTTTATTCTTCTCATCTCCTCCTTTGAAGATTGGAGAGAGAGAGTAGCTTATTTCAATTCAGCTGAAAGCAGATGTGACTCCAGTGAATGCCTGAACAGGTTCGAAGACAATAGGGCGAATAGTATCACATCCCGGTGACTTTCCTGAGCGCAAGGATTTAAGATTTCTTAGTGCTCAGTTAGGAGTAAGTTTATTATTCCCTGGGACATAAGCTGGCAGTAGGACTGGGTAGTACTCTCAACGTGTAGGTACATGGTTTGACTGATTGGTGAAGTTGGTTTTCAAGATATTAACTATCTCTATGTTTGCAAGATCTCCGCCATTGGAACCTTTGACGGCACAAACACCCTAGTTCGTAGGTTTCCTTTTAGTCATAAACGTAAAGAGATAATTTTGGTTTGCCTGTATTCGGACAACGAGCTTCTTCCGGAAATGCATCCTGTAACTTCGAACTTCGGCACTGCATCTACTTTTCAATGCCAAGTAATAACTACAATTGGAATCCTTCAAAGAGATCTTCCACTTGCATCAGGCTCTTTGTTTCGCTTGTGGCAAGCGTACAATGCCGCGCCCAATCCATGTTCTTCTGTTTCCGGGTGTGTGGTGTGACTGAGGTACATTGTCTACGACAGCATTCTGGATGATGTCTCTCACTGTTTACCAGTGATCATTTACTGTCAGACTCCGCCATTCCTGTGGCCATAGGGCATGTAGAAGGTTCTCTCTCGTGTAATTCGCCCTAGTGTAGCAAAGGTAGGGCTCGTTTTCGTCCTGCCTGAGTGTTTCGTTTATGATCATGTTAAACAAGACTGTGTCATGGTCACTACTTCCTGTCGGTGAATGGAGGTGAACATCCTCGACCAGGAGCTGATCATTCGTTAACAAATATTTCAAGTTGGAGGATTTTTCATCTTTAGTTCATCTAGTGGTGTTGCTTACATGCTCGGTAAGCCCAAAGCTTCTAATGGCTGCGCCTAGTCTTCTTTGCCATCAGCGAGTGGGAGTTGTATCCTGTATTTTGAGATTCAGAGATGGGATGTTGAAATCTCCAGCTAAGAATATTTGATCAAATCCAAGGAGTGGCAGTTGCAGTATTGCCTTAGACAACTGATCTTTAAGATCCTTATTACTTGAGGGGGGGCGGAAAATCCTGATCAAGTACCTTGTCCCACTTGTGTTGAAACAACATCATCGTTATTCTGTCACATTGGTTAATTCGAGGCTGTGTGGTGTTACTGCCTTGAAACTGCCATTCCCCCTATCTTGTGAACCGCATCGTATAGAACGTGTCAGGCCTTGCAAGCTCGTATCGTCGTCTGCATTATCGAGGTATAGTGATGTTCTATTTAGGGTTATGATCTTTAGATCCGTTTCAGAGCACATACCCCTGATCTCTTCTTACTACCCCCTGCAGTCTTCTCGTGTTGCTTTGGCGGCACATAATGGCTTGTATCATCTAGTAGTGCACCGTTACTGTACCAGCCGAGCTGGTCAGTTCTGTCGAAACTGGAACTCTCACTTCCTCGTTTGCAGTGTCCTGTATCAGTTAGGATTATGCTCTTGAGATCTATCTGAGATCAAGTGTTCCTGATTTCTAGCATCTAACTCCTTATTCCTCTTGCGTCGGTGATTTATCGCATTCCCATCATCACAAATGCACCTCTGCAGCAATAGCCCTTGTCGGGTTTTTAGGCAAGTTGTTCAAACTGAGTTGGTCAGTTCTTTGGGAACTTGCGTCTGCGATCGATCGGTGAGATTATTATCTTCGTGTCTTGTGCCAGAGGTTGTCGGTCTAGGTCAACTGTCAACTTCATGAGCTAATTTTCGCGTCCCTATTGTTGTTTTACAGATCTAGGTCGGCTTTCAGGCCACCCAATGAGGTTACAGAGATCGTTCTTCCAGCAATACCAAGCCTGAAATCCTCAGTTAGGTCTTCCACATTTCTGAAGTCCTCAGATATCGTGAGATATGATGAACGAGGCAGCCAGGAAATGCATAGTGCCATGGTGACGTGAAGGCTCAGGCTACATTTTAGCCATCACCTCCGTTGCATGTCATGCGCGTGACCTTCATCCAAGTTATCACTAGACAGTTTGTGAACGCCGTGAACTACCAGACTCGTCTGCCCTTTGGTGCCTTGTGATATCCTGGCTGCTGCTCGCAGTGACTGCGGTGAGGAAAACCTGACCGAAGGTCTCTGGGATATGAGGAGGGTATCCTCGGCAAGCTTTTCCCAGTCTAAGGTTACCGTCATTGGAGAGGGTTTCCCTTTTGAGGTGTTCTGGCCTTCGAAAAGACGACATATTTTGGCCGGGATATTGCACATTCTGCTGACTTGGCAGTACTTATCCCATTTTCTTTATCAGAGGCAACCCCACTTTCCAGTAAGCTACCCTCCAACACTGGAACAATGAATAAAATTAGTGAATTCAGTTTTAAATCCTTGTCACTAGTTTGTAACATTTTGCGAGTAGCGACGTTGCCGTTTCTTTTTCTGGCACTCACCCGCTGTTCCATACTGTTAACAGATACTAGGGGGTTTATAACAGCTGGCAGTTTTGTCTGTGTGTTGTTTTGGGTTATGGCTTTATTTGTAGCCTTTTTCATTGGTACAGCGCCGGGTGATTTAGGTTTACCTTTAAGGATTTTTGGGTTGATTTGTGGCGGAGCCTGTGGCTTCGCTAATATTGAATTTTTCTTCGCCTCAGTTATTCCGCATAGTGAACGGACATACCAGAACCACAGACAGATGTGACTCAGCATGAACCCTTCGTACTCTCGAGACGCTGTAGTGTCATACTGGTAATGGACTCATGTACTGCAGAAATTTCTTTCAAAAGCTGAATCACTGGTTTTCACCGCCATCGAGCAGGCGATTCGGTTATCCTTATGAGATTTTTGAACAATTACCTGTGTAGACTGAACCTTCGGGCGCCCTTTTCTCCCATTCTTATTCTACCTACTGGCTTTTCTAAGAGTAAGAACCTGAAGATTATTGTCTTGGATTTTGTGTTGGGGACTCAGTGAACGTTTTTTGGTAGAGTGGTCTGAATTGTGAACATTACTCCAAGGTACGTTTTCAGCTTTTTCGCAACTCTGCGTTCAACACTGGGATTTTTGACTCACTAATATGCTCGTAATTCATACCTCTACTGGCTTTCCTAGTTGTTATATCTTAAAAGTGGTAACAACCTTATTACGTAAAATAATACCTGAGAGATTAAAAAGTGAAGAGACGAGAAAATTGGGAGGAAAAATAAGTGAGATAGGAGATTTGTAAGGAGGAAAATAGTATTAATAAATATGAATACGAAAGAATCAAACCCAAAAGTACATCAAAAGTCGGAACTTTATCTTTGACTGTCATAGAAAGCAACTTCGTGTGGATCCAGTAACTCTTCTACAAGTACTGCAGAAGCAACTAGAAAGAGGACAGTTAGACCTACAGCATAGTAATTCTGACTTGGAATGATTCCGATTGTCCGAATTGGTACTCATATTGTCAACGAATGAATAGAGGTAAATTCTAAATCTTCGGGAATGATTAAATGCTCCTCTATAAACTAATAAATGGTCTTTCGTTCGTAAAATACCGCCCAACTATGAACCACGACACTGCTTACAGACTTAGAAACAACGCATATACACTATTAACGGCAAAACACAAAAAATCATTGCGTTGTAATTTCTTTGTAATACGATACAGTCTACTGTGGAACAGGTTGCCAATTACTATCCGTATTTGTGACACAATCACTAAGTTCAAGAAACAAGTCATGCTGTTGCTAGACTCTAAAGAGATATACCGACTATTCCCGGAACTCACACAAAGTCCCCAGGCACTCTTTTATGGTCCACCAAATATTTAGATGAACCTCGGAAACGAATTATAGACTATGAACACATTGTGTTCTCATTACCACCCATACATGTATCATGAAATGATAGACGAATCCCCCTGCTCCTACTAACAGTAATAGGTTACGCCTTTGAAGTGTTACCCGTGACTTTTCTCTGAATTTAAATTCCGATTATTATTTTCATATCTTCAAAGCAGTTTTAGTTTTTATTTCTAGTAGACAGACAAATTGAAAAGCCTGTAGATGCTGACTAACTACTGTCAATTACAAGGAACTCAAACACCGTGTATCGTTGTGAGTATCTTCTTATTTAAGTATTAACAGTTTAACTAATTTTTATTTCCCCAATTCATTAACATGCAAACACCTTGCCTGCTTACCAACTTATCGCTTTACTCATTAATTTTTAACATTATTTCAACTCTTTTTTTTCACTTTCTCCTCGTTCCAGCTCCCTGTCCTTCCTATTTCCAAACTACCCATTAACTGACTCATCTTACAAATTATACCATTCGTTTACTTAAAATCAGTGTGATATGCTATGTGGATATATTATCTGGCAAAGTTGTCTGGATTGCTTGTAATGTTGGAGCTAGTAGAGAATGTTAATTCCGATAAGGTGTACAAAAAAAAATTGAGAGTAGACTAGAGACCATTATTTACAATTAACCATTAAACGTAAGAGAGCCCAACATCACAAAAGGAGGGAGGGTGGTGTATCGGACCAGCATTCATGACGGTGGGGCGATAACCTCAATCTACCCATGTCTGTGTGGCAGAACATTTTGTTTGCTTACGGCTCCTTACGATATAGCAGGATGTAACAAATCAGTGATATTGATGTTACATTTTCCCAGTTAACCTCGTCTACAACCCATGTCTGTAACCTTGCACTGGTTTTTACTTCCTACCGAGAAATCCTATTACAAGCTGGTCTGGACAACTATACTAAAAATAGAGCTCATTCATAAATTCTTGAGCCTCAGAGTTAAAAATAAAAAGAATAAATAAAACCAAAAATTTATATCACTGATCCTCTTTATTATATTTTGTAAATCAACTTTATTACTAACAACTTGGTTCTTCTGAATTTCCTCTATTCATTCGACTAACTTCTCATTAGTTATCTCACTACTGAAGTGTCTTCATTAACCTACATAAGCGCAGGTGTAAAGTGTTCTGATATTAAAAATGTTTGGGTAAACATACCTTTGTTTTATCCATAAACGTTTGTGCAAAGCCGTTGTTCGGCTTTGAACATGAATATTTTCTGTTCTGCTCCTCGTCCCGTTTTCTTTATTCCTCTTTTTTCAGAACCTTATTCCAATCCACATATATTAGTCTGGATATTTGTAGTAGACTTGGTTACCCTACCCAAGAACATGTGAAATCATTAGCTGACGAATATTAACCAGACCTTTGTACATTTACCGCATCAATTCTTGTTATATGAAAACCCATCTGTACCATGAATCGTTTCTCAGTCCATAAGATGATTGTCGTAACGCAATTACTCGCTTTGTACATTCCATCTTTAAGAAAACAATGAATCTCGTGAAAAGTTTCAGTAACTGTATACCGTTTTAAAAAAAATATGTTGCTAATCTTAACATTTTGATCTTGCCTGTAAATTGGCATATCTCTTGTAACACGTTTGTTATTTGAGAATAAATTATCATTATTATTATTAAATATCTCAATTTGGTGTCGAAAACTGGATTGTTTCCTGTAAATGATATTTCGTCAATGAGGAAACTTCCTTGTCCTTAACCAGGATCGACACAGACAGATTTACTGGCTGGCTTTTCGAAAAGTTTATCTAGGACCCAGTGACAGTCTACCGGTCCCACAAACTACATTTAGCTTAACAATAAACCAACAATGTTGAAGTGCAAATTATACCTGAAACATAGGTCTATCTATCAGAGTTTATGATATCTTGCATAACCTTTTAAGCATGGAGAAGCTAATCTTTACGCAGTAGAGGTGTGGACGACTTTCACCAGCTAGTGTATACCACTGTATAAAGTTCTATCTCTCGAGATCACTTACTTACGCTTTTTGCCCCCAATGAAGCAGGGGCCGACCACCAATTTCCTTCAACCAACTCTGTCCGGAGCTTCGCTTCCCAGTTTTGTCCCATTTTGTTCATTTTCCTCATGTTTGTCTCGATTTCTCGTTGTACTGTGCTTCTTGGCCTTCCTCTCTTCCTTTTAAACTAGAGGGTCCCAAGTGAAGGCTTGTCTCGTGACGCATTTTTGTGCTTTCTGCAGTGTGTCTTATCCACTTCCACCACTTCTTCCCGATTTCCTCCTCCACTTGAATCTGGTTTGTTCTCTCACATAGTACGTTGTTGCTGACAATGTCTGGCCAACGAATACGAAGTATTTTGCGTAGACAACTGTTAATAAATACTTAAATCCTCTGGATGATGGCTTTGTTATTTGTCCGCGTTTCTATTCCATACAGTAGAACTGTCATGACATTTGTATTGAAAATCCTGATTTTGGTGTTTGTTGACAGTTATTTGGAGACTCAGATGCTGTTCATTTGTAGAAATGTAACCCTTCCTTTGCTGATCCGCTCATTCACATCTGCATCGGATCCACCATGTTTGTCGCTGATGCTGCCCAGTTATGCAAAGGCGTTAACGTCCTCCAAAGGATCTCCATCAAGAGTGATCTGGTTGGCGCATGTTGTGTTGCATCGGAGAATTTCGCTTTTCACTTTATGTATGCTGAGACCTGCTTCTACACTGGTCGTATTCTCTTGCATTTTTTGTTGCGTGCGCGGAAGAGAGCCAGATCGTCTGCAAAGTCCAAATCGTCTAGCTGCATCCTAGCTGTCCATTGGATACCGTCGATCATTAGCAGAAAGAGAAATGGTGTGAGTGAGCAACCTTACCTGACACCGGTCCTCACCTTGAACGAGTCTGTCAGTTGTCCTCCGTGCACGGTTTTGCGGTTTAATCCATCGGAAGAACTCCATTTGATGTTGATAATTTTCTCAGCCCCGCCATCGTGTCGAAGAAGCCTCCATAGTGATATCCTGTCAAAGCTATTGAATGCTTTCTCGTAGTAAATGATGTGGATGTTGAGTGGTGAGTTCCATCCAGTGGGTTGATTCTCACGGAGACCAGCATGTTGATCTTGAAGTTGGGCGTCTACGAATTCCATTCTCTTTAACAACACTGTTGAAGACTTCCCGGTACTGAGGGAAAAGTGATGCCTCTGTAGCTCTCATTTTCGCTGAGATCGCCTTACTTTGGTATTTTCATCAGGTATTCTTCCTTCCATTCTGTAGGTAGTTGTCCTTGATCCCAAACCTTGTTGAAGAGAATGTTGGATATTTTCGCAGTCGCTGCCACGTCTGCTTTCATTGCCGCTGCTGTTATTTTGTCTGGTTCCTCTGCTTTGCCGCTCTTGATTTATCTGATGGTCATACTGATCCATTCGATGGTTGGTGGACTAACATTAATTGGGTAGGTCTGTGGATGCTGCTTCGATGTTGAGTGTGTTCAGTGGAGCTGGTCGGTTCAAGAGTTCATTAAAATGTTCCCCAGTGTTGTTTATTACTCCGCCTTTCTTGCTTTTCATTGGTCGTTCTGATTTACGATAGTTTCCAACGAGTTTCCTTTTCGTATCGTACAACTGTCTTAGGTTTCCTTCTCTTGCATCCTTTCCCGCTGTTATTGCTAGATGGTCCACATATTGTCAATTGTCGGCTCTGGTGCTCCTATTTATTTGCTTGTTTCCTTCTGTGTATTCGGCTTGTGCCTTGATTTTCTTTGCTCCTGTTATCCTGGTGTAAATAGCTGCCTTCTTGTTCCTCCATGAATTTTCTCAAGGGTACCAACAGAGATTCATTCCTTGTGATATTACTCACTGTCCCAGAGCCTCTCGTAGAATTGATCTTTACGGTCTTTATTGCACTTGTTGGTATGCATTGCATTGGACGTTCATTGTAATGCCCTCATTTTTATTTTGTAGGATGCTTTGATGATCCTGGGTTACCGAGATTCTCGTCCTACCGGTGCCTTTTGTGCTTATATGGACAACATCAGTGCGTTTCCTTGTGTGTGAGGCACACATTTCTTCATGTTCGGAGTGTAACAGCAGGTCTCCTGAAGATAGTCTTGGTTATTCAACATATGTCTATTGTGTTTCACAGAATTTAAGCACCTCCAGTTTGTGTCTTTTCATCTCTTTAGCGATTCAGAAAGGTCTTGCGGTCTCCCACATTGTTCGAAAATTTGTATTGACTTCAGTTTTAAGGAGAAAACGCGACTGATTTAATAGAAACATTCACTATTATAACCAATTGTACCAGCGATTGTTTTACTGAACCATTTGTTTATTTGTATTTTGTGCGGGCAAATTTTACGTCAGCGTTGCTGCTATTTTGGATACACTGCTACTTGTAACTTCGCCAATGTTTTCTGGCGCGATCTCGGTATCCGTTCTATACCACAAAGTTGTTAGCAAATATATTCTTTCGGATGGATTTGCTCTTCTCCTCTGTCTCTGACTCACGAAGATATATTTAGTGACGAGAACGTAACTGGTCTGTAACGATGACCATAGTCTACCTCGATTCGAGCCACAAAACATTCCATGAAAGAATGCTTGCTCTGTTCGTCAGAAGGGGAATCGATCTCGTGACTTCCGAAGGGACTCGGCTTTCATCATGAGACATCATAACCCTTCTGAATGAAGACCTAATTCTTAGGGCGGAGGTTTATTGGTTTAAATCGTTTTTTATGGCTAGCGCTTTTTTGGCGAGTTAGTTTTCTATAGGATGGGGTAGCCATGCTCATGCCCAACCATCCTCCTTGATCCGAGTTTGGGACCGGCAGTAGCCCTAGAAGGGCGGAGTTGTCCATCTATATATTTTAACAAACAACCTTAAGATCACCGAAGTTTGTGGTATGTAAGAGTTTAACCATATGTCTGATTCGTAAATAACCGACGTAGATTATTGGAGTCATCTCGAGTTGGGTGGGAATTTCGTCACCATATCTGTACGGTAGGATACACCCAGCTTCTCCAATCCTTTCACGCTAATAGGACTGATTTGCTACCTCGGTGACTGGTTAATAAAAAGCCGGAATAGAATAGATTCACGCTACAAAAATTGAGGACACTATTCCACATTTCTGTGCACGCTGGTATCCCGTGACTCTAACCATACTCAGTAAAGAGATCGAATTTCAGCTGTTTACACGTTGCAAGATGTAGATGAGGTTCAGTGCGATTTCACTGGCTCTAAAAACTTTCAGGAATTGTTTAAGCAGTTTATCTCTAGTTCCTAACAGAATTGCTTTTGATATATGTACTTTGTCTTCGTTTGCTATAGCTTGTCTTGAGATATACGAAACAAACCAGTTACAAGAATATCCGCTGTTATACCTTCTGTGAATTTTTTCATATATATGGAATTACTTATATATTGAACTATTTGACACTCCTTTGTTTATCCCAACAGCCGTGTTAGACAAGTGCATTTGCCCGCCTGTTATGTACCAGGTTGGAGCACAGTACCATTGATGTGTGGGACTTTTTACATAGGTTCGTTAATCTTTGCTTAAACCAGATCTCCATATTTAACGTACCCGACTTGTACAATTTTATTTAAAATGATCTTTAATCTACTACTTTATCGGGAAGATAGTTAGTCTTGCTTTTTAGTCAAGTGATAGAAAATTCGGTCCAAGTATGTTATACAAACAGCAACGGACAACTTGTCAGCCAATTAGGTAACAATTTCTATTCACAAGACAATGAAAATCAAACAGTCAAATAGTAGTTTTAATGTGGTTAGTTAACCTTCACATGTCCAATTATACTTATTTGTCAACAAGTAACCAACATTGTGTACTCAGTTAATCATCCCATGGAGTTATCGTCATCAACATACATTAGTTATAGTCATCAGAGGTTAGACGTACCTGTTCGAAGCTAAGCTGAGATTTTCAGTTTACAAAGCAGGTTTAAGATTTTCTTCATGATATAATATGAGTGACAGTTCAGGATTACAAAGTATCTATCTTGACACACTTGTTGAGATTCAGAGAGAATACTACCTAGGTTCCCATAAGTCCTAACTATTCGCTAATACTGGAAGTATTTTCACATAATCTAATAAGGGATTAGGTATGCTCTGTAATTTAGCTAAGGAACCATTTATGATACACTTTTTGTTTAGATAATCGATATCTTCGTTGATTCCAAGCATTCAAAGAATCAGTGTCTATTTTTACTGAATAATAACATGAGTTATCTAATCACTGCACTTGAAATTTCACTACAAATACGTGAGGGCTTATCTTTTTTCTGAATACTTAAGTTAAAACCGTCAGTATATACTAATCGTACAAACATTTATCGCTGGAAATTTGAAAATCCCAATCCAAGATGAAACTAATATTGTAAATAGTATATAAAATAGCCCCTAACGCAATGCTCATCGTTCGATGCTGCTATATCCTGTATGGTTTTTATTCTCTGGTCTCTGCCCAGAGTTTGAAATAATTTTAGTATCATTTCTCCACCCGTAACACTACTGTTGACGTGTAGTAAACAAGTTATCTTTACATAGAACCCTATGCATAATAGAGGAACGCTCATCGTGGTGTGACGTTTGGTTTACATATAAACTGCAGTACCAAATGGGGAAATTAGTGTGCGATCAATTCATTTCCTCATGAGTATTTTCGAAGTCAGCTTGCAGCTGACTTTGGCCATTTTGTTTACCTCCGTAAATTTCTCTTTAACCACTCTACTTTATATTTCTGATAATTTTCTTCTCTTCAGTCAGATTATAGGAATGCATTCAAATCAGCTCCCTTTGAATTCATTCCAACTGCTATCTGCCAGCATCTGTTACTAAGGTCTGAGTTTTCGCTTTGAAAATGGAGCTTGAATCTGATAACAAAGTAGTTTCTACCGTTTCATAAATCCTTCAGAAGCCAAAATGCATCTATGGGGGATTATACAGTAAATTTAAAAAGGTACTGGACGCTTCTGACAATGAATTCAAAGTGATTCACAGGAATTCTCACGAGGCTATCTACTTAATGGAAAAGAAAGTTGAAAATGGATTTTCTGCAGAAGGTTTGTGACCACCGAAATATTTGTAATAATTCTCCAGAAACTCGCATCTCAACCCTGTTAGATCGATTCCATTCTAGACTGGGTTCCAAACCTAATGATGACATCAGTCATAAAGTAAACCAATTAGCGTTACGACTGTCGGAGGCCAATTGTCCTAGTAGTTCTATCCACAAGTACCTGGTTGTTCTGTATCTATTATCCAGCATTAAAAATCGTTCTCTTGCAGCCAAAGAATACCAGAATGATTTGGAAATATCGGTTGCCTCTTTGGAGAATTCATATAACTCATTAAAGGCTATTATTTCAGAGGTCGATGATATGGAAAGGAATCTGATAAGGTAGCTTATTTTGCAAACTAACACGTCAGTTTGAGGATAATTTTAATCTGACTCAGTTTCATAATGTACTTGTGTTAAATAAGTCAGTAAATTGTAATCATTCCTATTTTCACCCCTCCTCAAATCCTTTCGCAGTATACAACTTAGAAAATTGATTCGTGTAGAGATACTTTGATCATTTTTCGCACAGTTTCTAAAATTATGACAACCAGTAGCTGACAGTAAACCCAGAATCCAGTACAAATATTAAGTTATAATATGTTCGCGCTTCTGTAGAATCCCTGTTGGGAAGAATAGTTTGAAAAGAAAAGTTGGTAAACGTTAGTCATATTAACTACTTCGAGATAATCGTTACGAGAATGGTTATGCGTCATGAGAATTATTGGTCAACCTGACGGGTGTTTTAATTATAGTCTGTAAGCTACGTAAAGTCCCTTTGGAATGGTCTGAATTGTCAGCTATTTAGGTGCTTATAAAAATAGGAATCACTTTAATTCAAGTAAACAGAAGGCCCTGAATTCTTTCTGTAAATGCTTCTGCATATACGATACGTCGTCGTAATTCTTAGGTGCGTACTTATAGCCTACCAATCGACTTTTCCCAGGAAAAGTAATGGTTAGACATGTGTTTCCTAGAACTCTTGCTCGAACCTACGTAGCTTATTTTTTTTAGCCCGAATTGTCAGAAATCTCAGTTTTGTCAGACTCGACTACTAATCGTTATATTTCGTGAATCAATCTCATATCTGTTACTAATATCTGTTTAAACTGGAACTACTGAGATTAAAGGGAGAAATAAAGTAACAATGCTCACCTTTAGAATAGAATCAGTCTTGCTTACATTAATAACAGACTAAATGTGGGTAAAATACTAGATAAATTTCAGAAAGCTGGAAAATTAGATAAACTCGTAGCGGGTATCTTATAACACGTTGTGTTCATCCCATTTGTACTCAGAGCACCAAAGTCCTGAAGCTTTTGTGAGTAATACAAATCGTCACCATATTGTTTGGTTATTCTCATAAGTTACTTTTTCAGTTCAGTGTTCTACTAAAATGGAGCCCATGTAAAATTGCTGAGTTTGCCATGATAAGCTACATCGTGTCCGTTATGTCGTTATGTTCAGTCTCTCAGATTGTCAGATGCTAACTACCTGTAATTGTCCCATTACATCATCGGGTACTTTTTTGGTAAAATAAAACTATTCCTTGTACAAGTCACTATAGTTTTAAGATATTGTTGCATTACTTATTTTTAATGACTATATTCACTGTACCATAAATCAACTAGGACTGGTCAGCCTTTTTTCTAGTAAACTCAAGTTCACACGTTAAATATTCCCTGGAAGAGATGTAAAAAAATAGGCGCTTATTCGTTATTTCTGATGTTTATTTTTTTCCGAATGATGTTTAATCACATATCCAAAGTATGTAGCTGATTTAAGTAGTCCCATTAGGCGATCATGCAGTCAGTCAACAACAACGTAGAACATCGTACATACGTACATCAGTTCAAGTTGCCATACCACATTAGCACTGAGATGCAATTGTCACTTCAAATCCCATTATAGTAGAGGTAGTAGAAGTATTAACAGTAATCGGAAAGACTAGGGTTCTACGATATTACTCAAGAAGTAAAATCTAGTGAAACTTAGGAAGAAAAAGATAAAAGTGATGAGGAACTCTGAAGGTTAGGATTTGAGAGAACACAAAAAGTGGATGCAATTGGCACTTTGTTACTCTATGACGCTTTGTTTACGAAGCTAGATACATACTAGACACAATTATTTAGTAACATTCGTAAACGTTGATGGAAGTGCCGTATAGGAAAATACTCCAATGAAGAAAGTTGAGGAAAACCTTAAAATTACTGAGTTTCGTAATTACTGTTTAATGATAGATTTCATGTTTTGAGAGCAAATAAATTTTTTCGTCATTTGTAGGTTTTCCAATGATTGGTGTCTTTCTCAAGAGAGCATACTATCAGATATGCGTTCCATGCAACATATTAAAGAAAAGTATTCGAGTTTGTCGAAATCCCTAAGTGATTCAGACCGTCAATTAAGTGTAAGTTGCTTTATTGATATAACATTATTGTTATTGATAGAATTTATTGTCATCTGTGGAAAAAGCACCTGATCAGCGCCTTCTGATTTCATGGAAGAAGGTGTGTTCTGTTTGTCTATATACTTTATCAATCCTATTAGGAAATTGAAAAACTTCAAGATCGGAAGACAATATTGTCTAATCGTGTTGACCAGTATATGGGAATTGATACCGTACAGTTGATCTTTTATATAATGTGTTGCTTTTTAGGATACCGCAAAAGCTAAAAAACAATTAGGTGATGCGCTTTCTCAAATGGTATAATTACTTTTGTTTGATAAAGCTTTCTATACCTTTGCTAGGCATCAGTAGATTCACAATTACAGAAGATAATGGGCTTCAATGCATGGAACTAGAAGCCACCCGTCAGTATTAAGCATTTCTTACACCCCAAAAGTTTCTTTTATCTTTTGTATTTCACTAATTACATAAATATAAGTAGTTGCTACGAAAAAACACCTCTTAACCTTTCGTTGATATTATATTTATGCTGTGGATTTACTTATTAATTAAAAAAGGTGAAAACATCCTTATAGTTTTACTTTTTTTTCCTAGTTAGTGCTTACATAGGATATAGTTATGGTTTCTATATAGTGTGGTTCCAACTAATTTTGAAAAAATGTTAATTTGGAAACCGACTGTAGCTGCATGATTCGTAAACATCAGTTAGAATCTTACATCCGTAGTGATATCTTGTAAAAAGAGTAAATCCGAGATACCAACAGTAAATCCTACGTGACGTCACATACGGGACGAAAAACAGTTGTCAACTTGTGCACCTAAAAGAAATTCGTCGAACGTCAACTGTATGATCAATAGAGTTATGATGATCAGTGATCACCAATAAAACTAATTAATCAGATAACTCATTTAAACGAGAAGTATAAAATATCACTCACATTTGATATTCAACTAACGAATCTGTACTAGCATGCCCATTCACTGATTAATAAGTAGGACATCCAGTCAGTTACAAAGTTGAACTTCGTACTTAAGTACACAGTTCAGGTTGCCTTACCGCATTAGCACACAAACTCAACTGTCAGTTCAAAGCCCTTAGTGTTAGGGATAGTATAAGTATTATCCCTATCACTAGTTCAGGTGCCGACGCAAGCCAATCTTGAAGCAACATTTTGCATTTCGAGAGGAAGAATTGCATCCCGAACATGCGTGCATTGTTGCTTAGGGTAGGACATCCAAAATATTTGGAATAAATTCCACATAACTGCACGAATTTAATAAACTATTTAAAGATAATTAGGTTCAATCGCTATATAAAGCGCTTCTCGCGTATATAACTGAACAGAATAAACCAGTTTAACTTTGCCTTCATTTATAAGATAAGGAGTAAGATAATATAAGTTATAACATAAAATGAAACTAAAGAGCATATCTTGTAAATGTTTTCGTTTATTCTCCTATTTCTTGTTATAACGCGCTTCAAATTGTCTTCCTATAGCCCAGAGAGAACGGTCCTATGTGCTGGAGTCTGTTTTCATAGCACTTATTCTTTAAACATATCACTTAAAGAGGAGTTGTGTTTGCCTTAGCTCTATCCCCTATGCAGTTTGTGCTGGTTTACGAGCCATGCAGATCAGTTGCTTGGGGACAAGTGAGGCGAATTTCTGCAGAGGATGCGAGCTGTTTGTTTTGTATTATACTCAAAATTCCAACTGATTAGGTTTGGACCCAGGGTTTACTACTTATTTCTCTACATTTTTCGGTTATTTCGAAGCTCAAGTGGATCCTCTCCGTCTCTTATGTACCTGTAGATCTTTGTGTTGTCTTAACAGATTAGCACTCCCGAGGTAACTTTATCTAACCGGTGTTTGCGCTGAGGGTTTTCTGGAGTACTTAATGCAATAATACTGCATTCACAATAACCACATGGCTTACAAGGGGCATGTAAATTTTCAGGGAACGGTAAATTTTAACAGAGGAAGTGACATATCCTCCAGGAGACTGAGAACCCGTTTTGATTGATTCGTTATGAAAAATATTTATCTCAAGAAGCGAGATTACAGCATCGATGCTAGTAGGACTAAACCATGCAAGGCAGCAATTGGCGCGTTTTGTAGGTGGTGAGTTACAAATGAGGAATGTTGGCAATCATGGGAAGATTACAGACTGACTATGTTGTTCGAGGAGTATATCCTAGTGAAATAAATTTAAAAAGATAAAGGTTATGGGAATTTCAAAAGACAAAACAGAATTGATGTATCCGTGCCACTGCAGGCGGTTTTAAGCCATTCTAGTAAACTACGGATATTCTCTACTCTTACTGACCATGTTTCACACTCCAAGAGCAGGGTGAAGAAGACTGCCGCACAGTGACCTCGTCCGATGTTTTGTAGACGGATATTAGGATGATTTCTGGTTTGGTGGTTAAGATGTTTGTTTTAAATTCAGTTATTCTATTAATAGTAGAGCTCTCATTGATAAGCACAATCGAAAACTGACCATCATTACTTTAAAGTTAGTTCACACTGATATTTAACCCCAATTTACCACGTGTTTCGGATGCTTAGTTCAGGTGGCAACTCAACCAAAATGATAAGTCTAATATGTAAACATTTAACAGTTTCGTGTTGTTGTGACGGGATAATTGTACACTTCATCAATGCAACGAGTGCCACTGCTCCCTGAGATTCTTACCATACTGCTGAAATAGTGTTGTCCAGTTTATCTGTTTTCAGAAGCTGAATTGTCTCTGGCTCTTCGAAGTCGCTGGTCGAGGCTGGCCCTGGAACAACGGGTCCTTAAACTCGGGACGGTACTTCCCAAGAAGGATGGTGTTCATGCAGCTGAAAAGAGCAGAGACAATGCTACCAAATGAGTCATAACCATTGCATTGGGAGTGTACACGTCTTTCGTAGGTGTTTCTGGTTAATTCTTTGTATCCAGTCGTTCCTAGTTGATACGAATTTCTGGTGATTTACTATGCCATTCTTTAGATAAAGGTACATGGGAATTTTATTCAAGTTAGGCTTTTTAACGGGATGAGTTGTTTGAATAGTATTGCGTCTTTTAATATCATCTAAACAGTGTTTTCATCTGTTTTGTTTGGGCAGATGCTCAGCTTGTCTACTGATGAAAACTCTCCAGCGTTTGTTTCCAATCAAACGAAAGGTCCTTGTTTTCTGAGACAGAGAGACATTTTTGCTATCTACTAGGTGTTGTTTATTGCTACATACCCTGGTGGAGTAGCCTCTCCAAATATATTATTCATGAGACTCCCCTCAAGACCTACACCTCTTACTACGTTATCTTTGCAGTGTCTTTCTAATAGATTCCTACGTCAATCAAGACAACTGCTGCGTACCGAACCTTTTTGTTGAAAATGTGGCTATATCAAACTACTCATATCCGTGACATGGTGTAAAATTGCTGTCAGAGAAAGACCTTTGACAGCATATTTGTAAGCATTTCTAAAATTTTGACCTTGTTCGTAATCGGTAACAACGTGTTAGTTGAGAATAAGTATTATCATAATCATTATTATTAATTATTTCCAGGTTTTCTGATGCTATAGGTCTTGATGAGTAACCCTTGCTATTCTGCCTTTTAAAATAGTTCCTATCATGTCTTAGAGCTAAACATTGACAGTAGTGCAGCTTTTGATAATATCCTGTATGTTGGTAAATTAATTGTTTTCAAAAAACGTTGTGAAGCGAACAACAGTTGGACAACATAATGATTTATCTTTCTTACAAAGATATTAGCATTCACCGGTAACGTTGGTCTTTTAACATGAGTACAGCGTACGCCTAAGCTAAGTCTAGTAAAATATATTCTGGCACATTTTAGGAAATTGTCTTTTGAGATACTAAAATCTGCTCCATTACTTCTGAAGGAATGTAGTTTGTCATTATTCCAGCCTCATTTAAGATTTTATCTCTAGATTACAATGGTCATGAAGCACGTGTGTAAGTCGGGTCAACTCCTGTCGTTAATTTTGGACACCAACTTCTATGGACCGCATAGCTTCCAAGTCTTATTCCCCTTATGAAGAGAGATTTCTGTAATATTCAAGATATTAGAAACTTTAGCAAATGGACTTTCAGTTATATTTTCGGTAAGTTGGTCAGCTATAGACTATGGTTTTCAACATCCCGCCAAATTAACGAAACTCGACCCTGCTTACAGACTCAGAAACAACGCATATACTTTACTACCTGCAAAACACACAAAGTCATTGCGATGTAATTTTTTCGTAACAGAACACTGATTTATATATTCATTTGAAACGAAATCACAGAGTCTTGGAAGTGAGTGATGCAATTAACAAGCTATAAAGGAATTCGCTAACTATTTCCAGAACTGGAAACGAATAACCCTACTGCAGGATTGCCTAAAAAGTCACTTATCTTTCATAGCACTCCTAGTTTTTATTTCTAGAAGTCAGCCAAATCAAGAAGCCAGTAGATACTGTTCAACTACTGTCGATCACACGGAACTCGGATTTCCTGTATCACTGTAACTTCCATCTTGTTCACGGATTACCAGTTTCATACATTTTTATTTCCCCAATTCAATACCATCCAAACGCCTTGTATTCTTACTTACCGCCTTACTCGTTAGTTTTCAACACCATTTTCCTTCATTGTCTTTCGTCAGATGCCTATCTTTACTACCTTCAAACTGCCTATTAACTGATCCATATACTACAGTTTATACCATTAGTTAACGTACTACATGGACACAATCCAATATACAGAAGCTAATGTTGTCTGGATTGTTTGTAGCATGGCGCCATTAGGGAAAGTCTATTCTGCAAGGTGTGCAAGAAATCGAGCGTAGACTGAAACATTAGTAAAAGCATACCACTGAACGTAGGATATCCTTCAATGATAAAATGAGGGGGGGGTGGTGTATCGGATCAGCAATGATGACGGTTGGGCGACAACCTCAATGTACACATATCTGTAGGGGAGAAAAATTTACTTGCTTACTGCTCCTCACGATATGGTAGAATGAGACTAATCAGTGATATTGAAGTCATCTTTCTAAGTCAACCACGTTCCGCGACTCATGTTTATAACCTTGAACTGGTTTCACTTCCTACCAAGCTGATACAGGCAATGATGTTGAACAACAGCTCACTCATGACTTCTTAAGCTACGGCATAAAAAAAATTTAATGAAATACCGCTGAAGCATCGATTCACTGTGCCTTCATTGTTGTACTCCTAACTTGCGGGCTTTGTTACCACAAATTATTTTAATTTTTGTGGTTAGTATGAATTTTGTATTGCCTTATCACTTCACTGTCTACTTCAGTGCTCTGTTTATATATCTACAATCACCCCGTTGCTGTTCTTTTCCTCTCTCTTTTATCCGTTCTCAGAACTCAGTTCGCAGCGGTGCATTAATTTCTCCGCCACGCAAATTTCTCTTATTGTGCATGTACGTCTAGGTATTAAGTGCTTTCCAGTTAACACTTACCAAAAAATTCACTGATGGATTCCGCAAAGTACCCGAGAACACTGATGAGTA
>OX103972.1:34552750-34569236 GCA_944470395.2 Schistosoma turkestanicum | reverse complement strand
GTCGTACTGCTGACTGCAGAGGGGTGTGACAGCAGTGAGGCGTTTCTCTCGGATAACCATCATCTGCAGTGATGCTGCCTTCTCACAAGGAGGAACGGGTTAGAAGAGGTTGGCCTTAAAAATGTCACACCTCACCCTACCTCACGGATTCCTGTCTCCGGCGGTGAGGGTGCCCACTAAGGGCCTTTAAGAACGGAGCTAATCCTCAAAATACCTTTCATAAAAAGGCCGTGCGTGACTGGCCTCAAGCAGTTGTCCCTTGGACTCTGCGGTCACGCTCCCAGGTCTCCAAGACCAACACTAATCTATCTTCCTTTTCAGGTCCCTCAAGAAACAACCTTCCACGGTGTGGGCAGCCGGGAAGTGACAACCGCCCTCATACCCATAACAGCACGCGAGACCAAATTTCTTAAAATCAAATCCTTCCTACACCCACACATACCTCTCTTATCTCCACGACTAACTCTTCTCACATTCCCTTATCTGACTGCACCGCTAATGCAAACAAAGCGAGTTCACGAAACGTCATTCCTGGTCTCTTGAAACCCCGTTCTAGACTACATGTTGGAGCTTTTAATGTACGGACATTGTGTAAAGTAGGGCAACAGGCATCATTAGCTAGGACTTTAGAATCTCGTGCCATCGATGTATGCTGCGTCTCGGAAACGCGCATACAGGATTCTAGTAAAATCATTAATCTGATTTCACCTTATCAAAATAAAGAAGCAGCCCGATTTACTCTTCGTGTATCCGGTAGCCCTGATGCTGCTTCCAGGGGTCTTGCTGGCGTAGGCATAGCATTGAGTCGTAGAGCTGAACAATCTCTCCTTGACTGGATCCCTGTAGATAGTCGCTTGTGCGCTGTCCGACTAAACGGGACAGTAAGGACTCGGAAAGATAGGGACACTCGCCGTTGCCTCTTCGTCGTATCTGCCTATGCCCCCACTGACTGCAGTTCAGACGAGGTTAAAGATGAGTTTTACAGAAAGCTTTCGGACCTCCTCCAAAAAGCTAGGCGCTCTGATATAGTATTAATGGCTGGTGACTTTAATGCTCAAGTAGGTAGACTAAGTGAAAATGAAAGACACCTAGGTGGATGTTATGGTGTCGTGGCTCAGAGAACAGACAATGGTGACCGTCTGTTTTCAACTATGCTCAGACAACCGCCTAATCTTGGCAAACACTAACTTTAGGCATAAGGAAAAACGTCTGTTGACCTGGCGACCTCCAAAGTCGTCTCACCGTTGGACGCAACTAGATCACATCGCCATCAGCCACCGATGGAGGGGTTGGATATAAGACTGGGGCACATGTTTGGATTCAGATCACGCCCTAGTGCGAGCGCGTATTTGTTTGAGGCTTACTGGGACGTAGGAAAGACACCGTAAGAAAGCCTCTTTGGTTTTACTTAATGATAATAAGGCGAAAAATAAATTTCAGGAAAAACTAGAAAGACAGTTAGGCGACCATTTAAGCGATTTCCATCCGGAAGCAGGATGGAATGATATCAAAAAGTCTGTGGAAACAGCAGTGATATCTGCTAGTAAGGTTGACCATAAGGCTAGAATGAAATCGTGGATCTCAGTAGCATCCACCGATCTGATGGATGCTCGAAAACTCATCCCACCTGGCTCTGAACATGATGAAGAACGAAGTCAGCTTAGGCGCAGACTTATAAAAAGCCTACGTAACGACCGTGAACTGTGGTGGGTGGCGAAAGCAAAAGCGATGGAAAAGGCAGCGGCGATCGGCAACAGTAGACAATTTTTCCGACTTATCAAGGAAACTGGTATTAGGAATCCTAGTGTAAGTGAGACTATCTCGGAAAAGGATGGGACTACTATTCATTCTCAATTCAGGATGACTGGATCGATGGGCAGAACACTTTAGGGATCAGTTCAACTGGCCTCGAGCCACTCTTCGGTTACCCACGATCTCCAGTCATCCTGAATGGCAAATCGACGTAAGTCCACCTAGTCTTAATGAAGTTGAAAAAGCGTTAGGAAATCTGAAGCGAGGACGAGCTGCAGGTCCTGATAGACTGACCCCTGAGATATTTAAGGATGGTGGTCCGTTTTTAGCAGCTTGGTTGACTGAGATCTTAGGTAGAATCTGGGAACTAGGTGGAACGCCATCCGAATGGTCTCAATCACTGATTGTCCCAATCTATAAGAAAGGACAAAAGTCTTCTTGTGACAATCACAGGGGAATAAGTCTAACTAATATAGTTTCTAAATTGTTAGCCTCGATTATACTTAGACGCCTAACTAGAGCTCGTGAAGAGCAGACTAGAGAAAACCAGGCTGGTTTCAGACCTGGACGTGGCTGTATAGACCACGTCTTCACACTACGACAGGTCCTGGAACATAGATACACATTTAGGCGTCCTACAATAGTTGTTTTCCTGGACCTAAAAGCGGCATTTGCTTCTGTTGATCGTGAGGTTCTGTGGCAGTGTCTGTCATTGAAGGGTGTACCAAAGAAGTACATTAACCTTATACAAGCTCTCTACTCGAACACCACTGGTCGAGTGAGAGCTTATGGCGAACTGTCACCGGAATTCTCTACTTTAAGTGGTGTCCGTCAGGGATGTCCACTCTCTCCATTCTTGTTTAATTTTATCATAGACATGCTCCTTGATATAACCTTATCCTCGTCTGAATTTTCAGGAGCAGACCTTCTACTAGGTGGCTCGCTTATTGACTTAGAATATGCCGATGACACAGTCCTACTTAATGAATAAGATGACAAAATGCAGGGTCTTCGGACAACCCTAAACAACAATGCACGCATATTCGAATTGCGGTTTTCCTCCTCGAAATGCGAAATTTGGCTTCAAGACTGGGTTTTATCGGCACCTGGACTAGTGATAGGGAGTGAAGTAGTCGAACGTGTAGACCACTTTACTTATCTTGGGAGTCTCATCAGTGCCGATGGCCTGGTGACTGACGAAATCTCAGCTCGGATACCGAAAGCTCGATTGGCTTTTGCCAACCTGCGTCACTTATAGCGCAGGCGAGTAATCCGTTTGCTGACTAAAGGACGAGTGTACTGCGCAGCAGTTCGCTCCGTCTTACTTTATGGCTGTGAAACATGGCCAGTGAGGGTAGAAGACATTCGTAGGTTACTAGTTTTCGATCATAGGTGTCTTCGAAGCATTGCTCGTACATCGTGGGACACCCGAGTGAGCAACGCTGTTATCAGGAATCGGGTGCTAGGTAAGAATGGCAGATCAATAGACGCAGTAGTGACACTTCATCAGTTGAGGTGGTTGGGACATGTGTTGCGTATGCCCAAGCACCGACTGCCTCTTCGAGCTGTTTTGTAGTGTAGGAATAGGTTGGAAGAAAGTTAGGGGCGGAAAAATCAAAACATGGCAGAACCCCATGAAGTCCTTGACGAGTGGACTGAGCCATGTCGGTAATTGTCTACTACCTGGTTGGGGTCCGCGAGATGATAATAATCGATGGTTAGAGACCTTGAACCACATGGCTCAAAATCGTTCGCAATGGCGCCGGTGCATTTACTTCTTTGTGTTCTCTCAAATCCTAATCCTTATGGGTTCCTTCAACAACTCTAGTTTTGACTTTCTAAACTTTTCTCACTGAATAATACTTCTTGAATAATATCTTCTAATCCTAACCTCTCCGATTACTTCTAATACCTTTACTACCTCTTCTACTATTGGATTTGAATTGACAATTACATCTCTGTGCTGATGTGGTATGGCAACATGAACTGATGTACTTACGTACGAAGTTCTACGTTGCATCTGACTGACTAACTGAAAGAATGAATGCACATGCGCCATTGCAAATGGTTTTAAGCCATGTCATTTAGGGTATCTAACCATCGATTACTATCATCTCGCGTACCCCAGCCAGTTTAGTCGACGCTTACTAAGATTACTCAATCCGCTTGTCAGTGATTTCATGGATTTCTGCCATGTTTCGGTTTGGCTGCCCCTAGATTTCTTCCGACTTATTCCTGCATCGCAAAACATAGCTCGACGAAGCAATCGTTGGTTAGGCATACGTAACACACCCTAACTGATGAAGTTTCACTACTTCATCTAGTGATCTGCCAGCCTTACCTAGGACCCGTTTCCTTACGACAGCATTATTTACTGGGTTGTGCCAGGATACACGAGCAATGCTTCGGAGACACCTATGATAAAAAACCAGTAACCTACGAATATCTTCTACTCTGACTTGCCATGTTTCGCAGCCATCAGGTAGGACGGAGCGAACTGATGCTCAGTAGACTCATCCTTTAGTTAGCAAACGGATATCTCTCCGACGCCATAAGTGACGCAGGTTGGCAAAAGCCAATCGAGCTTTCTGTATCCGTGCTGAGATTTCGTCACACACGAGACCTTCAGCACTGACAACTCTCGAGATAAGTAAAGCAGTAAACACACTCAACTGCTTCACCCCTTATCACTAGTTCGGCTGCCGATGCAGGCCAATCCTGCAGCAAAATTTTGCATTTCGTGGGTAAGAACCACATCCCGAACATGTTGCATTGTTGCTTAAGGCGTTCAGATGGCTTTTAATTTTATCAACGTCCTCATCAAGTAGAACTATGTCATCGGCATATTCTAAGTCAACTAGCGAATCTCCCGGTAGAAGTTCAACTCCTGAAAAGTCAGGCAATTAAAATGTCTTCTCTGAAAGCATGTCAGTGCCGAAATTGAACAAGAATACAGAAAGAAGACAACCCTGTTGAACATCACCCGAGGTAATCTCTTCTGATGACAGTCCCCAGAAGCTCTAACTTGACTAATAGCGTTCGAGTAGAGAGCTTGTATAAGGTTAATGTACTTTTTGGTACACCCTTCAATTAAAAATACTGTCGCAGAAACTCGCAATCAACATATTTAAACGCCACCTTTACACATGATCTTAGCTCAGAGAGCCGAGAAGCGATTAAACGCTTCTTAAACGCCACCTTTAAGTCAAAGAATATTACTATTGTCGGACGTCGAGACTTATGTCTGTATACTAGAACCTACCGAAGTGTGAACATTTGGTCTGTACATCTACGTCCGGGTCTGAAACCACTCTGTCTTTCTCGGATACGCTATTCACGGGGCTTAGTTAGACGTCGGAGTATTGTTGAAGATAATATTTTAAACAGTACAGAGAATCAATGTATAATTTTTGGAATTATTAGTAGGTGGTTTAAAATAAACACAGACAGTAAATAATTAACACCTTAGAGAACGTTAACACCTTTACATATCTTGGCAGCATCATCGACGAGAAAGGTGGATCGGACGCAGATGTGAGGGCGCGGATTGGCAAAGCAAGGGCTGCATTTCTACAGTTGAAAAATATCTGGAACTCCAAACAACTTTCAAACAAAACCAAAATCAGGATCTTCAATACAAATGTCAAGACAGTTCTACTGTATGGAGCGGAAACATGGAGAACTACCAAAGCCATCATCCATAAGATACAAGTGTTTATTAACAGTTGTCTACGCAAAATACTTCGTATTCGTTGGCCAGACACCATCAGCAACAACGAACTGTGGGAGAGAACAAGTCAGATTCCAATGGAGGAGGAAATCAGGAAGAAGCGGTGGAAATGGATAGGACATACACTACGAAAAGCACCCAACTGCGTCACTAGACAAGCCCTCACATGGAACCCTCAAGGCAAAAGGAAAAGAGGAAGGCCAAGGAACACACTACGCCGAGAAATAGAGAAAGATATGAGAGGAATGAACAAACATTGGACAGAACTGGAGAGGGAAGCCCAGGACAGAGTTGGTTGGCGAAAACTGGTGGGCGGCCTATGCTCCATTGGGGGTAACAGGCGAAAGTAAGTAAGTAGTTAAACTGATTTCGACACAATTATCACGAGATCTCAGTCAATCTGACTGCTACAGCTGAGCCACCATCCTCAAAAGTCTTAGTTTAATATATCTGGGCCTTCTGCTCTCCCGTGCTTCAGATTGCCCATAGACGTTTCAGCCTCAGTGAGAGTTGGAGGACTTACATCAACTTGCCATTTAGGTTGACTCGGAATGGTGAGCAACCAAAGTGTGGCAGCAGGCCAGTTGAAATGTTCTCTAAAGTGATCTACCTGTCAGTCAAATTTTCTATATTGTGAGTGAATAAAAATCCCGTCCTTTTGTGAGAAAGTCTAGCTAACAGTCGCATTTATAATATGTCTAAACAGTTATCTACTGTTACCAACTTATTGATGCCCCTCTTTGGCGCTTGCTGCATGCTACTGCTCGTGATTATTATTTAAGCTTTCTCCGCTCCTCATCGTATCCAGATCCAGAAAAGATGAGTTTCTGAGCGTCTATCAGTTCAAAAGATGCTACTGAAATCCACCGGTTTTGGTTTACCTTGCTGGCAGAAATCTCTGCTGTTTCCAAAGCTTTTTGAATATCGTTCCAATATGCCTCAGGTTGAGCATCAGTTACAGGCTTCTTTGCAGTGTCCTTCCTACGTCCAGAAAGACGCGGACAAATACATGCTCGCACTAGAGCATGATCTTAATCTAAGCATGTGCTCCAGAGTAAGTGGCAGTCTTCTATCGATCCTCTCCATCGGTGGCTGATAGCAATGTCAGTCATTCAGATAACGTAGAACTTCGTACGTAAGTACATCAATTCATGTTGCCATACCACATTAGCACAGAGATGTAATTGTCAATTCAAATCCATTAGTAGTAGAGGTAGTAAAGGTATTAGAAGTAATCGGAGAGGTTAGGATTAGAAGATATTATTCAAGAAGTATGATTCAGTGAGATTAGTTTAGAAAGACAAAACTAGAGGTGTTGAAGAATCCAGAAGATTAGAATTTGAGAGAACACAAAGAATAAATGCACCGGCGCCATTGCAAACGATTTTGAGCCATGTTATTCAAGGTCTCTAACCATCGATTATTATCATCTCGCGGACCCCAACCAGGTAGTCGACAACTACCGACATGGCTCAGTCCGCTTGTCAATGACTTCATGGATTTCTGCCATGTTTTGGTTTGGCCTCCCCTAACTTTCTTCCAACCTACTCCTACAATATAAAACAAAACTTTTCGAGGCAGTCGGTGGTTAAAGATAGCAATGTGGTCTAGTTGGGTCCAGCATTGAGTTGACTTTTGGGATCGCCATGCCGAGAGATGTTTTTACCTTATGCTTAAAGTTGGTATTTGCCGGAAACAGAATAGTTGCAGGAGACAGTCACCATTATCTGTTCGATGAGCCGCGTAAGATTCACCCGGTTGTCTTTACGTTCCGTTTAATCTACCTACTTGAGCATTAAAGTCAACCGCCACTATTACTACATCAGAGCGCCTAACATTTTGGAGGAAGTCCGAAAGATTTCTGCAAAGTTCACCTGTTACCTCGTCTGAACCGCAGTCAGTGGGAGCGTAGGCAGTGACACTGAACAGGCAAAGGCGTTTGTCCATATCTTTCTTAGCGAATATCTGCTAGGATCCAGTCTAAGAGAGTTAGTTCAGCCTTAGAACTCAATGCTATACGTACAGTAACGATAACATTGAAGCAACAGAGAGGATTTCAGAAACGCAAAGCATATTCTCGATCTTGACGAGCAGAGGTCAAATAAGTGATTCTACTCAGATCCTGAGTACACTTTTCGGAGACGCAGCGTATGTCGATGACGCACAATTCTAAAGTCCTAACCAATGAAGCTTGTCTTATTTGGCACTAGATCCGGACATTAAAAGCACCAACATGTAGTTTATAGTGGGCTTTCAAGAGACCAGAAATAACGTTTCGTGTAGTTGAATCGTTTGTTTTGGCGGCGCGAGGTGTTAAAGGGACGTGAGGAGTGTTAGTTGTGGACATAAGGGAGTTGTTAGGAATAGCAGGAAGGGTTTGATTTTAACTAATTCGGTCTCGTGTGCTGTTCAGGGTATGAAGGTGGATGTCGCTTCCCGGCTGCCCATATCGTAAAAGGGTATTATTCGAGGAACCTGAGAGTCACATCGGATTAAAGTTGGCCTTAGCGTTTTCGCAAATACTTGTTTATTTGCTATCAAATTCCTCCATCTATTGTTCAGCCTTGTAACTTAACTCTGCTCATAATCATGTGAAAACTGAACATCGTAGTGATCCAAGTCGATCTGCAGACTCCTGTTTGTGCCAATATTGTTATTACCTTAGCTTTAAGTTATCCTGTATTTTATGATTTGCAACCCTTATACTAATACCGATTCTCATAATTGAATGTAGCTTGTAAAGTACTGAATAAATAATCTGTCAAATTCACGATCCTTTCTAGAGTATCCTATTTGTTTTACGTCCTTTAAGTGAACTATCTGATTTTATTTAATAATACAGAGCAACTTTGGACACTCCAATGAACAGAAAATGGATGCCCAAAGCCGATCATTCATCTTGGACCCCGACAGAAAAAGTTGCAGAGTAAGCATAAATTGACTAGTTGCATATTTTGAAGTTAACATCATAACTTTTAGCAGATTTTTCGAGTTTACCGGAGTTAGAATATTTAAATTCTGTGAACTAAAATGAATGCTGACTACCTTTCCAATCGAGTGCTTATTTTATACAATTAAATTAGTGTGAGCTGTGATTGCACAGCATTTCATTTTTTCAAAGTATCAAATGCCAAGGATCATTTGAATACACATTAACTTCATTCATAATCTCAACCTAATCATGACATCATTTATACTGCCAGAAGCTTTATCAGGTATTCCAATCCACTAATAGTAAGAATTTCGGTGTGTCGAACAATCTGTGAAACTGAAAGCACACCAATCAATAACGCCAACTGGAGTATTTGTTAGTAGGAAGAGTTCCTCGAAGAATAGTTAAGTTGCCGTAGTGACCTCAGTTAAACTGTACTGTCGTCCATGGCCACCGCCGACCGATGTAGCTACAGAGTCTGCAGGGAACTCCAACTTCCAAAGCGCTTCGAATCATCATGCCTAGATGGCTTACATCCAGCTCTTTTTATGGATATCAGCAAACGTCAGTCTTGATGGACTGATAGAAGCTAGTTCTGTATGTTTGTCATTCATACCACTGTACCTCATCATTAACTAACGACTCATCTCCTTTTTCCAACCAGTCACATAGTAAGCAATTAATACACATAACGGGAGCCTTTAGGCTGACATTAATCATGTACATTCAAGGCACAGAAGCCGGTGTTTTAGAATGAAAACACCAACTGAATTAAAGTCACTACCTGCACATACATTGCCAAACATCATGACTTCTAAAATGGCATTAGCACTGAGTGTTAAGCTTCCTTCGGAGATAACAACGACCAAAAATAAAGTATTGTTCAGCATCCTCAACCTAGAGAGGCTGTTTCACAAGCATACAACAAACTTCTTTCCAGGACTCATTGTAAATACGAAAGCATAAACGGTGAAGTTCAACTGTGTCCGGTGTGATGCAGTTACCCCACGAAGATAATAAATTCTGGTTGCTCAGTGTTTCAGTTGATTAAAATTAGACAATAACACTGTTCGATACCGGCTTACTGGTTAATAGGTTAAGCATCCGCGTGCGAGATCGAAGGTCTTGGGTTTGATTTACACTTGCGAATGGTATATTATGACAAAACGGCCTTTTAGTACTTTCAGGTTCAAAATGGTGGTCTAGGATTAGTAGGTTCGTGATTCCAATTAAACTTCACAACCAAACTAATATCGTGATCTCAATAAACATAGCCCAAAGCGGCATTTATTGCTCTGATTTTCCCTATGCCTTCGTGAACAGAAGTTCCAAATGAATTAATTAGTATTTTATTTATCATATTTACTATTGACTTCAAAATAAATCAAGTTTCTATCAATCACTTGTTCAACATGATTGATATAATCTATACAAATAATATTTTTAAAGACGAGATGAATCTGATAAACGAGGCACTGATAGGGAATGGAAATATATTAAAATCAGCAAACCATCGTAAAGACCAATATACTTTGAAATCTGTGTTTTTGTCTTCTGAATTCATTGTCTATGTCATGCTACTACTATCCAAAGGTAAATCAAGTTGCCCTATCTTAAAATGAAGGTCGTAATTGGTCATCAGTGGAAAGTACTAGGCGGCAAGTCATTACCATTGATAATTAACGCTTATGCTTTACTGAAAAAAAAAAACAGTATGTATGTGGTTGAGTTGTATTTCATTGTGCTTGCGAATTGATATGTATTTATGAATACACGCACCTGGACTCAAGTAACCATAACTCGCATGCTCCAATCGATGAAAATGTATAAATATAACTACTCAAAAATAATGTTAATGTCCTCGCTAGTAAACAGTGTCAAGATAAATGCTCGAAGTTCTAGTGATAAGTAACTGTTGAAGCTCATCTATGTCAAAACTAAGTCATATCACAAATGAATGTGAATGGAGATTATTATATATTTACATATATGTATTTAAATCGACTGTAATTGAAATGTTTGCTGTTCAAATACTGATTGGGCATGCAGTGTAAATCGTAATGATTTTGAGATCTGGAAAAACCGAATTTTTACTCCTGATAGTATAATGGTGCGCATTTCTGAGATGGTTAGAATGAAATTAATGCTTCATGGTTTTTAATTGCTCTTCAGATAATGTCATTCCATAGTAAATGCTAACTACTCCTTTAATTCAAGGTAACCACTTTTATGTACTTTAGCTTATATGTTAGGGTACCTAGTGTTCTCTTAAAATTTTGTATTAAACGGATGATTTCAATTGATAAATGTTCATACTTCTACTGTGTTATTTTCATAGATTGTTTACAACTTGGTTGGAAGAATCTAACAATCGTCCACAATCTGGAAGTATCATTCAATTAGTCACAAAAAATGGTATAACAGAATGTATTCCAGCTTAATTCAAATATAAGCATTTATTACGTTCATTCCTTAGAAGTCATTATTATAACTATTCCCATTTTAATCATGATGTAGTTTTTCCAAATGTTTGAAAAATTTCGGTCTTCGTTTTTTTTTTTTCAATAAAATTAAAATCATTTATCAATACTGAATATATTAAATAAAGATTGCTGATGGTTTAGATTTGATTGTCAGTGCGCAATCATTTTTATCATAACACTATCATAAATAAATATTTTAATGGTGCTTTGTTAATTTCTGATAGGAGACAATAAACACTACAAACTATTTTTCAATTTCTATGAAAACTATAGTGTGTGCTTGGTAAAGAATAGTTTCATTGTTTTCTGTTAGATAGTTAGTTCTACATTATCATTGTAATGAAAATATTCTATTCATCTTATCAAGTTATCAGCCACACTGGATATGTTTCATTTTATGTACGTTAGACAAAAAAAGAACTATTGTCAGAAATAATATTTCCAGTATATATATGAAAGATAAAATTGCATTCGCACACTATCTGGTATGTGAGAAATAATTTCATCAATATGCATTGAAAACTCTCTTTCATCCAGTATTAATCATCACTATGAAGATGAGTAATTAAATTTATAATTTTAATTAGGTTCATTGAAAACCATTCTCGGTATCGTCCCGCTTTCATATTTTGAAATATGTATTAAACGCTTAAAATCAAACTGTAACTTATTTGTTCAAACGTCAGATTATTATTTGAAACTTAAATCTTCTAGCATTACTAACTTAGAATATCAGTTTAGTTATCCGAACTGGGAATTAGTATCTAAAAATAAAGAGACTTTTCGTTTTCAGTATCAAATAACCTATCAATTCTTAACGTATTATTGAACATATAGAACCAGTATTAATATTATGTGAGATTTTATCATCAGAAAGTAAGATATACGGTCCTGTGTTTATTGAATTTATGATATGATATTTCCTGTTTAAAATCACAACAATCACCTGTAGGTTCACATTACTTAGGATTTTCATATGTGAACAAAACAATTCTTTAGTAACCGTCATTTTTCAGTAGTAATTCAACTGAGGTTGACTAACCGGAAAATTCAGATAAAACACATTTACCTATATCAATTTGTTGTTTGTGACTGACTAGTGACTGCTAGCAATGTTCCATTTTTTCTTACCTCTTCTATGAAACCATTTCTAAACTTGTCACATTTGTGTAACAGCAAGCATTGATCAGAATGCTACTTCGATACTATTAATAAGTTGAGAAGTGGATTTCTCAACTCTTGCAAATATCAACGAAACTGTTGGTACTTGAAAATTTATTGGTCAATATACACTGTATCATTGCTTTAATCATCGATAACTTTGAGATTGTTTGCTTATCTGGTAGCTTCCACTACTCTCTAATTAGCATTTTATATAGAGCATTTCTGGTGGCAGATGCTAACTCATTTAAAGCTCACATTCTTTTCTAACAATGATCTGAATTCGATTTTGAGCTGAACTTCAACCGTCAGCTGATATATAACTCAAGGCTATTTCTTCTTAATAATTCTTACTCATTAATTCAGTTTATCTCTAACATTGACAAGGCTCAATCTATTCCTCTCTTGATACAACACAGTGAGATCAAACGAGATGATGGGATTTTATATCTGTGTACTTAAACAACAGTTACACTTCTCAAAAACTAAGAATACATTGACATGTATTAATATTTTGTCTTAATTTATACTTTGTCTAGAAGAAATCTTCACAGTAAGTTAGTTCTTCACTTTACCACTCATTCAGTTTATTATATTTTGGTCTTTATACTTTTGTCAGAATGGATGCAATGTAGAGTAGCTGGTATCAAGCATAATTGTTGACCTAAACTTCGTCAGGTTTGTCTAGCGTTTCCATTACACAAATGACTCTGAAATGATTGACTTACATCGAAAACAACTCTGAAATCGATTATTTCCCAATACTTATACTAATTGTGAATTCTTTAGAATGGGAATATTACAAGTAGTAATTGCATTCGTAAAGATATACATTGAAAATTCTAATGTGATAGTATTTGTAGAATGAGATTAATTCTTATCATATTTTTTATAACAAAAATACATGAGCATTAGAATCATGTCAGAGGATAGAAATAAAAACGAACGAGAACATGATTTTACTATCCATGAATAAATCAAAATGCTGTCTATTATATCCAGTCATGTTTGCGTGTGTGTGCATGTTGTATTTATTTGCCTAAATATGTATAAAATTGTCTCACATGATGTAAAATGAAAGCATCAAATTGTAGTGGAATTCTTAGTGTAAGAATGAGAAATTTGATTGGGAAATAGGATGACTGAAATCTCATTATCGATGCACAAGCTTGTAGCTAAATAATGAAAAATGTCAATTAGTTGTTTACAAGCTGCTAGAAGCTTATTTTTAAAGCTATAATTTTTCATTTGTTGAAAGGATGAAACTTGAATTTTTTCTTAAGATAAGTTTATCAACTATTAAGTTCCTAGAATCAAAATTTTACTGAATGTACACAGACTAACCATTTTTGTACAGCACACATTGATGATGAGTACACAAACAGTTACACACACGGAACGTTATAAAAAACCTCGAATTTCTTTCGATCTCATGGTTGTAGGAATTTAGATGCATTTAATCTCTCATCTTTCTCAAATAAATATTGAGCCATTCAGAAGAAGAATAATGAGAGTTCCGTTTGATAACTATCAGGAAATGTTCCAAAGACCGATACATGTCATCGGCTAGGAAATCGATTTCTCTTCTCGGGAAGCTAATGCATGGATATGCACACGATATTTGTTCTGATTATCCAGTAGCCAAGTAGTACTCGTATTACCCGTTGAAATCATCATTAGAAGCCCGGAAGCACTGGATGGCCGTTTCATAATGGTATGGGGTTCATCAGCAGTGCGCATCCACGACTGGTGGTGATACATCTTTAAGATGCACACATTGGGATGGTTTGGCGTGTTTAATATGGTGTACGCCATAATCAGATCGCCTCTGATTCTCCTGTAGCTCAGTGAAAATAATCCCAAGAGCTGAATTCTATCGTCGTAGGGTTTACTTTTCAACCCTATCACCCATTTGGTTGCTCGTCTCTGCACTCGATCCAAGAGATTTATGTCTCTTCTAAGAAGAGGGGGTGCGATGACGTTGTGAACTTCCAAGTGCGGCTGCACTTACGTCTTAAACAGGGCTAAAAATAATTTCGAGGTGAAAGCACCAAGCTGTCTTCGCATAAAGTGGAGAGTCGCATTTGCCTCGGCTGCATCCCCTACATAGATTGGACTGGTGTAGAGGCTTTCTGTGGTTATCAAACCAAGATCGCGTTCTGAGTACACGTCTTTCTGACGAGCTAGTATAAACTGAACTCGTATTACACGTTGAAATCATCAACCAATCATTTTTAGACCACAATTAGAAGCCCGGAAGCACTGGATGGCCGTCTCATCTTGGTATGGGGTTCATCGGCAGTGCGCATCCACGACTCCTGCTATTCGCAGGATCCTAACCCAGGGCATTTGGCCTTGCGCGCGAACGCCTAACCACTGGGCCGGCAT
Source organism: Schistosoma turkestanicum (assembly GCA_944470395.2). NCBI lineage: Eukaryota > Metazoa > Platyhelminthes > Trematoda > Strigeidida > Schistosomatidae > Schistosoma > Schistosoma turkestanicum. The sequence goes on along the minus strand of OX103972.1, from coordinate 34,554,790 downwards.
ACAACGGTGTTAATGTCTAAATCTGATCAATCTAGGAATTTTGCGCGACCTCACCGGTTCTTCTTTGGTAGTTACTGTCTACACCCGACAGGGCTGAACTCGACAATCCTAACTGCACGGTTTGTTCTTCAAACCTATCACCCCTTTCATTTCTTGTCTCTGCTTTCGATTCAAAAGGTTTAAGTCTCTTCCATGGGGGCGGGTTATTTTTAACCTTCTGCTCAGATCATTGACGCCGAGCTAATTTTTTCTAACAGGTCGTTAATCAAAATCAGGAAGAGGAGTGGAACTATGATGGTCCTATATGAATCGGTGTAGCCCATTTCCGCAACCTTCGCGATTAACAGTGCTCAACTACTGTGTCAAGGGCTTGTGCGAATTCAAAAGATATTATGTGCACTAGTATTTTTCGTTCCGAGCAGGATGTCCAACTGTCCCATGTTATGAGAAGATTGCATGAGCACAACCTGCTTTATGGAAACCTATGTTAAGATTAATGGAAATATTAGTTCTTATCCATGTACTCCCTCATTTACCTGTCCTTCCATTACCTTCGACAGTATTCTCTGGTCTCTAACAAACTTTATTCTTCTCATCTCCTCCTTTGAAGATTGGAGAGAGAGAGTAGCTTATTTCAATTCAGCTGAAAGCAGATGTGACTCCAGTGAATGCCTGAACAGGTTCGAAGACAATAGGGAGAATATTGTCACATCCCGGTGACTTTCCTGAGCGCAAGGATTTAAGATTTCTTAGTGCTCAGTTAGGAGTAAGTTTATTATTCCCTGGGACATAAGCTGGCAGTAGGACTGGGTAGTACTCTCAACGTGTAGGTACATGGTTTGACTGATTGGTGAAGTTGGTTTTCAAGATATTAACCATCTCTATGTTTGCAAGATCTCCGCCATTGGAACCTTTGACGGCACAAACACCCTAGTTCGTAGGTTTCCTTTTAGTCATAAACGTAAAGAGATAATTTTGGTTTGCCTGTATTCGGACAACGAGCTTCTTCTGGAAATGCATCCTGTAACTTCGAACTTCGGCATTGCATCTACTTTTCAATGCCAAGTAATAACTACAATTGGAATCCTTCAAAGAGATCTTCCACTTGCATCAGGCTCTTTGTTTCGCTTGTAGCAAGCGTACAATGCCGCGCCCAATCCATGTTCTTCTGTTTCCGGGTGTGTGGTGTGACTGAGGTACATTGTCTACGACAGCATTCTGGATGATGTCTCTCACTGTTTACCAGTGATCATTTACTGTCAGACTCCGCCATTCCTGTGGCCATAGGGCATGTAGAAGGTTCTCTCTCGTGTAATTCGCCCTAGTGTAGCAAAGGTAGGGCTCGTTTTCGTCCTGCCTGAGTGTTTCGTTTATGACCATGTTAAACAAGACTGTGTCATGGTCACTAATTCCTGTCGGTGAATGGAGGTGAACACCCTCAACCAGGAGCTGATCATTCGTTAACAAATATTTCAAGTTGGAGGATTTTTCATCTTTAGTTCATCTAGTGGTGTTGCTTACATGCTCGGTAAGCGAAAGGTTCTAATGGCTGCGCCTAGTCTTCTTTGCCATCAACGAGTGGGAGTTGTATCCTGTATTTTGAGATTCAGAGATGGGATGTTGAAATCTCCAGCTAAGAATATTTGATCAAATCCAAGGAGTGGCAGTTGCAGTATTGCCTTAGACAACTGATCTTTAAGATCCTTATTACTTGAGGGGGTCGGAAAATCCTGATCAAGTACCTTGTCACACTTGTGTTGAAACAACATCATCGTTATTCTGTGTGTGGTGTTACTGCCTTGAAACTGCCATTCCCCCTATCTTGTGAACCGCATCGTATAGAACGTGTCAGGCCTTGCAAGCTCGTATCGTCGTCTGCATTATCGAGGTATAGTGATGTTCTATTTAGGGTTATGATCTTTAGACCCGTTTCAGAGCACATACCCCTGATCTCTTCTTACTACCCCCTGCAGTCTTCTCGTGTTGCTTTGGCGGCACATAATGGCTTGTATCATCTAGTAGTGCACCGTTACTGTACCA
>OX103972.1:34497289-34552276 GCA_944470395.2 Schistosoma turkestanicum | reverse complement strand
ATGCATTTCCGGAAAAGCTCGTTGTCCGAATACAGGCAAACCAAAATTATCTCTTTACGTTTATGACTAAAAGGAAACCTACGAACTAGGGTGTTTGTGCCGTCAAAGGTTCCAATGGCGGAGATCTTGCAAACATAGAGATAGTTAATATCTTGAAAACCAACTTCACCAATCAGTCAAACCATGTACCTACACGTTGAGAGTACTACCCAGTCCTACTGCCAGCTTATGTCCCAGGGAATAATAAACTTACTCCTAACTGAGCACTAAGAAATCTTAAATCCTTGCGCTCAGGAAAGTCACCGGGATGTGATACTATTCGCCCTATTGTCTTCGAACCTGTTCAGGCATTCACTGGAGTCACATCTGCTTTCAGCTGAATTGAAATAAGCTACTCTCTCTCTCCAATCTTCAAAGGAGGAGATGAGAAGAATAAAGTTTGTTAGAGACCAGACAATACTGTCGAAGGTAATGGAAGGACAGGTGAATGAGGGAGTACATGGATAAGAACTAATATTTCCATTAATCTTAACATAGGTTTCGATAAAGCAGGTTGTGCTCATGCAATCTTCTCATAGCATGGGACAGTTGGACATCCTGCTCGGACCGAAAAATACTAGTGCACATAATATCTTTTGAATTCGCACAAGCCCTTGACACAGTAGTTGAGCACTGTTAATCGCGAAGGTTGCGGAAATGGGCTACACCGATTCATATAGGACCATCATAGTTCAACTCCCCTTCTTGATTTTGATAAGCGACCTGTTAGAAAAAATTTAGCTCGGCGTCAATGATCTAAGCAGAAGGTTAAAAATAACCCGCCCCCATGGAAGAGACTTAAACCTTTTGAATCGAAAGCAGAGACAAGAAATGAAAGGGGTGATAGGTTTAAAGAACAAACTGTGCATTTAGGATTGTCGAGTTCAGCCCTGTCGGGTGTAGACAGTAACTACCAAAGAAGAACCGGAGAGGTCGCGCAAAATTCCTAGATTGATCAGATTTAGACATTAACACCGTTGGATGCCGGCCCAGTGGTTAGGCGTTCGCGCGCAAGACCAAATGCCCTGGGTTAGGATCCTGCGAATAGCAGGAGTCGTGGATGCGCACTGCCGACGAACACCATACCAAGATGAGACGGCCATCCAGTGCTTCCAGGCTTCTAATTGTGGTCTAAAAATGATTGGTTGATGATTTCAACGTGTAATACGAGTTCAGTTTATACTAGCTCGTCAGAAAGACGTCTACTCAGAACGCGATTTTGGTTTGATAACCACAGAAAGCCTCTACACCAGTCCAATCTATGTAGGGGATGCAGCCAAGGCAAATGCGACTCTCCACTTTATGCGAAGACAGCTTGGTGCTTTCACCCCGAAATTATTTTTAACCCTGTTTAAGACGTAAGCGCGGCCGCACTTGGAAGTTCACGTCATCACACCCCCTCTTCTTAAAAGAGACATAAATCTCTTGGATCGAGTGCAGAGACGAGCAACCAAATGGGTGATAGGGTTGAAAAGTAAACCCTACGACGATAGAATTCAGCTCTTGGGATTATTTTCACTGAGCTACAGGAGAATCAGTGGCGATCTGTTTATGGCGTACACCATATTAAACACGCCAAACCATCCCCATGTGTGCATCTTAAAGATGTATCACCACCAGTCGTGGATGCGCACTGATGAACCCCATACCATGATGAAACGGCCATCCAGTGCTTCCGGGCTTCTAATGATGATTTCAACGGGTAATACGAGTTCCACTTGGCTATTGGATAATTAGAACAAATATCGTGTGCATATCCATGCATTAGCTTCCCGAGAAGAGAAATCGATTTTCTAGCCGATGACATGTGTCGGTCTTTGGAACATTTCCTGATAGTTATCAAACAGAACTCCCATTATTCTTCTTCTGAATGGCTCACTATTTATTTGAGAAAGATGAGAGATTAAATGCATCTAAATTCCTACAACCATGAGATCGAAAGAAACTCGAGGTTTTTTATAACGTTCCGTGTATGTGTAACTGTTTGTGTACTCATCATCAATGTATGCTGTACAAAAATGGTTAGTCTGTGTACATTCAGTAAAATTTTGATTCTAGGAACTTAATAGTTGATAAACTTATCTTAGGAAAAAATTAAAGTTTCATCCGCTCAACAAATGACAATTTATAGCTTTAAAAATAAGCTTCTAGCAGCTTGTAAACAACTAATTGACATTTTTCATTATTTAGCTACAAGCTTGTGCATCGATAATGAGATTTCAGTCATCCTATTTCCCAATCAAATTTCTCATTCTTACACTAAGAATTCCACCACAATTTGATGCTTTCATTTTACATCATGTGAGACAATTTTATGTATATTTAGGCAAATAAATACAACATGCACACACATGCAAACATGACTGGATACAATAGACAGCATTTTGATTTATTCATGGATAGTAAAATCATGTTCTCGTTCGTTTTTATTTCTATCCTCTGACATGATTCTAATGCTCATGTATTTTTGTTATAAAAAATATGATAAGAATTAATATCATTCTACAAATACTATCACATTAGAATTTTCAATGTATATCTTTACGAATGCAATTGCTACTTGTAATATTCCCATTCTAAAGAATTCACAATTAGTATAAGTATTGGGAAATAATCTATTTCAGAGTTGTTTTCGATGTGAGTCAATCATTTCAGAGTCATTTGTGTAATGGAAACGCTGGACAAACCTGACGAAGTGTAGGTCAACAATTATGCTTGATACCAGCTACTCTACATTGCATCCATTCTGACAAAAGTATAAAGACCAAAATATAATAAACTGAATGAGTGGTAAAGTGAAGAACTAACTTACTGTGAAGATTTCTTCTAGACAATGTATAAATTAAGACAAAATATCAATACATGTCAATGTATTCTTAATTTTTGAGAAGTGTAACTGTTGTTTAAGTACACAGATATAAAATCCCATCATCTCGTTTGATCTCGCTGTGTTGTATCAAGAGAGGAATAGATTGAGCCTTGTCAATGTTAGAGATGAACTGAATTAATGAGTAAGAATTACTAAGAAGAAATAGCCTTGAGTTATATATCAGCCGACGGTTGAAGTTCAGCTCAAAATCGAATTCAGATCATTGTTAGAAAAGAATGTGAGCTTTAAATGAGTTAGCATCTGCCACCAGAAATGCTCTATATAAAATGCTAATTAGAGAGTAGTGGAAGCTACCAGATAAGCAAACAATCTCAAAGTTATCGATGATTAAAACAATGATACAGTGTATATTGACCAATAAATTTTCAAGTACCAACAGTTTCGTTAATATTTGCAAGAGTTGAGAAATCCACTTCTCAACTTATCAATAGTATCGAAGTAGAATTCTGATCAATGCTTGCTGTTACACAAATGTGACAAGTTTAGAAATGGTTTCATAGAAGAGGTAAGAAAAAATGAAACATTGCTAGCAGTCACTAACAACAAATTGATATAGGTAAATGTGTTTTATCTGAATTTTCCGGTTAGTCAACCTCAGTTGAATTACCACTGAAAAATGACGGTTACTAAAGAATTGTTTTGTTCACATATGAAAATCCTAAGTAATGTGAACCTACAGGTGATTGTTGTGATTTTAAACAGGAAATATCATATCATAAATTCAATAAACACAGGACCGTATATCTTACTTTCTGATGATAAAATCTCACATAATATTAATACTGGTTCTATATGTTCAATAATACGTTAAGAATTGATAGGTTATTTGATACTGAAAACGAAAAGTCTCTTTATTTTGTAGATACTAATTCCCAGTTCGGATAACTAATCTGATATTCTAAGTTAGTGATGCTAGATTTAAGTTTCAAATAATAATCTGACGTTTGAACAAATAAGTTACAGTTTGATTTTAAGCGTTTAACACATATTTCAAAATATGAAAGCGGGACGATACCGAGAATGGCTTTCAATGAACCTAATTAAAATTACAAATTTAATTACTGATCTTCATAGTGATGATTAATACTGGATGAAAGAGAGTTTTCAATGCATAAATCTAGAACAAGAAATATTGATAAAATTATTTCTCACATACCAGATAGTGTGCGAATGCAATTTTATCTTTCATATATATACTGGAAATATTATTTCTGACAATAGTTCTTTTTTTGTCTAACGTACATAAAATGAGACATATCCAGTGTGGCTGATAACTTGATAAGATGAATAGAATATTTTCATTACAATGATAATGTAGAACTAACTATCTAACAGAAAACAATGAAACTATTCTTTACCAAGTACACACTATAGTTTTCATAGAAATTGAAAAATAGTTTGTAGTGTTTATTGTCTCCTATCAGAAATTAACAAAGCACCATTAAAATATTTATTTATGATAGTGTTATGATAAAAATGATTGCGCACTGACAATCAAATCTAAACCATCAGCAATCTTTATTCAGTATTGATAAATGATTTTAATTTTATTGAAAAAAAAAACGAAGACCGAAATTTTTCAAACATTTGGAAAAACTACATCATGATGGAAATGGGAATAGTTATAATAATGACTTCTAAGGAATGAACGTAATAAATGCTTATATTTGAATTAAGCTGGAATACATTCTGTTATACCATTTTTTGTGACTAATTGAATGATACTTCCAGATTGTGGACGATTGTTAGATTCTTCCAACCAAGTTGTAAACAATCTATGAAAATAACACAGTAGAAGTATGAACATTTATCAATTGAAATCATCCGTTTAATACAAAATTTTAAGAGAACACTAGTACCCTAACATATAAGCTAAAGTACATAAAAGTGGTTACCTTGAATTAAAGGAGTAGTCAGCATTTACTATGGAATGACATTATCTGAAGAGCCATTAAAAACCATGAAGCATTAATTTCATTATAACCATCTCAGAAATGCGCACCATTATACTATCAGGAGTAAAAATTCGGTTTTTCCAGATCTCAAAATCATTACGATTTACACTGCTTGCCCAATCAGTATTTGAACAGCAAACATTTCAATTACAGTCGATTTAAATACATATATGTAAATATATTAATAACCTCCATTCACATTCATTTGTGATATGACTTAGTTTTGACATAGATGAGCTTCAACAGTTACTTATCACTAGAACTTCGAGCATTTATCTCGACACTGTTTACTAGCGAGGACATTAACATTAATTTTGAGTAGTTATATTTATACATTTTCAGCGATTGGAGCATGCGAGTTATGGTTACTTGAGTCCAGGTGCGTGTATTCATAAATACATATCAATTCGCAAGCACAATGAAATACAACTCAACCACATACATACTGTTTTTTTTTTCAGTAAAGCATAAGCGTTAATTATCAATGGTAATGACTTGCCGCATAGTACTTTCCACTGATGATCAATTACGACCTTCATTTTGAGATAGGGCAACTTGATTTACCTTTGGATAGTAGTAGTATGACATAGACAATGAATTCAGAAGACAAAAACACAGATTTCAAAGTATATTGGTCTTTACGATGGTTTGCTGATTTTAATATATTTCCATTCCCTATCAGTGCCTCGTTTATCAGATTCATCTCGTCTTTAAAAATATTATTTGTATAGATTATATCAATCATGTTGAACAAGTGATTGATCGAAACTTGATTTATTTTGAAGTCAATAGTAAATATGATAAATAAAATACTAATTAATTCATTTAGAACTTCTGTTCACGAAGGCATAGGGAAAATCAGAGCAATAAATGCCGCTTTGGGCACTCGATTGGAAAGATAGTCATCATTCATTTTAGTTCACAGAATTTAAATATTCTAACTCCGGTAAACTCGAAAAATCTGCTAGAAGTTATGATGTTAACTTCAAAATAATACTAAATAAAAGGAATCTTCATCTCTGAAGTACAACCGACGAATACGAAACACACAACAAGTGTGCTTATGTCTATTAAAATTCATTACATTTCATTAATTTACTGATCAGTAGTGTTCAGAGACTGAAGAATATGAAAGTTTGGTTAGATCAAACATTATTTCGGTAAGTTTCAAATGTAATTGATATTAATACCATAGACCAAACATCGGCCCTTTGGTTTTAGTTCTAAGATGGTAAAACTTTTTGGATTTGTGACATGTTTCTTATGTGACTCTGGTGTTTAGTAATTATCATCTATATAAGCTATTCATGCTTGCTCCTTGGCTTTGTGAAAAGTCACTTGAAATTGTGAAAAAAAATTGAATAATCGAAGTTTTTAGCTCAATACATATTTGCAACTAGTCAATTTATGCTTACTCTGCAACTTTTTCTGTCGCGGTCCAAGATGAATGATCGGCTTTGGGCATCCATTTTCTGTTCATTGGAGTGTCCAAAGTTGCTCTGTATTATTAAATAAAATCAGATAGTTCACTTAAAGGACGTAAAACAAATAGGATACTCTAGAAAGGATCGTGAGTTTGACAGATTATTTATTCAGTACTTTACAAGCTACATTTAATTATGAGAATCGGTATTAGTATAAGGGTTGCAAATCATAAAATACAGGATAATTTAAAGCTAAGGTAATAACAATATTGGCACAAACAGGAGTCTGCAGATCGACTTGGATCACTACGATGTTCAGTTTTCACATGATTATGAGCAGAGTTAAGTTACAAGGCTGAACAATAGATGGAGGAATTTGATAGCAAATAAACAAGTATTTGCGAAAACGCTTTGATAAACATACAAGTGATGTCACAGTTCTCTGAATAAATTTATTACAGAGACGTAACTAACATTAAATTAGTACATAGTTATATGACTCTTCGGTTACCCACGATCTCCAGTCATCCTGAATGGCAAGTCGACGTAAGTCCCCCAATTCTTAGTGAAGTTGAAAAAGCGTTAGGAAATCTGAAGCGAGGACGAGCTGCAAGTCCTGATAGATTGACCCCTGAGATATGTAAGGATGGTGGTCCAGTTTTAGCAGCTAGGTTGACAGAGATCTTAGGTAGAATCTGGAAACTGTACGTAATCCCATCCGACTGGTCTCAATCACTGATTGTCCCAATCTATAAGAAAGGACAAAAGTCTTCTTGTGACAATCACAGGGGAATAAGTCTAACTAATATAGTTTCTAAAATATTGGCCGCAATAATACTTCGACGCCTAACTAGAGATCGTGAAGAGCAGATTAGAGAAAACCAGGCTGGTTTCAGACCTGGACGTGGTTGTATAGACCACGTCTTCACACTACGACAGGTCCTGTAACATAGACACACATTTAAGCGTCCTACAATAGTTGTTTTCCTGGACCTTAAGGCGGCATTTGACTCTGTGGATCGTGAGGTTCTGTGGCAGTGTCTGTCATTGAAAGGTGTACCAAAGAAGTACATTAACCTTATACAAGCCCTTTACTCGAACACTACAGGTCGAGTGAGGGCTTATGGCGAACTGTCACCGGAATTCTCTACTTCAAGTGGTGTCCGTCAGGGCTGTCCACTCTCTCCATTTTTGTTTAATTTTATCATTGACATGCTGCTAGAAATAACCTTATCCTCGTCTGAATTTGCAGGAGTAGACCTTCTACCAGGTGGCTCGCTTATTGACTTAGAATATGCCGATGACATTGTCCTACTTGGTGAAGATGCTGACAAAATGCAGAGTCTTCTGACTACCCTAAGCAACAATGCAAGCATGTTCGGTATGCGGTTTTCCCCCTCGAAATGCAAAATGTTGCTTCAAGATTGGGTTGCATCGGCACCTGAACTAGTGATAGGGAGTGAAGTAGTCGAGCGTGTAAACCGCTTCACTTATCTTGGGAGTCTCATCAGTGCCGATGACCTGGTGACTGACGAAATCTCAGCTCGGATACAGAAGGCTCGATTGGCTTTTGCCAACCTGCGTCACTTATGGCGTAGGCGTGATATCCGTTCTCTAATCAAAGGACGAGTGTACTGTGCAGCAGTTCGCTCCGTTCTCCTATATGGCTGTGAAACATGACCAGTGAGAGTAGAAGATATTCGTAGGTTACTGGTTTTCGATCATAGATGTCTCCGAAGCATTGCTCGTATACCGTGGGACAACCGAGTAAGCAATGCTGTCGTTAGGAAACGAGTACTAGGCAAGGATGGCAGATCAATCGATGAAGTGGTGAAACGTCATCAGTTGAGGTGGTTGGGACATGTGTTGCGTATGCCGAACCACCGACTGCTTCGTCGAGCTTTGTTTTGTAGTGTAGGAATAGGTTGGAAGAAAGTTAGGGGCGGCCAAACCAAAACATGGCAGAAATCCATGAAGTCATTGACGAGTGGACTTAGCCATGTCGGTAATTGTCGACTACCTGGTTGGGGTCCGCGAGATGATAATCGATGGTTAGAGACCTTGAATGACATGGCTCAAAATCGTTCTCAAACCCTAATCTTCTGGATTCTTCAACACTAGTTTCGACTCTCTAAACTTTTCTCACTGAATCATACTTCTTGAATAGTATCTTCTTACCCTAACCTCTCCGATTACTTCTAATTCCCTTACTACCTCTACTACTATTGGATTTGAATTGACAATTATATCTCTGTGCTGATGTGGTATGGCAACATGAACTGATGAACTTACGTACGAAGTTCTACGTTGCATCTGACTGACTGAAATAGTTATATGAACTACTTTTTTAATCAAAGGTGGTCTCAAACCATTGTACTCACCAAGTTATACTTCTGTTGATTTAATAGCAAAAACCTACGGAATGGTAAACATTACTAATATATATATATAAATATATATGTATATATATATATGTACATTACATTTACTACATATTGTTTCGTGACTATTTTTTAATCAGTAGCATGTACATCTATATATAAGATGGAGAAGGGTTGCTTATTAAAATTGTTTTCGATAGACTTTGGTTTACAAAACACCAGTTAGGGTATATTGTTCATAGATAGATTCATATGAAGCTATGACATCCAGACTGTAGATGCTACCTTGACGTGGTCGTTGGGCTCGCCTATCATGATAACCGAACCGAACTATATTGGCTGGAAAGTATGTTCCTTTATGTCCTGACAGGCAGGTCAGTTGGAGAACGATAAGACTAAAGGCAGCAACTGAAGATCTGAGGGTGAAGTCGTACTACTGACTGTAGGGGTGTTTGACAACAGTGAGTTGTTTCCCTCAGACAATAAACATCTAGTTATGCTGCCTAGTCACAACAGAAAGAAGCGGTTCCCAAAGGTCAACCCTCACCTTTCCCTAGGACATCCGTCTCCGGCAGTAAGGCCTTTTGAAGAGCGGAGCCAACAAGTTAAAAACTTTCATTGAAAGAGCTGTGCGTGACCAACCATAAGCAGTCGTCTCTTGGGCTCTGTGATTACGCTCCCAGGTCGCTAAGGCCGATGTGACTCTCAGGTTCCTCGAATAATACCCTTTTGCGATATGGGCAGCCGGGAAGCGACATCCACCTTCATCCCCTAAACATCACACGAGACCGAATTAGTTAAAATCAAATCCTTCCTGCTATTCCTAACAACTCCCTTATGTCCACAACTAACACTCCTCACGTCCCTTTAACACCACGCGCCGCCAAAACAAACGATTCAACTACACGAAACGTTATTTCTGGTCTCTTGAAAGCCCACTATAAATTACATGTTGGTGCTTTTAATGTCCGGACCTAGTGCCAAATAAGACAAGCTTCATTGGTTAGGACTTTAGAATTGTGCGTCATCAATATACGCTGCGTCTCCGTAAAGCGTACTCAGGATCTGAGTAGAATCACTTATTTGACCTCTCCTCGTCAAGATCGAGAATATGCTTTGCGTTTCTGAAATCCTCTCTGTTGTTCCCATGTTCTCGCTACTGTACGTACAGCATTGAGTTCTAAGGCTGAACTAACTCTCTTAGACTGGATCCTAGCAGATAGTCGCTAAGAAAGATATGGACAGATACCTTTGCCTCTTCAGTGTCACTGCCTACGCGCCCACTGACTGCGGTTCAGACGAGGTAACAGGTGAACTTTGCAGAAATCTTTCGGACTTCCTCCAAAATGTTAGGCGCTCTGATGTAGTAATAGTGGCGGTTGACTTTAATGCTCAAGTAGGTAGATCAAACGGAACGTAAAGACAACCGGGTGAATCTTACGCGGCTCATCGAACAGATAATGGTGACTGTCTCCTGCAACTATTCTGTTTCCGGCAAATACCAACTTTAAGCATTAGGTAAAAACATCTGTCGGCATGGCGATCCCCAAAGTCAACTCAACGCTGGACCCAACTAGATCACATTGCTATCACTAACCACCGACTGCCTCGAAGAGTTTTGTTTTGTATTGTAGAAGTAGGTTGGAAGAAAGTTAGGGGAGGCCAGACTAAAACATGGCAGAAATCCATGAAGTCACTGACAAGCAGACTGAGTCATGTCGGTAGTTATCGACTACCTGGTTGGGGTCCGCGAGATGATAATGATCGATGATTAGAGACCCTAAATGACATGGCTCAAAACCGTTTGCGAAGGCGCCGGTGCATTTATTCTTTGTGTTCTCTCAAATCCTAATCTTCTGGATTCTTCAACACCTCTAGTTTTGTCTTTCTAAACTTATCTCACTGAATCATACTTCTTGAATAATATCTTCTAATCCTAACCTCTCCGATTACTTCTAATACCTTTACTACCTCTACTACTAATGGATTTGAATTGACAATTACATCTCTGTGCTAATGTGGTATGGCGACATGAATTGATGTACTTACGTACGAAGTTCTGCGTCATCTGGATGACTGACATTGCTATCAGCCACCGATGGAGAGGATCGATAGAAGACTGCCACTTGCTCTGGAGCACATGCTTAGATTAAGATCATGCTCTAGTGCGAGCATGTATTTGTCCGCGTCTTTCTGGACGTAGGAAGGACACTGCAAAAAAGCCTCAAAGGGTTCTATTGAACGAGCCATGAGCAAAATTTCAAGCACAGCTATAAAAAACAGTTAGACAGTCATGTAACTGATGCTCAACCTGAGGCATATTGGAACGATATTCAAATAGTTTTGGAAACAGCAGAGATTTCTGCCAGCAAGGTAAACCAAAACCGGATTTCAGTAGCATCTTTTGAACTGATAGACGCTCAGAAACTCATCTTTTCTGGCTCTGGATACGATCAGGAGCGGAGAAAGCTTAAATAATGATCACGAGCAGTAGCATGCAGCAAGAGCCAAAGAGAGGCATCAATAAGTTGGTAACAGTAGATAACTGTTTAGACATACTAGAAATGCGACTGTTAGCTAGACTTTCTCACAAAACGATGGGATTTTTATTCACTCACAATATAGAAAATTTGACTGACAGGCAGATCACTTTAGAGAACATTTCAACTGACCTGCTGCCACACTTTGGTTGCTCACCATTCCGAGTCAACCTAAATGGCAAGTTGATGTAAGTCCTCCAACTCTCAGTGAGGTTGAAAAGTCTATGGGCAATCTGAAGCACGGGAGAGCAGAAGGCCCAGATATATTAAACTAAGACTTTTGAGGATGGTGGCCCAGCTGTAGCAGTCAGGTTGACTGAGATCTTCTCGTGATAATTGTGTCGAAATCAGTTTAACTAGTAAACTGTCTAAAATATTAGCTTCAACAATACTCCGACGTCTAACTAGGCCCCGTGAATAGCGTATCCGAGAAAGACAGAGTGGTTTCAGACCCGGACGTAGATGTACAGACCAAATATTCACACTTTGGTAGGTTCTAGTATACAGACATAAGTCTCGACGTCCGACAATAGTAATATTCTTTGACTTAAAGGTGGCGTTTAAGAAGCATTTAACCGCTTCTCGGCTCTCTGAGCTAAGATCATGTGTAAAGGTGGCGCTTGAATATGTTGATTGCGAGTTTCTGCCAGTATTTTTAATTGAAGGATGTACCAAAAAGTACATTAACCTTATACAAGCTCTCTACTCGAACGCTATTAGTCACGTTAGAGCATAAATGCACCGGGGCCATTGCAAACGGTTTTGAGGCATGCCATTCAAGGTCTCTAACCATCGATTATCATCTCGCGGACCCCAACCAGGTAGTCGACAACTACCGACATGGCTAAGTCCACTCGTCAATGACCTCATTGATTTCTGCCATGTTTTGGTCTGGCCGCCCCTAACTTTCTTCCAACCTATTCCTACACTACAAAACAAAGCTCGACGAGGCAGTCGGTGCTTGGGCATACGCAACACATGTCCCAACCACCTCAACTGATGAAGTGTCACTACTGCGTCTATTAATCTGACATTCTTACCTAGCACCCGATTCCTAATAACAGCGTTGCTCACTCGGGTGTCCCACGGTATACGAGCAATGCTTCGGAGACATCTATGATCGAAAACCAGTAACCTACGAATATCTTCTACTCTCACTGGTCATGTTTCACAGCCATATAGGAGAACGGAGCGAACTGCTGCACAGTACACTCGTCCTTTGATTAGAGAACGGATATCACGCCTACGCCATAAGTGACGCAGGTTGGCAAAAGCCAATCGAGCCTTCTGTATCCGAGCTGAGATTTCGTCAGTCACCAGGTCATCGGCACTGATGAGACTCCCAAGATAAGTGAAGCGGTTTACACGCTCGACTACTTCACTCCCTATCACTAGTTCAGGTGCCGATGCAACCCAATCTTGAAGCAACATTTTGCATTTCGAGGGGGAAAACCGCATACCGAACATGCTTGCATTGTTGCTTAGGGTAGTCAGAAGACTCTGCATTTTGTCAGCATCTTCACCAAGTAGGACAATGTCATCGGCATATTCTAAGTCAATAAGCGAGCCACCTGGTAGAAGGTCTACTCCTGCAAATTCAGACGAGGATAAGGTTATTTCTAGCAGCATGTCAATGATAAAATTAAACAAAAATGGAGAGAGTGGACAGCCCTGACGGACACCACTTGAAGTAGAGAATTCCGGTGACAGTTCGCCATAAGCCCTCACTCGACCTGTAGTGTTCGAGTAAAGGGCTTGTATAAGGTTAATGTACTTCTTTGGTACACCTTTCAATGACAGACACTGCCACAGAACCTCACGATCCACAGAGTCAAATGCCGCCTTAAGGTCCAGGAAAACAACTATTGTAGGACGCTTAAATGTGTGTCTATGTTACAGG
Source organism: Schistosoma turkestanicum (assembly GCA_944470395.2). Lineage (NCBI taxonomy): Eukaryota > Metazoa > Platyhelminthes > Trematoda > Strigeidida > Schistosomatidae > Schistosoma > Schistosoma turkestanicum. The sequence goes on along the minus strand of OX103972.1, from coordinate 34,539,147 downwards.
ACCTGTCGTAGTGTGAAGACGTGGTCTATACAACCACGTCCAGGTCTGAAACCAGCCTGGTTTTCTCTAATCTGCTCTTCACGATCTCTAGTTAGGCGTCGAAGTATTATTGCGGCCAATATTTTAGAAACTATATTAGTTAGACTTATTCCCCTGTGATTGTCACAAGAAGACTTTTGTCCTTTCTTATAGATTGGGACAATCAGTGATTGAGACCAGTCGGATGGGATTACGTACAGTTTCCAGATTCTACCTAAGATCTCTGTCAACCTAGCTGCTAAAACTGGACCACCATCCTTACATATCTCAGGGGTCAATCTATCAGGACCTGCAGCTCGTCCTCGCTTCAGATTTCCTAACGCTTTTTCAACTTCATTAAGAATTGGGGGACTTACGTCGACTTGCCATTCAGGATGACTGGAGACCGTGGGTAACCGAAGAGTGGCTCGAGGCCAGTTGAACTGATCCCTAAAAAGTTCTGCCCATCGATCCAGTCTCCTGGATTGAGAATGGATAATAAGACCATTCTTTTCCGAGATAGTCTCACACTAGGATTACTAATACCAGTTTCCTTGATAAGTCGGAAAAGTTGTCTACTGTTGCCGATCGCCGCTGCCTTTTCCATCGCTTTTGCTTACGCCACCCACCACTGTTCGCGGTCGTTACGTAGGCTTTTTATAAGTCTGCGCCTAAGCTGACTACGCTCTTCATCATAATCAGAGTCAGGTGGGATGAGTTTTCGGGCATCCATTAGATAGGTGGATGCTACTGAGATCCACGGCTTCATTCTAGCCTTATGGTCAACCTTACTAGCAGATATCACTGCTGTTTCCACAGACTTTTTGATATCATTCCATCCTGCTTCCGGATGGGAATTACTTGCATGGTCGCCTAACTGTCTCTCTAGTTGTTCTTGAAATATATTCTTGGCCTTATTATCATTATGTAAAACCCTAAGAGGCTTTCTTACGGTGTCTTTCCTACGCCCAGTAAGCCTCAAACAAATACGCGCTCGCACTAGGGCGTGATCTGAATCTAAACATGTGCAACAGTCATATATCGAACTCCTCCATCGGTGGCTGATGGCGATGTGATCTAGTTGCGTCCAACGTTGAGACGACTTTGGAGGTCGCCAGGTCAACAGATGTTTTTTCCTTATGCCTAAAGTTAGTGTTTGCTAAGAATAGGCGGTTGTCTGAGCATGCTTGCAACAGACGGTCACCATTGTCTGTTCTCTGAGCCGCGACACCATAACATCCACCTAGGTGTCTCTCCTGCTCACTTAGTCTACCTACTTGAGCATTAAAGTCATCAGCCATTATTACTATATCAGAGCGCCTAGCTTTTTGGAGGAGGTCCGAAAGCTTTCTGTAAAACTCATCTTCAACCTCGTCTGCACTGCAGTCAGTGGGGGCATAAGCAGATACGAAGAAGAGGCAACGGCGACTGTCCCTATCTTTCCGAGTCCTTACTGTCCCGTTTAGTCGGACAGCGCACAAGCGACTATCTACAGGGATCCAGTCAAGGAGAGATTGCTCAGCTCTACGACTCAATGCTATGCCTACACCGGCATCAGGGCTACCGGATACACGAAGAGTAAATCGGGTTGCTTCTTTATTTTGATAAGGTGGAATCAGGTTAATGGCTTTACTAGGATCCTATACGCGCGTTTCCGAGACGCAGCATACATCAATGGCACGAGATTCTAAAGTCCTAGCTAATGATGCCTGTTGCCCTATTTGACACAATGTCCGTACATTAAATGCTACAACATGTAGACTAGAATGAGGTTTCAAGAGACCAGGAATGACGTTTCGTGAACTCGCATCGTTTGCATTAGCGGTGCAGTCAGATAAGGGAATCTGAGTAGAGTTAGTTGTGGAGAGAAGAGAGGTATGTGTGGGTGTAGGAAGGATTTGATTTCGACCAGATTGGTCTCTCGTGCTGTTACGGGTATGAGGGCGGTTGTCACTTCCCGGCAGCCCACACCATGGAAGGTTGTTTCTTGAGGGACCTGAAAAGGAAGATAGATTAGTGTTGGTCTTGGAGACCTGGGAGCGTGACCGCAGAGTTCAATGGACAACTGCTTGAGGCCGGTCACGCACAGCCTTCTTATGAAAGGTATTTTGAGGATTAGCTCCGTTCTTAAAGGCCCTTAGTGGGCACCCTTACTGCCGGAGACGGAAATCCGTGAGGTAGGGGGAGTGTGACATTTTTAGGGTAGACCGTTTCTAACCCTTCCTTCCTTGTGAGAAGGCAGCATCGCTGCAGATGCTGGTTGTCCGAGGGAAACACCTTACTGCTGTCACACCCCTCTGCAGTCAGCAGTACGACTTCGCCCTCAGACCTGGGGTAGGTGCTTTTGATCTCATCGTTCTCCAATCGACCAGCCTGGCATGGTAGGACCTGCAGGAACATAAGTTCCAGCCAGTATAGCTCGGTTGGGTCATCACGATAGGCAAGCCCTACCACCACGTCAAGGTAGCAGCTACGATCGGGGCATTCATTCTTTGTGTTCTCTCAAATCCTAACCTTCGGAGTTCCTCATTGTTAGTGGGCCATGGATGGATTAACGCATGACTGCGTTAGCTGCGCGCTGACTGGCTAATTTCCTATCAGATCAGCGCCTGGTCGATACTTGGAGAGCAGTCTAGAAACTTCTCGCGTTGTTAGTTGCACGCTGATTGGCTAAATCTAATCCGGTCAGCGCTAGTCAATCACGCGGATTACATTCCAGAAGCTTCTCATGTAAAAACTATAAAGATATTAACGTGGTTCCTATTTCGCCTTCACTTCTGCTTCTTACTCCCATTTAACCTTGCTATTTGGAATATAATCTCTTTCCTGTCCACCGTGTTCTGATTTGGGGACTTGTTGAGTGCATTGTTGTCAGAGAATATTAAGCAATAGAGTAGCTGGGTTTATTGAGAGAGATTTACAACATTCATCGCCTTTATCTTTTTAAGTTTCTTTTACTAGGTTCTACCTCTTGAATAATATCGTCGAACCCCAAAATTTCCTATTACGGCTAATACTTCTACTACCTTTACTATTATAGGATTAGAAGTGACAATTGTATCTCTGTGCTAATGTGGTGCGGCAAATTGAACTGATGTATCGACGTACGAAGTTCTATGTTGTTGGTGACTGAGGTTTGATGGTAGAATGACTGTTGGTGTACGCAAACCATAATAGCATGTTAGAAATGTCTACTTTCAATAACTAATGGATGACTTCATTGGTAAGAAGGTATACTAAACTCTTAGTTTCTAAACCACAGAAAACAAAATTTTATGGGAATAAGTACAAAGCATTATCAAAAACCAGAATATAAACCCATCGATTACGCTTTTAAATTTGCAGTACGGCTGTTTTCAAAGTGCTGTAAATGAAAAAGAAGGTATACTAAAGTATATTTAAACCATGCTTCTTAGGATAACACCCATGATACCGAGTAGTTATAAATAAATGACAATGAGCAAACGAAACTTAGCAGACCCCACGAGCGAAGCATGCCAGAAATACACATGGATTTAACAACCACTAAAACAATCTTTGTCTCAATCGGCGAACTATCTTTTTATATATTTTATCATATAAAAGCGACAATAACTTACGGTGAAATGGCAAGCACGCAAGAACCATACGGAAGCCCACTGTTTTGACCCGCCAAACTCTTTGTGAGCTGATGTACTGCTGCCTTAGCCATGCCATACCCTAACATAGCTGCAAAAAACCAAAAACATATCAGGCATAAACCGATAGCAAGTACTGAAACTTAGTATTCAAGTGATGGACATAACTTAATATTAGAAATAAATAATACGTCAGCGTTGTTATTGGAAAACTAGGTCCATTTTGTCTATGCTGCTTTAAAACATGTCTTATCTGTGATGACGTTTAGCTAATAAACCAAAAAGGTAATAACAGAGAATTTTCCTTAGAGCATGATGGGAATTTGCACTAACACTTGGTTTCCGTGGACGTTTATGATATGTATTTGATTATGAATGACGTTTTATGGGATTGTAAGATTAGCTTGTGTTAATGGGAAACGTAAAACGATGGTCCCTTTACTTAAATTCTAAATTTCCGTTGATTTGAAATTTGTGATCACACGTCATAAGATAATCCGATCTAGGTTCGTTTATACAAATGATTTGTTTAGGCGTTTAGAGGCAGTTACAGTAATTTATGAACACAAAAACAGTGCTCGCAAACACCCAGAAAGTCAGTAGACAGAACATAATATGTACTCTAGTATTTAGATAAAAGTTTGCATGTTAAAGTGTGATACAGCTGAGAAATTCAGCTCATAACACAAATAATATGGTGGAAAACCATTCAATTGTGACAGAATATTACAAATATATCTCTGATAGGAACCCTATTGTAAAGGATTAAAAGTGTTCTACAATAACATGCAACTGTTAATGAAATAAAAGAAAACGAGGAAGTCAAAATTGTATTTCGTATTTTCGATGCTGTTACAAAGCACCAAGTGGAAACCTTTACATTACATCATAGAGCTATGAAAGATGACTTCCACACTCGGTAATGCACATCTAAATACACAAGGTTAAATAACCGTTATAAAATATCCTGTTTAAGAAACTCAGAGGAGGAAGCAATGGAAACCTCAGCAGCTACGCGGTAAGTGAAACAGGACCTACCTTTTGCAAATTTTTTTACACGCTGTAAAATATGCAACTAATACTTGACGAACGATTAGCAACCAAATTAAACCCCAATTACAATCAAAATGTCTAAATTACTCTAGATTATCTGGAATTAGATTTAGTGATAAAAGGTATAACTATTAATATTATACCCATTAATTTCGTAGCATTAAGATTAGAACTATCAACTCCGATATAAACGTAAAAAATAAACGACAAACCGAAGGTGTAAGTACATGGAGTAGCCTGTAAAGCAGCATGTGCACCAGTAAGAACTGACAAACCACTGGCTAATAGAAACTTTGAGGCCAACGAGGCAGCAATAGACGAGGACCAAACACATTTTTTCCACATAGTGTCACAGTTTTCCAGAAAATCTGAAAATTTTCGAGTTAAATTACTTTCTATATACCATGTGCAGCAGCATTTCCACCAACCCATCCACCTGCAACACAAAATATCCCATCAACTTTCTGACCGTTGAGTAATGTCTCTAGATTCGTCTTCACGGCTTTTTCTTGTGTAGAACTATTTTCTGAAACTCCAACAACAATATTTTCATCAGCATCAGAATTCTCTTGGAAATCAACAGAGCAAACCCACTAAAGGTCACGAAACCAAAAAACCTACATAGCCTTTATTCTTAAAGTGTTTGACGCAAACAGATCCCAAAGACCCACGGCCACCATACAACAACACACGCTTACAGGACATCACACTGAAGTTAAAAGTAACCTTCAGAACTCAAAATAAACGTTTTCAAAGCGAACAAACAAAATAGTGTGCAGTTATCAATACTTTGTTGTACAGTTCTAAGTAGGGAATATCTCTAATAATAAGTTGTATTGAGCAGTGATGTTATTCACGATACTCAAGGTTTTACCGCAGTTGAATCCATCATAAGAATTCCGTATGATGTTAACTATTTTCTCAGGCACACCACAGTTTCGAAGAAGCCTTCACAGTGTTTTCCTATCCACGCTATCGAATGCTTTCTCATAGTTGATGAAGTTGATGTAGAGTGGTGAGTTCCATTCAATTGATTGTTCCACAATGATCCGTAATGTTGCAATTTGGTCAGTACATGATCGATCCTTACGAAATCCGGCCTGTTGATCTCGAAGTTGGGCGTCTACGAAGTCGTTCATTCTGTTTAACAATACCCTGTTGAAAACTTTGCCTGGTATTGAAACTAGAGTGATGCCTCCGTAGTTCTCACACTTTCTGAGATCTCCTTTATTTTTTATTTTGATGAGGTATCCTTCTTTCCAATCTGATGGTACTTGTTCCTCATCCCAAATCTTCTTGAAGAGGATGTGAAATATTTTCGCAGTTGCTTCCACGTCTGCTTTCATTGCCTCTGCTGGAATGTTGTCTGGTCCTGCTGCTTTGCCGCCCTTGATTTATCTGATGGCCATACTGATCTCCTCAACTGTAGGTGCACCAATATTTATTGGGGGGGTCCGTAGATGCTGTTCCGATGTTGGGTGGTGTCAGTGGAGCTGGTCGATTCAGGAGTTTCTTAAAGTGCTCTACCTAGCTGTTTCGCTGTTCTTCAGTGTTGCTGATTACTTTGCCTTCCTTGCTTTTCACTGGTCGTTCTGGTTTATGATAGTTTCCGGCGGGCTTCTTTGTTGTTTCATACGATTGTCTCAAGTTTCTTTCTCTTGCAGCCTTTTCCGCCGTCATCGCTAGATCTTCCACATATTTTCGTTTGTATGCTGTGATGCTCTTCTTCACTTCCCTGTTTGCTTCTGTGTATTCAGCTTGTGCCATAAATTTCTCTGCTCTTGTTCGGCTGACACTGATTGCTGCCTTCTTGCTCCTCCTTTCTTCAAGTTTTGCAAGAGTATCAACAGAGATCCATTCCTTGAGATGGTACTTCCTTTGGCCCAGAACCTCATGACATGTTTAAGTGAATGCCTCCCTGATCCCTTTCCAACTGTTCTTCAAGGTTGTTTCTTCTCCATTGAGTATGCTTTGCAAAGCCTGGAACCTATTGGTGAGGGCTATCCTGAATTCGTTGAGTTTTACGGTATCCCGAAGAAGGTCTGTATTAAACGTGTGTGATGTTGTCTGCCCCGTTGTTCAGTGCTTCTTTAGTTTCAGTTTCATTTTGGCGATCAGCAAGTGGTGACCTGAAGCTATATCAGTTCCTCTCTTGGTTCTCACACCCTCCATGGTCCTTCTGAACGTTTCGTTGATACAGATATGATCAATTTGGTTTTGAGTAGTGTGATCCGGTGAAATTCATGTGGCTGTGTATATGCGTTTGTGCGGCAATATTGTGCCATCGATGACCAGTTTGTTGAAGGCACATAGGTTTGCAAATCTCTCACCGTTTTCGTTCCTTTCTCCCAGTCCATGTCGTCCCATGATATCTTCATATCCAGTGTCGTCCATGCCAACCTTGGCATTCAGGTCTCCCATAAGAATCGTCAAATCCTTTGGTGAACATTTCTGGACGATTGACTGCAGCCTTTCGTAGAATTGATCTTTAACGTGGTTATTGTAGTCATTGGTAGGTACATAATATTGGACGACGTTCATTGTAATGTCCGCTTTCTCTGTTTTGAAAGATGCTTTAATGATCCTGGGTCCATGAGATTCCCATCCTATCAGTGCCTTTTGTGCATGTTTGGACAGCATCAGTGCAAATCATTGTGTATATGAAGCATTTTTCTCTTCATGACCAGAGTATAACAGCAGTTCCCCTGAAGCTAGTCTCAGTTGTCCTACTTGTGTCCAATGCGTTTCACTGATGACGAGCACCTCGAGGTTGTATCTTTTCATGTCTGCTGCAACTTGAAATAGTCTTCCAGTCTCCCACAATGTATGAACGTTCCATGTACCTAAAAGAATGGTTGCTCTGGTTGTCAGAAGAGGCATCGGCCCCGTGACTTCCGAGGGAACTCGGCTTTCGTCATAATTTTTCTTCCAACTCCCAGAGCAGAGTTAAAATGGTTTGAATTAGTTTTTCTGGTTATCGTTTTTTTGGCAAGTTAGTTTTAGTTGGGATGGAGTCATCAACCCCATGTCCAACCCTCCTCCTTTATCCGGTCTTGGGACCGGCAGTAGCCCCGAAGGGACTACTGACTGAGTTATGACTGATTAGCGATTGACAAATTCAGAGAAGACAGAAAAGATAAAAAAAACCTGTTTTGAGTACGAAATAAATGACAGTGTTTATGATTCTGATACAAGGAACTCAATCATGAGAATAGAATTAATAGAAACCATAATGGTGATCGAGAACACGAAGTTTACTGATAAAATTTACAACGCCATAAGCATTAGAGTTTTCACAATACAGTGATTCTAACATACCTTCTTGCAGAAAGCATTCAATATTTTTCATCATTCCATGTATAATCATTAAAATGTAAAAGTTGATTGAGGGTCGGTGTGCCTTAGAATATCACGATGAAAAAACATAAAATTCAAATATATAATTACGAGTTAAATTGATCAATATCAATGAATTCACGATAATACAGCACCTGAATTTTCCTGAACATACATCATAAAAAACTATTCTATGGATATTTCATCTACACTCGTAAACTCAAAGCACCGATGTTATTGAAGCCGTGACAAGTAGTTCATATATGTATATCGGGAGACATCACACAGCTAATGATGGAGGAACACAGAAAAATAAGTGGATATTTGTCAACGAATTAATTTAATGCACCAATTCGTGATGTGAAACTGACAAACGTTTGTAATTCAAGACAGACGGAATAAACCGCACAAAAACATTTGAAATAATGGAGAAGAAGACTTGAGGATCAGATGATTAAATTTGCTAACATTGCATTCTCCGAAGTGATTTCAGTTACACCGCACCGTACACACATCACAATATATTCGGGAGGCACTGTGAGCAGCGAAACGGAAGTAGTGAGAGTGAAACAATATATTTTCAACATGAAACAGTCGAAAGCCAACCGGGAACGCTGAACAATCAAAACATCTGTTGTATGATCATTTCAAATATACACCACTGTTTCTACAAATTCAATTAACAACATGATATGATGATATGCATTATAAAATTACTGTATATCGTCAGTCTTGCACGGATAAAAAGGAACTGGTCTGACAGAGACAGTGAGCAATGCTGATTGAGCGAATATCTGAATAACACATTCAGTGTGATGATAGAATATTATATTACACAATATGAGGACCAATGTAGTTCGTCAAAACATTTGCAACAGTGACTGGTCACTGCAATATTATGCAGACGTAAACAACTACACATTCAAACACACGTCTGTTACTATTATTTACACACCTACGTCGCCAAAACTTACGGATTTCCTCATTCAATAATTATACTAATCCATTCCAGAGAAATGTTTCAGTAAGCCGAAATTTTATTAATAATTTTATAATATTCAGAAGACGTTTGTTAAGATATATTCGCATTCAAATGTGCGAAAAACGCCAAAATCTAATGTCCTACATGAATTCCTAGTTACGAAGGAGATAATTGAGATCTGAAGTCTAATGTAGTTTAATTAGTGTTGAATCTGTAGGCTGTCACTGTGCCTGTTATGTAAGTCAACTATTCGATGAGTCGAGAGTGAATAAAAGGCACAATTTAGTGCAATCGGCCGATAAGCATGTGACTTCTTCCCAATCTATATGATTGAACATCGATGTCACAACATCATACATGCTGATTCACCCAATCGTAACAGCCGATATTTTTGGTTTTTTCATTCCATTTTACTTTTCTTTCAATTTCGAAGAAGTCATGAATGAATGTTTTAAATCTGATGCTCAATCAATCGTTTCCAGCTATTGTGCTACATTAGTGTACATAACATGGAGTTAATCATTTTGATTTCGAAGTCTTCACTACCTACATTGCAATATGTTGATGCTAGATGTGTCTGGAACTGGCTTAATTCAACCTATCTACGCTAATTTACTGAATAGCTGACATAATGTTATTCTATCGACTCATCAGGATGTGACTTCTGCCCAGTCTATAGGATTTCACGTTGAAGTCACATCATCGTATATATTGATTTGCACAATCATGACAGTCGGTATTGTTGAGTGTGCAGATATTGGAATAACACATTCAGCGTGAGGATCAAATAATACATTATACATTGGAGGACATATGTTTTGCATTAACCAATTGGTTATAGATCTGACTGAGATCGGGCAGTTTTTAACGCAAATTAACATTGTTAGGCGGCAGCTAAAAACTCACAAAACATAGTTGATTATTTTGAACACACATTAATATATGTTTTGACTTTTTATTATGAATTAATAATATGTTATTTTGTAGTGAGAAAGCTGCGTAAATAAATCTCTCACTAGATTTAAGTTTCTAGATTCAATAAATAAATAAGAGATCTGGGAATGTTCATCACGTAAATTGCAATGTGCTGTCATGGAGTATGTTCGGTGTTAGGCTTATTCAACATCTCTAAGTTCCTGACTGATTAATAGCTGCGATGTAATTCTATCAACTTACCAAGATGTGAATACTGCCCCATCTACATGATTACATTTCCATGTTACACGATTGTATATGCTGACTCATTCAGTCATAACAGTCCGTAATGTTGAGTGCGTGGTTATCTGAGTAACACATTCATTGAGATGGTGGAATAAAATATTACACGTGAAGAGGACAGATGTGTGGAACAGACGAATCCGTTGTCGAAATTACTGACACCAAGCACTTGCGTGATCCATTTCCTAGCTAGATTCAATTATCATGTTTATGAACAAATTTTACAATACCATTACATATGTGGTTATATTCATTGCGAAATGTGCACCTATTATATTAAAGTTGGATGTAATGGTGAGTTGTCGATTTTCGTGAGATCGTTCTTATAAATATCGATCAATATTTAGAAAACATGGAAAATCGGATGAGCGATCACAAACTGTTGGATATATTACCTTGTGTGCGCACAAACATGAAGGAGATAATTTAGAGATTTAGGTGAACACAACGTAAATATGAATGCGTGGATAAGTGAAGTATCTGCAATTATTGCGAGAGGGATTATATAAGTTGCAAGACTGAAAGATAATTAAAACATGTTGAAATCGACTCTTCAAGATGTACTAATATCAATTTTTCCGCCAGTCTTACTCGTTTTCTTATTATTACTTTTTTGTTTAGGTCGACGAAAAAATGCCTAGCATATGATCATCAACCATTTTATCCTTCATTTCTTTCCGATTTCATTATTTGACACTTTTCCTATATTTTGCTGATTTCGTTTTTTAATATGAATGACGTTTTGTTTATTTTATAACTTTTTGTACGCTCGTTGAAATTATTCACATGTAGTTCGTTTAGTAGTTTCGTTACAAATAAACTTTGTTTTTAATCTCCACGTTCCTCTATTGTTGTCATGATATGTTAGTTAATAATATTTTGCGAATCAAAATTTTATCTGATGAAACATCAGTTATCTTCCTGACAGACCGTCTCTCACCAGTCAAATTGGTTCTTGAACATTTTGAGTAGACATCAAGACTTAATATACGGATCGTTCTGATAACCACTATTACTATTTCTCACAGCGATACTTAATTTTAAGAAGAATACACTAAATGCTGGACCGAGTTCATTTCATCCTAACATGGAGCAGGTAATAAACAATAACACAATACGAGGGACAGGTTCACGAATTGATTATTCGACGAGAGAAATGACGCGGAAAAAGCAAATGTGAATGTATATGTAAATGCCAACATAAGTGAGTTAATCGGGTTAAACAGAAATAAATAAAAGTTGTTGCAAAAAAGTTATTGTTAGGGATGTTGATAAATGCCTTATCTTGGATTTCATGTTTGCGAGCATGGGCTGGTCAGCTTAATGACATGGCTAATAAGTACCAACGTCTCATTGACCTACAACGAGACTCAACTATAGTGCAGAGTGGTAGTTCAAGCCTATGTCAAGTACATTTGGTACAGCAGCCACCTAATCAGAATAAGTCTGCCCATGTTACACCCAGTTCATCCCTCTCCAGCTCTGCACAGAAGTCAAAATGAATCACCCTGCTGCTTGCTGGCACTGCGGCTCATGGCACTATGTACGGAACTGCCCATTTAGGCAACATCGACGCAGGAAGTGTAAGGTCATCGGTCATAAAGATGGTTTTTGCCTAAAGAGAAAGCCGAACCGATCCAGAAGTGCTAAGAAGTCTGTTCCGAGATCCAACCAATGCATTGAGCCCAATATCTTCCTGTCAAAGCTCATCACTAGGTGAGAGGAAATTTATTACTCTTAATATTGACGGGCATCCGTTTAGATTGCAAATAAAACCACATCTGATGTCACCATTCTCATGCAAACTTGCACCAAATCGGGTTACCCGAGCCTGCAGCACACAACACAGGAGTCTCGTACAGCATGTGGTAATCACCATCGTCTGTTAGGACAAATGGAATGTAAAGTTGCCCTCCGAGACTCGTCACTTAGGGGAATTGAATCCCTTTCAACGACAAGGAGTTATTACTCCCGTTTTTGCTCTAGTTGGGCAGCACCTATTGTTGTTATCAAGAAGGCCAACGGCACGATACGTATATGTGCTGACTTTCTACAGGTCATAACGCAGCTGTGAAACAGCATCATTATCGTCTGCCCGTCCCAGCTGATCTGTTCACTATGCTGAATGTGGGAAAGTTCTTCGCAAAGCTTGACCTAGCTGATGCTTATTTTGCAAGTGGAAGGCGATGAAGCATCTAAACAGCTGCTTACTATCACACTCATCTTGGTTTGTTCCAGTATAACCGTCTACCTTTTGGAGTTAAGACTGCCCCATCTATCTTCCAACAACTAATGAATACTATCCTGTCAGATATCTCAGGGGTTGCAGCTTATCTCGATGACAAATTAATTGTTGCGAAGACATTAGAAAAGCTACGGGAACACACGACATTGGTACTACAACGCATCAGGCACCTCAAAACAACTGTCAACCCACACCAAAGTCAGAATTTCCAATTTCAAGGTTAAGACTATAATACTTTGTATGGAACAGAAACTTGGGGAACCACGAAAGTCATCATCCACAACATACAAGTGTTTATTACCATGTTTCTACGCACTACAACATTAGCAACGACCTACAGTGAGATAGAACAAACCAAATTGAAGCTAAGGAAGAAACGATTCGATTAGAAAACAGTAATCAATACAGGCTGTTACTGATTGATAAGAAATTGAGATGCAGAGTACACTGTTTAATTGCATTGCATTACCTTGTGATCATTGTAAAAACTATTTTGAAGGTTTTGTTTTTGGAAAATCCCTCCATGTATATATATTTATGTTATGGTATGACTGACTCTTTCTGTTGATATTTTGGTACTCTATTTGATTTCATTTTGGGATTTTATCATTTGTATATTGTTATTATTTCTATATCTTTTGCTAATGTTTCTTTCTGAACTATATATATGTTGTTTAAATTTGATACTTAATGTGGCTATAGCCATATTTGGATTTCATAATCTAGCAGTAACAGACTGGAAGCACTTATTCTTCCAGCAACGGAACCTATTGTGGTGATTGGAAACTCGAAGGTGTAATATTGTTTTGAAACGTTCTCTCCCAGAATTATCGTTTTTGGACTTGGACTGGGCGGGACGCGTATGAACCTACACCTTGCGAGTTGAAAGCGGACTGCAAGAGTAAATTATTATTTAACAATCATTACTGTTTAGATGACAATCAAAACGTTGCATAAAATCAAAACTCAAGTGTCCTTAGTATCTTCAAGTGGCTGTCACATTTTCATTACTTACTTACTTACTTACGCCTGTTACGTCCAATGGAGCATAGGCCGCCCAACAGTTTTCTCCAACCAACTCTGTCCTGGGCTTCCCTCTCCAGTTCTGTCCAATGTTTGTTCATTCCTCTCATATGTTTCTCTATTTTTCGGCGTAGTGTGTTCTTTGGCCTTCCTCTTTTCCATTTGCCTTGTTGGTTCCATGTGAGGGCTTGTCTCGTGACACAGTTAGGTGCTTTCCGCAATGTGTGTCCTGTCCACTTCCACCGCCTCATCCTGATTTCCTCCTCCACTGGAATCTGGTTTGTTCTCTCCCACAATTCTTTGTTGCTGATCGTGTCTGGCCAACGAATAAGCAGTATTTTGTGTAGACAACTGTATTAGAAAAACGAATACATTTTCATTATTCGGACTTAATTCGTTCGTCAAAAATTCTCCAACATTAGTCGGTTCATGATACGGTCTAACAAGTATTCCATGATATCACTCGTTAACTTCCTCACTATCATCACATTGGAACTTCTCCACTGTCGAAAACCATCTTCAATTCATGAGATACTTTCCATGGTCTTCATGTGAAACTCCATTGATATTGTTTAAATCTGAAATTGATATACAGTTGACTAAAAGTTTTATTTGCACAACTTTATCTCGAAAACTGTGGCTCTTCTCCACCATCTTACTGACAGAATTGCTTCACATGTCTTACAGATCTTAGTTATACTGTCTATGCTTCAATACACCTATCAATTCCATTTAAATGAGAATAGTATATCAGTGATTCAAACAAAGTTTACGCTTATCGTTCTCACAATTTTAGAAGAATCTGTAATATATTTGAATAAATAATGCTATGTGGATTCTCTCTGATTTAAATTTAGGAACGAACAGAGTGTATTTTGCATAATTTGAAACCGGCAACCTCATACAAAATCCAAGTAAGTGACATTGTGTTACTTTGAAATCATTCAGTACTTTAAAGTTTCCCGTATATTTTAGAACAGTGGAATTCATGTGAACTATAATTTATTCTCTTGTCATATCATGTTTTAATTCATGAACATTTTGATGGTACTTAATAAAATGAAATAAGGTCGAAGATATGTTATTGTTTACTCCGATTCTGTTTGAGTAATTACGGTCATCGCAACTAGTAATGTTGACTGATGTGACTATGGATTGATCGCTATCGTTTGAATATGTTCATTGTTTATCTTCCCTCTTGATGCTCAGTTCTAGAATTCTTTTATTGGAAACACTTCTTTCTATCGTTGTTATTATTGTTATCTTATGTTGATAAGATTATCATTCACTCTTGTAAATTGCTTCGGTTGTGCTGTACTATGTATGGCATGGCAACCCGAACCAACACGGATTTGAAATTCCATGCAAATATGTGTTTTGTAATTCATGAGACAATTAGAAATGATAAGATCATTATTTAGATTACGTCAGACTAGAAATGGGGGATGAAAACGTTAACAAAAATTCGGATTTCAGAAAAGTTCAAAGGAAGGAAAAGAAACTTTTGGAATGTAATATTATCTATATCAACGTCCAGGGTAGTCACAGAGGCAGTACTAACTTTCTTTGTCTGCAAAGATTCGGTTTATTGATGTGTATTACTATGGCTTCTGCTATTCGTAAAAGTCGGATTCTGGGATTGTAAGGTAAAATTGGGGAGGGGGGGGTGTCTTTATAGACAACTGTAAATGCTACAGTTTTATCTATGTGATAATCGGTATCAATTAAATGCAACTGGATGAAAACTCATTTTACCACATCCTTTCTTTTCCAATAGTAGGATTATTGGTTCATTCATTACAAATTCAAATTATCAAAATAAGTATACGTGATATCACTAAAGGAATTCAGTAAATAAATTTGTGATTGTATTTAACAAATGAGGTTGACTTTGGTACTGTTTGGACATTGAATATCAGTTGAAAAATGCGGACATCACTATTTACATTTGGAAGTACATTTATTTCACTGTCATTAAGTAGTTAGTTATTGAGTGAAAATAATCCGCAATAGGACATTTTCAGCAGTAAAAATGTGAAATTAAACAGATTTTGAATAATCTCTCTGGGCATCTCACAATAGGTTAGTAGCATGAATAGAAATACTCATGTATCTGCAATCAACTAAAAAATGTAAACAAACGGAAATCATTGGATTTATTACATATATCAAAATAAATTCTACTCAAAAAGTACGTTTACCACTAATAAATGTTGTCAAATTTGAATATTTAATCCTATGATGATCAGAAATAAACAACCGAAAACAATCGTTCTGATTCGGAAAGTATCCAGAAACTTAGCATCATTATTCACATAAGTATCAATTATGTTTTACCAAGTAGAACAAGGTGTCCAGTCCTTACTGAAAAGTGTAAAATAGCTCAAAATCTAGTTCTTGGGTTTCTTTTCGACAACCTTCAGCCATCATTCTACATTATGTTACAATACCTCAAGTTATTATTCACAGATCAGAGAAGAGCACATAGAGAATAAACTGATTAAATTTGTAAGAATGATATAACCTCCTAACTTACATCAAAGTCACATCTCGTTGTTAATTCATGACCTAGGTTATGTTATTGTGGTAACCAGGTGACCGGCTAGAACAAATACTCTCAATCGGCAATAGTATATGTTACTAATAATCGTTAGCAGAAGTACGAAGCGGAATCACTGGCGCATGCTAATGTCCAAGACATGCAGTTGATTGATATGTGTTGCACATGTGTTGCATTATCGAGGATCGGTAAACTGTTTAACAATCATTAAGTGACCTGTTGGATGTTTGGCTAGAATTCATTGACATTTTACTTAGCCTACAAATAATCACTAACGCATTTCTCACTGTTATTGAAAAAATTATTTATGGTTTACCAGATATCTAAAATAGATCTTTTGAAAAATTCCAAGTAAATGAATGTGAATAGTTCAGTAAAAAATTTCAATATGGATGCTGACTTTGTCAATTTTAACCGATACTAAGAGGCTGAAAATGTTCCGTTGGATCAACCTTCACGATCTCCCGGCATAATTCACATAAGATACTTCTTTTATCTTCTGGACAGACAACTTAGTAATTTCAACTTCTTTTGTACTCGACTTTATATCGGTTTCTTCTTGTCCCATCATGATGTCCCATCTTGATGTAACCTGATCCTGTAGTCAGGGAATTTATAAACTGATGATAATGCTACATTTATGTAAACTGTTATTTTTGAGAATCGTGTTTACTGTACAGGGTTTCATTGTACAAATTTTCATATTGTTATCAAAAAAAATTTTTAATGTGCCTTTATTAAAAGGTTATTTTTGTTAGGATATTGATCCAATATCCTAAGAGAATTATTGGTCAAATCCTATCGGTCTATTTCTATTGGTCAAAATTATGGTCGTTTTAACCGTCAAAGTCAAATAGTTCAATGTTGTCCGTTATTGGTCATCCGGACTGTCAATGTCATTCCAAATGTTACTTCCTATTGGTCGTCTTAACTGTCAATGCTACAGAATTCGATGTTGTTTCCTATTCGACCAAAATGTATAAATATGCATTATTTGTAACATTTTGTGATGACATTGAAGTGTGAATGTCCGATAAGTACCTTTTTAAACTTTGCTAAAAAATACTGTCTGAATAATATGATTTCCGTTGTTATTAGGCTTCATAAGAAACTCAAACTGCAGTTTCGTTTCAGTTTGGGACTACTCATTACTTCAAACATGCAACCAAACGCTGACCGAACCAAGGACTCTCAAATCCAGGTTATTATTATTACAAAAACGTATCTTCACACGTTATCGACAGGAATGTAACTGAAACTTCTTATTGCTATTTTCTCTAATGGTATAATCAGAAACGTGTTTACTTTACCTAATGACGGTAGTAATACAACTATTGAAAGCCAGGAAGCGCTGGAAAGGTATTTCGTCATAGTATAGGACCTCTGGTCAGCGCTTATTGATGAACAGATCAAAAAAATATTGTCAAAGATGTTTAGATCTCGTAGCAGCGGCCTGAAATTTAGAACACAGAGCCAACATCCACTAGTTTACATGTCTAATCTATACTTGATTGCTTTTGATGACATTTATTTGAAGTCTGACACCGTTGAACTTCACTGCTTTTTATCATTTTGTTTTAAATCTGTGGATCACCACGGGAAATCAGTCATCGTCACATCATTATTGCAATATGTGGTTGAGAACTCTCCATGGGACCTTTTGGTCCTTATTTTTTTTCACGGATGCTGTCCTGAATATGCTTTGACGAGGATCACCATATTTTTCCAAAACGACCTCCTATTGCATGCCAGTTTTCCACAGTCGTTTAATTATGACCATTAAGTGTTAAAAAACTATGAAATTCAACAATCTCCACAGACCCTCCTTAGTAATGAACTATAAATTTGATTTCTGACTAGTAGCTATGCAGTAGACTATATCCTAATTTCAGGCTTAAAAACACGATATTGAACATTTGAAACAAACATTCTGATTCTCTATATCAAGATGTTTTACTTGTTGTTACGCATCGAGAGTACCCTTTTATCATTGAGAACAAGACAGCATGGTATTCATTTCACTGTGACCAACTACGTATATCCTATGAGTGCTTATTTACTCTAAACATCTATGCTTCAACCTCCAGCTTTCTACCTAATATCTTGAGTATATTATACCAATCATAGAGGATAAACCAGAAATCTGGGTTAGTCATTTAAAAACAACTCACTACAAGTTCATCAGACGTTCCATTGGATGTTTACAAATGTTTACAGTGTGGGATTATTATTTTCCAAGGTCAGTTAACAACATTTTTTAGACAATAGGTTCTTGTAGAGAATGAGATTTGTTTTGGCTGACTTATCTCCGAAACACAGGCAGCCTCATTTCTCGATATTGAATCCTAAGTTCTAACACCTACACCAGTTATCTGCGTTATTGAATTTATGCCGGATTGTTCGTGACAAACTTCTTACGTTACGTTTGTTAGTTCTATAGAGAAATGTTTTGCCTATGTTGGTTGGTGATGTAGATTATTAAGAGCAGTGAGCCAGGACGCTGCCTTGCACAACACTACTGGTTATTGTTAGAGGTTTAGATGTTGTAGTGTTAGTTTTATGGATTTGGTATCTACTCATTAAAAAATATCTGATCAGTTGCAGCAGTGTGTCAGTAATCCTGATCTATCGATTAAGAGATTGTGAGGAACCTAATGAAAAGCCTTTTTCATGTCGAAATACAACAAAAAATGGAGTCGGGAATGTTAAGGCTTTTGTAGACAGGTGTACAAGTTACTGCCGACCATGAGTCTTTCATGGAAACTAAGTAAGATTTCGAAAAGCAGTGGAACTGAATGTGTCTGCCTGTTGATTCTAGGGAGGTTGAAGTCACTACGAATACTTTTGCTGGCGAATTCAAGAGAGGCAGTTCGAACAAACGACTCACCAGTAATAATTTCAATCGATCGATTAGTGTTCGAAGCTCGATGCATGCATCTAATAAGTATTATGTATTTATGTGCTCGCACGGTAAGCTATATCGAATCATTCACTTTATCAAAGACAGTTTCAGTAAACATCTCCACTTTCATGTTTCTACATAAGTAGATGAGAAAATCTTTAACCGTTCTAAATTGTCAGTCACAGCGAAAGGGTTAATAGGTTTCCATTAGAAAATATGCGTCAAACCGTTGGAAAACAACCACTTTCGGTTATCAGAACAAGTGAAGAATTGTTAAAAATTACTAGGAAGAGTAGGTGAGTCGTTTAGTTGACTACCAATCGGAAATTGATCAACATTAGCATTACACAGGGTGAGTACTTATCTTTAAGAAAAGCATGATGTGCATCTGATGGATTGTCTGTTTTGTCATGGGGAGAGGAGCAAAAAGCAGGAATATAGGCTTCGTGACTATGCTCGTTTGACTTGTGACTAATATAGTTAGCGTGAGAGAGATATTCAGAGAATGACTTGGTGAGAGAAGCATATGATGTACGGTATGGTAGATATCGATGTTAAAAGTACAGAGAAATGAAAGTTCGTACCAGATTCGTAGTACAAATCTACTGTGCATGGATGAAGGTTGCATTATGATATGGACTGATCACCAAATTTACCAAGTTTAATTTTATCCGTTTTAGTAGTGGATTTAGAAGTTGCACATGTGTTTTAAGTGTCAGGCGAAATAACGTACATCAGTTCAATGTGTCATACCACATTAGCATAGAAATGCAATTGTCACTTCAAATCCCATTGTAGTAGAGGTAGTAGAGGTATTAGCAGTAATCCGAGAGATTAGGGTTCGAATATATTATGCAAGAAGTATAACGAGGTAGTCGACAACTACCAACATGACCGAGTCTCCTTGTCAGTGACTTCAAGGATTTGTGCCATGTTTTGGTCTGGCCACCCCTAGCTATCTTCCAACCTACTCCTACGCGATAAACCACAGCTCGTCGACGCAGTCGTTGATCGTGCACACGTAACACATATCTCAACCAACTCAATAGTTCGTCTATTGACCTCCCATCATTACTTAGCACCCGTTTCCTAATAACAGCATTGATTACTCGGTTGTCTCATGATAGATGACCAATGCTTCCGAGACATCTGTGATCAAAAACAAGCAACTTACGAATATCTTCTGCTCTGACTGGCTATGTTTGACAGCCGTAAAGTAAGAAGAAGGGAACTGCTACGCAGTATACTCTTCCTTTGTTTAACAGGTGGATATCTCGCCTACTCCACAAGTGACATAGGCTGACAAAAGCCAATCGAGCCTTCATTACTTGTGCTAAAATTTCGTCACACACCGGGCCATCAGCATTGATCAGACCCTCGAGATTTTTGAAGCGATCTACACGTTCAACTTCTTCACTCCTTATCACTAGTTCAGGTGCCGATGCACCCCAATCCTGAAGCAACATTTTGCATTTCAACGGGTAGAATCGCATCCCAAACATACTTGTATTGTTGCTTAGGATGGTCAGAAGACTCTGCATTTTGTTGGCGACTTCACTAGTTCTGCCCTAGAACTTCATACTATACCTACACCAGCGAGGCCACAAGAGGCAGCATCAGGGCTTCCAGATACACGAAGAGTGACGCGATTTGCTTCCGTATCTTGACATGGAGAGGTCAAGTTAATTATACTACTCGTATCTTATATGCGCATTTCGAAGACGCAGCATATATCGATAGCGCGAGATTTAAAGTCCTAGCGAAGGAAACCTGTTGCCCTATTTGACACAATATCCGGACTTTAAAAGCTCAAACATGTAGTTCAGTGCGGGGTGACAGGTGACCAGCAATAGCGTTCCGTGAGCTCTCATCGCCTGCATTAGCCGTGCAACGTGAAAAAGAACATGCGAAGGGTGAGTCTTGGAGATAAAAGAGATGTTAGGGAGTGTGGGATTGATTTGTTCGTGATCAGTCTGATCTCCTGTGCTGGTCCGGGTATGAGTGCGGATGTCACTTCTCCGCTGCTCACATTGTGGAAAAGTGTTTCCTGAGGAACCTGAAAAAGTAGGTAGATTCGCTTTGGTCTCAGAGGCCCGGGCCCCTTGATCGCAGAGCCTAATGGACAACTGCTTTAGGCCGTCCTTTTTGTGAGGACTATTTAGAGTGTTAGCTCCGCTCTTGTTTAAAACGCCTTACCGCCACGATGCAAATCTGTGAGGTAAATTGAGGTGTGGCATTTTTATGGTTGGCCTTTTCTAAACACTTCCTTCTCTGTGAGAAGTCAGCGGCGCTGAAGATGCTGGTTGTTCGATGGAAATATTTCACTTCCGTCACACCTCTCTACAGTCAGCATTACAACTTCACCCTCAGAGCCTGAGTAGCTGCTTTTAGTCTCATCGTTCTCCGAACGACCTGCCTGGCATGGTAGGACCTACAGGAACATATGTTCCAGCCAATATAGCTCAGTTGGGTCATCACGATAGGCATGCCTAACCACCACGTCAGGGCAGCAGCTATCGTCGGGTGATTTATTAGATATCCGTGACATGGTTTAAAGTTCAATTGTGAGTGAAATTTTTACTAAATGAAGAGCATCTGTTGGAAGAAAACTGTATACATGTAGGATTGATTACATTATTCGTAGAGCACTAACGGTATGAAGCTGAAAACAAAGATGTAAAGATGCAACTAAGTGTCTGGATTTAAAACGTTTGCTTTTGTCGACTTCGAGTGTAATGACTGGAGAGAGATAAGTAAATTACGTAAAACAAAGTGGGATAAACTCTGCGCCGTACTTGGACTGAGCAGTTTCCCGGTCAAATAATGTTGTCTGTTCAAGGGTTACTTTAGACTCGGCACGAAATGGTGAAGAAATAACTCCAATATTTCAGAGACCATCAGTTAAACTGTCCTCCCTAATCCAAGTCAGGCACGAGAAACCGTAGTCAGGGCTGGCAATCAAGTACGGTGGTTCACGGAGTGCGTCAGCTGGTTGGTGGTAACTCGGATGAAGCTCACGCACACGATGTGTAACATTGGCTGTGGCTGTCATGTAGCGTAAACCACCACCAAACTATGGAGTTTGGCGTTTCTGGCTGTCTGGTCCAATACATCTCACCACTATTAGTTCACCTTGTTTCATGACTGAGAACTAAAGAAAAGGGAAAGACCTGGCTGGTTAAAATCATGATTAAGACCATGCTGGTTTTGTCCTTGATATTCATTCACAGAATCCTAATTAGCAGTCTTTAAAGTGGTCACCAGAGGAAGTGAGTCGAAAACGCGTTCACTACATTTTGATGTTAGGTGTTTGGGTTTATTATCTTGTCCATATACTGTTAGAGCATTAATGTGTCATGAACGAGTTAACAATTACCTACTAGCTTCTTCTGTTCGACGTTTCACATTCTCACCCTAAAATCAGACCTGAAGAGTATTGATTTAAGTTGGTGTTATAATGTGAATGAATTAATTCCAATCAGATTCTTTTGTGCGATCTCTCTGAAAAGACATAAATTAAGCTATTGTCCTTATTCAAAGTATCACTTGGATAATGCAAGAGCAAAATTGTAGCAGAAGAGCATGAACTCATTTATTTCATTAATTCACATCAACCGATATTACCTGAAAACATGATAATGATACTAGTTGTTTGAAGCGCAGCTACTTTTGAGAAGAAAATTATTAGATGTGGTGTACTTACATATTATCCTCATATTAGAAAACCTCTCGTCCATGTGAATTTCCGAATCATATACTAATTGTGTGAGATGTCTCCATGTTTGTAGATCTGTACAATAAATTACGTGAATATGGTATACAAAACTTTTTAAATTAGGTAACTGAAATGTATTTTGCGTTGTTTCTGTTCAGTATATGAACAACTAGGAGCAGACGTTGATTAGGTTGGTGATGAGTGGTGCCTTTGTGTATTTCATGCGTACCAATGCTCATTCTGTTGCTACTAATTTAATTTCAAACTATTACCGACAAATGGGTGTGGTGTTTTGACTTTTTCTAGAAAATGACGATTGTTTAAATAGCAACGTTCTTCATTATAACCAATTGTACCAGTGAAAGTTTTATCAAAAATCTTCTTTATTCTCATTTTTGTAACATACTTTCTTGCTTATCTGTCGTAATCTTGCTTTTGCTGCTCTGTACCTCCGCCAGATTCACTGGCACGTAACAGTATTCCTTCGATATCACAGAATCTTCGGCGAACATACTTATTTCATATGAACTATCCCATCTTCTTACTTTTAATGCGGGATCTATGATAGTCCTTGAGACCAGAATGTAGTTAGTTTGTAGACGCGTCCACAGTCTTTTGAATTTGAGCCCGATCTACGGCAGCATCAACATGAGAACACGTTCTATTTTCTAGCCGATGTCAATGGTGCATTCGTCCAAAAGACATTTTATGTGACTTTGAAATTCAACAGCCTTTGCCCGATATGCTGTGATCGTTTGCCAGTTCAACCACTGCTCATTCAAGTACGCATGATTTAAGAGGATCTAAACACCGTAGACATGGCTTTGCAAGTTATTGCTTATCTACAAAATCTCGCCAGTTAACACTGACGGAAATAATGCAGTTAACATAATATGCCGAATTTGTAAGAAACCTGTCCTTGTATGATTTAATTACAAAGGTAGGGAAATATCTGGGACAGTTGGTTTAAAGTGTAATAACTGGATTAAAATTGACTTATCCAGATGTTGATCTGGTCTCTTTATGACAAGTGAACATATCATTGAAACTACCTATGTCTTCAAAGTGATGGCAGAACTATTGTTCGCATCTTGGAGCACATTATTCAGAATTTGAAACGAATCGGTTGACATACGTTCAAGAGAGCGATCGCCCGTCATCTACATGATGGTGGATAAGACGGTGATATTTCTTAACCTGCCAAAATGGTCGATAAAAGTCAACTTTCGACTCATCGCACCTTACTAAATGAATTCCTAACAAAAGGCCCCAGCCTGATATGTTCACTCTCACGGATAGATAGCGTTGAACATCCGGATCCCCTTATTTGTCCCTTTTAGTGAGTGTCACATCGAGTTCAACGCCACCACTAAACCTTGTTATCATCACAAGATGACAGTTTCATAAACTAGAATCTGGGCAATAATATTGAAATCAGAAAATTCCTTTCCTCCACCGATCAGAAACATTAACATCGAATGGTTATGCTCTTTTCCGATAACAACTTTCCTTGGATAACAACTGAGATCTTACTTAGCACTGTACTTTGATAAATAGTACCACTATTTCCGGATTGAGAGCAGTTGTAAGGAAATCATAAGGGAAACGACACCATATCATTTTGCGACTGAAGTTCTTCATGCTTTATTTATATACATTACTGTGGAAAGCTGCGCGAAAATATTGCATTGTATGACAATTCTATCGTGAAGCGGTATTAGTCGTTGAACCCTTAGAGACGACTAGCTGGTCATAATTTTGATTCACATTTCCATACATGATAAGACCCCTGATAAAAAACGTAAACATTCCGCTCTCAAAGTGGACGCTCACACACTGAATTTATAAACAGAAATCTTACACATCTTATGTTACAACTTCATTCGATTAACCATCTGGCTCAACTCTCTTCTAACATGGATTTGCAATTATCAAGCAAAACAATCACTTGAACACTGAACATCTTAAAGTTGGACGACTCTGATATTACTTCCAAAGTCATTAGGTTGATTGGTCGCATCAACATTCGGTGGAATGTAAGTCACTGCAACCATGTTAAGCACAGCTGTACAGATCACATACTGTCTCAGTGTCACTCGATGGTAAGAGTAATGTAACGATTTGTGAGTTGTTCAAATGTGTAAACTACTCATTTAGACACGATCACTGTTGTATGCGACCCAGTGCTTTCTTCACGATATGTACACATTATTTGTTATGCACCAACCAAACAGTGATAAATCGAAATAAAGCCATCTGATCTCAATATCGATGCTAAACAACTTCGAATATTTCAACATCTTGTATTGCAACCAAAAGATTGTATACAGCTTCACATAGTTGTGAAATTGAATTCCATGTTTTTAACATCTATTGGGTGTATGATGAGCTCTGCCTTCAAACAAGTAAGGGGAGTGAAACAATCAGCGTTCAGCAAGATATATATAAAATTAATTTCAGTGATTAAGCTCAAGATAATTTTGACATTTCGTGTGACATAGTAATCCGATATTCTTCCAAGAAATAATCAAAATTTCCTAAAATCTTGACTAATGTTCAGAAAAACTACCTTTCTATTTGCGCTGCGATTGGCTTCTGCAGAACCAAATAGGATCGAGGTGGAATTGGAAAATTAATTTGTTTAGGTACACAGAACTACTAATACAAATGGATACTTTATTGTTAGCAGCTGTGTGTGACTGAGAACAAAGGAGATTAGCTATAAAAATAGACATATAGACAGACACAGAGTTCATACCTCAATGAACGATTAAGGAAACATCGGTTTATGCATAGTTTCTAGAATAGAGTTTTCATCCTGATCACTTTTTTATTTTTCGATCAAAAATTATATAATCATGTCTTAAAAATTATTCCCACATTGTTTAGTTTAGTGAAATAAATAGCTTTCAACTTGTAGGTATTGGTTATTATTCGCTTATCAAGTAATATAAATGTGAACATTCCTTCAATGTTCCCGTTTTCTTCAAAATATGAACTCAATAACTTACGACGAACTAGCTCTATCACTTCGAACGTTGTCATGAACACCGATCACGTACTTTCGTCTACGTTGTATCTGGTAGCACTATCAGAGATTGTGAAAGTGCAGCATGTTGGCACCATTATGCGTTTAGCGTTAATTAAGATTACCGTTGACATTATGTGAACACAGCGATTAACTAATATATTGAATCACATAAGACAATGATTACAAGTTCAGAAATATTTAGAATGTGTTTGACCATAAATATCACTGTTATCAAAGTTGTGCTCGATTTGTCTATGGCTGCACTTTTTCCGTTAAAACGATTATTCAATTGGCCGTAAAACATTTCTATGTGAGATCTGATCAGTTGAATTGCATAAAAATCTTTTCGTTCTGATTGGATATGGAACTTTTCGTCTTTGACAACTAGTGAATCTATTTTTTTTGTGAATTCTCTGGAATTCGTTACACTAGTGTTAAATAATTGATTTTCTTGACCAGCGTCATAATTTGATTGTTAACTGATGGCATCACTCTTTGAAGTACACATAAAATCTCTCGAAATCAGCATCCTCATATTGGTCAGCTCACATTATACATCAAGACATTCGAGACAAAACGATCGTCCCATTTACAGTCTATTCTTGTTAATATGAATACCGATCTCTTACCATATTTATTGTCAACAAAACATTCGAGTTACTATTTTTGTTCGAAAAAACACACATAACTTGTAAAGACTTCATGCGAATTCCACATCTGTAAACATATTTAACATGAGACAATATCAAAATGAACTACTAGTATGAAATCAAGTAGTGATTTATTTCTTGTCAATCTAAACGTACTCTTCTAGCATCAATATTTACAAATTATACATGTTCAATAATCACTGTTGTGATGGTGTATAAAATTGAACAAAACGTATTCGTCATAGAATAGTCTACTTTATCAGTTCAACCATGATGATAAACGCACTATATGATATGCTTAATTACAAAAGATAAATGCCTAGAAGTGACAAAATCGTGGATATGAGGACACAGGTGGTAACTGCTGCTCGACCATGTGAAACGAAATTCTGATATATGTATTTACCTACAAAATTTTGAAAATATAGAAGAAGCGTTAATTAGGGATATCTACTAACATCTTTAAAAACAAATAACAATTAAATTTGTATTGGTACTTCTTTACTAGCTTGATTTTGGAACAATCGTGGAGAAATCAATGTCTATTTAACTGATGTAGACATTTGCATTGAGTAGAAAGAGGTAAGAAAGTGTAATTCGAAACTTATCACGAAGTAGTCTGCGTGTTCTAAAGGTTTGTCTTCTAATCAGTTGTTTCATAAAGTAGCTATTTAGGCCCAATTATAATATATCTGTTGATCGATTGATTACTGCAAGGTTACTGATCTTTCAGAAATCATTATTAAGTAACCATTAATCAGTAGCACAAATTCGTATCAAACATGTTATAAATATGTGTTTATTGAGATAATTTTTTATGACAGAATGTAGTCTCGTATTCTACATTGACAAGCATGAATGGAAGACAGCTGTGACAACTCATCACACCTCTTAATGTTTTGACTAGCAATTTGGGGAGTTGAGAATTCGAATAAACTATGAATCTACTAAAGGCATATTGTGTTAGTATTAGTGGAGTTACCATTTATACTATCAACAGATACAAACATGTGAGAAGTGAGATAAGTAGTACAGACGATGTTGAATGATGACCGGTGAATATCGCAACTCGACTTTGGTTGCGAAAAATACCGTTTAATTGAGACTGGCTATCTTATTTGTGTTGTTCCCGTTGCGAGATCGAAAGGATCTGGGTTGTATTAGTGTTGACTTTTGGTTATGTACTGCTGATGGATCACGATTTAGGACTAGAAGCAGATTTCTATTACCCGTACTTTCCAATGTCTCTCTTCAGTTGAAGTCATTTCGTAAAGAAAACTGTTATTCACTTTCAGACTACGACAGTTCTCCATGAAGTTCATAGAAGCATGAAAGGAAGCCGAGTGAAGCCAAATCAGTAATTAAAATCTATGCTATCAACTACACCCGACCGAAGCTGCTACCTGGCCGTGGTGGTCGGGCTTGCCTATCGTGATGACCCAACCGAGCTATACTGGCTGGAACATATGTTCCTGCAGGTCCTACCATGCCAGGCAGGTCGATTGGAGAACGATGAGACTAAAAGCAGCTACTCAAGGTCTGAGGGCGAAGTCGTACTGCTGACTGCAGAGGGGTGTGACAGCAGTAAGGTGTTTCCCTCAGACAACCAGCATCTGCAGCTATGCTTCCTTCTCAGAAGGAAGGAAGGGTTAGAAACGGTCTACCCTAAAAATGTCACACCTCCCCTAACTCACGGATTTCCGTCTCCGGCAGTAAGGGTGCCCACTAAGGGCTTTCAAGAGCGGAGTTTATGCTCAAAAAACCTTTAATAAAAAGGCCGTGCGTGACCGGCATCAATCAGTAGTCCCTTGGGCTCTGTGGTCACGTTGCCAGGTCTCCAAGACCAACACTAATCTATCTTCCCTTTCAGGTCCCTTAAGTAACAACCTTCCACGGTGTGAGCAGCCGGGAAGTGATAACCGCCCTCATACCCGTAACGGCACACGAGACGAAATCGGTCAAAATCAAATCCTTCCTACACCCCCTAATACCTCTCTTATCTCCACGACTAACTCTTCTCACATTCATTTATCACAGTGCACAGCTAATGCAAACGATGCGAGTTCGCAAAACATCGATCCTGGTCTTCTTAAACCCCGTTCTATATTACATGTTGGAGCATTTAAGGTACAGACATTGTGTCAAATGGGGCAACAGGCTTCATTAGCTAGGACCTTAGAATCTCGTGCCATCGATGTGTGCTGCGTCTCGGAAACGCGCACACAGGATCCGAGTAGCATCATTCACTTGACCTCACCATGTCAAAATAAAGAAGCAGCTAGATTTACACTTCATGTATCCAGTAGCCCTGATGCTGCTTCCAGGGGTCTCGCTGGTGTAGGTATAGCCTTGAGTCGTAGGGCAGAACAATCTTCTTGACTAGATCCCCGTAGATAGTCGCTTGTGTGCGGTCCGACTGAACGGGACAGTAAGGATTCGAAACGATAGGGACACACATCGTTGCCTCTTCGTCATATCAGCCTACGCCCCCACTGACTGCAGTCCAGACGATGTAAAAGATCAGTTCTACAGAAAGCTTTCGGACCTCCTCCAAAAAGTTAAAGCACTCTGATATAGTTATAATGGCTGGTGGCTTCAATGATCAAGTAGGTAGACTAAGTGAAAATGAAAGACACCTAGGTGGATGGCTCAGAAATTAGACAATGGTGACCGTCTGTTGCAAGTATGCTCAGACAACCGCCTATTCTTAGCAAACACTAACTTTAGGCATAAGGAAAAGCATCTCTTGACCTGGCGACCCCGGAAGTCTCAACGTTGGACGCAACTAGATCATATCGCCATCAGCCACCGATGGAGGGGTTCGATAGAGGACTGTCGCTCGTTGTGGGGCACATTTTTAGATTCAGATCATGCTTTACTTAATGATAATCAAGCTAAGAAAATATTTCAGGAGGAACTAGAATAACAGTTAGGCGACCATGCAAGTAATTCCCACCCGGAGGCAGGTTGGAATGATATCAAAAAGGCTGTGGAAACGGCAGTGATATCTGCTAGCAAGGTAAACCATAAGCCCACGATGAAGCCGTGGATTTCAGTTGCATCCACCGAACTGATGGATGCGCGAAAACGCATTCAGCCTGACTTTGAACGTGATGAAGAGCGTAGTAAGCTTAAGCGCAGACTTATAAAAAGCCTACGTAACGACCGTAAACATTGGTGATTGGCGAAAGCAAAAGCGATGGAAAAGGCAGCGGCGATAGGCAACACTAGACAACTTTTCTGCCTTATTAAAGAAACCGGTATTAGGAACCCGAATGTGAGTGAGACTATCTCGGAAAAGGATGGTCTTAATATCCATTCTCAATCCAGCAGACTGGACCGATGGGCAGAACACTTTAGGGATCAGTTCAACTGGCATCGAGCCACACTTCGGTTGCCCATGATCCCCAGTCATCCTGAATGGCCAATCGATTTAAGTCCTCCCAGTCTACATGAAGTTGAGAAAGCTATAGGAAATCTGAAGTGAAGTAGAGCAGCATGTCCTGATAGACTGACCCCTGAGATGTTTAAGGATAGCGGTCCAGTTTTAACAGTTAGACTGACCAAGATCTTATGTAGAATCTGGGAACTGGACGTAATACCATCTGACTGGTCTCAGTCGCTAATTGTCCCAATCTACAAAAAAGGACAAAAGTCCTCTTGTGACAATCACAGGGGAATAAGTCTAACTAATATACTGTCTAAATTGCTAGCCTCCATTATACTTAGACGTCTAACTAGAGCTCGTGAAGAGCAGCCTCGAGAAAACCAGTCTGGTTTTCGACCTGGACGTGGTTGTATAGACCACATTTTCACACTACGTCAGGTCCTGGAACACAGACACACATTTAGACGTCCGACAATAGTCGTGTTCCTGGACCTAAAAGCGGCATTTGACTCTGTGAATCGAGGTTCTGTGGCAGTGTGTGTCATTGAAAGGTGTACCAAAGAAGTACATTAACCTTATACAAGCTTGTACTCGAACACCACTGGTCGGGTGAGAGCATATGACGAACTGTCATCTGAATTCTTTACATCAAGTGGTGTCCGTCACGGCTGTCCACTCTCTCCATTCTTGTTTAACTTTGTTGTAGACATCCTCTTAGAGTTAACATTAAGCTCGTCAGATTTTTCAGGGGTTGACCTTCTACCAGGAAAGTCGCTTACTGACCCAGAATATGCCGATGACATAGTTCTATTCGATGAAGACGCTGACAAAATGCAGAGTCTTCTGACTACCATAAGCAACAATGCGAGCATGTTCGGGATGCGATTCTCACCCTCGAAATACAAAATGTTGCTTCAAGACTGGGTTGCATCGGCACCTGAACTAGTGATAGGGAGTGAAGTAGTCGAGCGTGTTCTTCACTTCACTTATCTGGGGAGTCTCATCAGTGCTGATAGCCCGGTGACTGACGAGATCTCAGCTCGGATACAGAAAGCTCGATTGGCTTTCGCCAACCTGCGTCACTTATGGCGTAGGCGTGATATCCGTTCGCTAACCAAAGGACGGGTGTACTGCGCAGCAGTTCGCTCCGTTCTCCTATATGGATGTGAAACATGGCCGTTAAGAGTAGAAGATGTTCGTAGGTTACTAGTATTCGATCATAGATGTTTAAGAAGCATTGCTCGTATATCCTGGGACAACCGAGTAAGCAATGCTGTCGTTAGGAAACGAGTACTAGGTAAGGATGGCAGATCAATAGATGAAGTGGTGAAACTTCATCAGTTGAGGTGGTTAGGACATGTGTTACGTATGGCTAACCACCGACTGCCTCCACGAGCTATGTTTTGTGGTGTAGGAGTAGGTTGGAAGAAAGTTAGGGGCGGCCAGACCAAAACATGGCAGAAATCCATGAGGTCACTGACTAGTGGACTAAGTCGTGTTGGTAGATGTAGACTAACTGGTTGGGGTCCGCGAGACGAAAGTCACCAATGGTTAGAGACCTTGAACGATATGGCTCAAAATCGTTTGCAATGGCGCAAGTACATCCATTCTTTGTGTTCTCTCAAATCCTAATCTTCTGGATTCGTCAGCACCTCTACCTTTGTCTTTCTAACCTTATCTCACTGAATCATACTTCTTGAATAATATCTTCGAACCCTTGTCTTCTTTATTACCATTGATACCTCTACTATCTTTATCACAATGGGATTTGATTTGACATTTGCGTCTCTGTGCTAATGTGGTATGGCAACATGAACTTATGTACATACATACGTAGTTCTACGTTGCAACTGACTGACTGACTGACGATCAACTACACCCGATATTTCAGCAAACAGGTTTCCTGATATAAAATACCATTTTTTCAAATTAGTGAATCGGATTCGTTTGATCACCACTAAAGCAAGAAGCAAACAGTATGTAGGTTAATACTCAGTGGTCGATGAATTCCAGTATTACAGTCCCACAGATAGATCACCGCTTTAATCCCTCAGTGGTAACTTCTCAGTTTATGAATGTGAGGAAACTTGAATCCTACAGTGAGCACTATTTCCTTCAAGATTGTACATAGGCTCGCTTACAAGGGCAGACGACGACGAAAACTGAGTAATGAAGGATTGCCTGCTGAATAACTCTTACTAACTAACATCAATACATTAGTGTTTTAAATAAAACCTATTGTCTACTCAGTAGACAATTTCTAGATTGTATAGGATGAACAAATTTGGACTTTTTTTGGTTGTTAGACTGTAGCTGTAGTGGTTCATTCTGTGAATATAGAAAGCTGATTGAATGACAAGTATATACCCGTAATCGAACAAGTTGTTAGTAGTCATTGATTCACTGTCCAATTAACATTACAAAATTAACTGATCGTCACAATATTACACTGTCAAGTAATTACAACCTAATGATGAAACATGTAGTCAGTAATTCTTGATTTCCACTTTACGCCATTCTGTACAATAAATTATTATCATACGCAGCTCAACCATGATATTTCCTGTAATCCACATAAACAGTACATAAAACTTACTTGAATAGGAATTTTCTGTTTGTCTATTACAAGTTGTTGTTGTGAAATACACTGAGGCCGGATTACTTTCTCTTTCCATACCGTTATGGGAAATGAACAAAGTTTGTACACGTACAACATAAAATGTATTCGGTTTCAGTTGGTTTAATGTAATCCATGTTTGATCCTAGATAGAAAAACGAAATTCAAATCTTGCAAATTTCCTTGTACGACAAGCAATAATCATCTCTACTTTTCAAGAACAAATATCACAGTTTCAATATTCTGTAAAATTGGTGTGCGATCGGTCACTTTGCCAATGAATTAAAATGGAAATTTGAATATGCCTAGTTTATTAATATATCGCTAGCAACATGTAGCTATTGCGCTGACTGCTACAGCTTAGAGATTTCGATCTCATCGTGTGATAATTTGTTTAAACTGAAACAGAACATCTGTTTGGTACCTAAGAATTCTCATTTATCACTCAACTGATAGTGCACTCTGATTAGACATGCATACCATTTTAAATAGTGATGAGTTATGTGTAAGCCATATTTCGTAGTTGAATCAGTCAAATGTTATTTGTGATGAATGTTTTGCAATATTACTCTTACAGAAACATTAAATGATCCATAACATATCGGCGAATCATCGTAACTCACCTTCAATAAGTGTTGAAGTTACAATATTTTCATCAAGCAACGTAGCGGAATATTTAAGATTCCCACTCGATGTTATCAGTAGCCCCTCTGTTGTTAAATAGGAAACAACTATGACTGGATGTTGGTTGCCACGGAAACGAGTTTGATAAGTGAATAAGGAATCCCAATTAGAAATATGCACATTAATTTGTTTGGTTAAACATCCAAGAAATGGAGAATCAATATTCTGTATTTCAATTACACTGACGTGTCTGAGTATGTGACACACAACTACAAGATAGTGTTCAGTAGTAGTATATTCAATGGTCCATGGGATTTCTGCCGAATCACAATAGTCTGCTAGTACTGCACACATTTTCACAATTTGATCACTGTTGTTTTTTGTTTCAAAATTATGAAGTCTTCAATAAGGTACTTACTTACTAACTTAGCTACTTACTCAAACCTGTTATCCCTATTAGAGCATAGGCCACCGACCAGCATTCTACAACCTACTCAGTCATGTGCCTTCCTTTCCAGTCAAGCATAGTTGATTTGAATCTGTTGGTAGTGTTGTGAAATCTCGAGTAATAAAGAACAGTTCACTAGATAAAATTCATTGATGATAACAGGAAAATAATTAGCGAGGAAAAAACACACGTGTGTCAATTACCTCGTCTATCACTCTGACATCAATCTGTTGCAAATCCATTATTGGACTGAAACCGATCTCATCATTGTACATTGATTCATCTACTGGTTCGTCAATTCTCGGTGCCCACGTAATTCGATATTTGGTTGAATTTCTGTTGAATCTATAGACAGAAGCAGAGAGACTTGAATGTTCTTCCACTTGTCGTGTTATTCTATCTGAAGTCGTCGTCATCGGTTGTATCCATGATATTCGATAATTTAAACCACCAATGTGATTAGCTTGAAGTTGCGTTGGTGGAGAGGGTGGTTCGGATGCTGAAACGTGTATGAATATTGTTATTTGTAGGTGAATCATATAGTTAGAGATGAAAAACTGGTACTTTTATTTAACAGTCACTTAATTCATTGATCTCAGCAAAGATTGAAGAACGTCCGTTGTGATTCACATGGTACTACATAGTTTGATTGGGACAAGTGCATGCTCTCACACCTCAATTGCCAAAACTCAGCGCCCATTTTATGCTCAAATAAAGATAATGATAAACTTGAACACGTCAGCACTATGAACATAGCAGCTCCATCAGCAAAGGCATTCAAAACGAAACCTGAATATCTATACAGAAATGCTCTGTAGGTTTTATGGTTATTTAACCAATAGCCATCTTTAGTTTCGAAAACTAGCTGTTTTACCTGTGTCGATCGTGAGACCAATGTGCTAGCATTGAGTTTCCAGAAGACCTCGTTTAATAAGTCCAAATCATTTTGAACAATTTACATTAGTCAATAACTGGTGACCATGTGTGATGGCACCTTATATTGGGTTACTCAAACAAGAATTTTCTATTTTATCCCACTCGAGCCTTAATAAGCCTTACATATATTTCTGAGGAATGAACATTTCAACGAATATGATTCACTTAACTCACCAGATTTTAATTCATATTACTGAAAAGTGACACGTTTTATTGCGAAGACTCGTCAAGTCTTCAACGCTCCTTGATACACTATTATTGATAAAAATCACAGTTGTACTGTGTAAAGTTGTTGGGAAAGATTTCATGGAGATCAATTCACTTTGTCGTGTGACAGTTTTCTTCAGTGTTTGACATTAGCTGAGATACTAATAGAATCAAGAAACATTAAACTACTGGCTCATCTTATCATGGGATTTCTAATCAATGCCAGTATTTCGTCGAAAAATCATGGTCCATATTTTCAACTTCGATCAGTTTATGATGTAGTAGGTTGATTATGTGGAATGGTTGGTAATATGTCGTCACGGCTAGGTCCTGAGAGTCATGAAGTCTCGTTGGGATCTGGGTGCTGGTTTTCTATGACACCTCAATTTATTCCAGTAATTGACAAACATCGATTACATTCTGCATGAAGCTTGATTCGTATAGAGCTGATGACATGCGCATGAATAACTACTCTTTCCATCTTAAAACAATCTTCAAGTTAACTTACCTGACAAGATACAATTATCTGGTACTTGACCTTCTTTCGTTAGAATATCTGAACAAGATAGTGTACAAAAACATCCATAATAAGTAAATGGATTCAATTGTTGATTTTGAACTTGAACAACTGATTCTATCATATTTAAATACGTTTCATCTAAAATTGTTGGATATACACGAATCCGTACACAATAACGACAGTTAAAATGAAGGTTTTCTAATACAACTCTTCTATGCTAGAAAAAAATTATGGAAAAAATGTGTCAAAATAATTTGTCTACTGAATTGAAATAAACAGTTAATATTTTTGAAAGTAAATTTACTTACAGCTTTAATAATCAATCGAACATATGTGTTCATTTACGGAAATCAGTTACAGTAAGCCTTATGATAGTAATCAGGTATAACGTGATCGCGTGAATGTGCGGACGGGAGGCTGTAGATTATCAATTTAGTTCATTTAGTTACAGTGTGATGTTGAGAAAAAAAGACTTGAATGAAACTAACGAAACTTATAAATTCTAATTTGCAATTTTCAGCAGTGTCATCCACTATTATGAAAATAAATAACGTTAGTAAATAAAATCGAAAGACTCATTCTGAGTGAATTGACTCATACTGAACATTGGTCGAAGTCCTGTGATATTTATCTAGAATTTTCTTTCCTGGATAATGCAACAAGTATAAAGGTGCATTTTATGCTGACAAATCTTTTCCATGGAAGTACGTTGAAAAATAATATGGATATGCCCATTTCTGTCAGAAAGATGCTGTGCTCACCACCTAGAGTGACTGAAAGAACAACTTCGAAATTCTCACACATTTTATCTGATGAGTGAACAAAACTATCTATCTATCACTGTGAAAGTGTCAATTAACATGCATACGGTGGTCTCACATGGTGTATGAATAGTATCAAGCTTTGAATCCTTTCCAAAATACGTACTGGTTAAGTAGATCAGCCCATGTTTGCGTATTTATATGGTCATAACTACTATTAGAAACATTTTCCTACAGTCGTCACAATATTTTCTCGGAAATTCCCTCACATTTCGATAAGGGAATTTAATGTAACCTTCTGATACAGTTTCAGAGAATTTAGTCGAAAAAAGTCACTGACAAATTAAATGGATTGTAATGCTTGATTCCACATAGATTGAATATGATGCATGTTGTTAGATTTCAATTTCCGATGAATAATAAGTGACTGAAAATCAATATTATCGATTAAAGATGCATCGAATACTGAATTTTGACGCAAATCAAAAGCAACCGAAGACAATTCAATTTAAATGGTGCTCACTGAATATTCTTTAAAACTAATACAACTCCACATGATTGACTTAGTTAGAAGTTGAATATATCTGTCTACTTTGATGCTTTACATACAATACGATGACTATCTTATCTCTCTTATTATCACCTCTGAAATGCATTTAAAAAACAGTGTTTCTCAATGAAATTCACTCTGTCAGTAGGTATATATCTGCATTATTAAACGATAATGTATTGGGACCACCTTGCGATGATAACAACATACATTTGATGAGAAATTACTTCCAACCGAAATATCTACAGTTGTATGAGTATCTTTACTTGAATCACAATCGCGAATACCGAAATCGCCCAACATTTGTTCAAGTTGAAATAACCCACTGTTTCTAATAGCCATTCGTTCAAATTTACTGTAAGTAGAGATTTTCATCAAAGAAATAGATAAAAACTGGGCGATTGTCTAATTTTGATATGCCACTCTGTGCCAACGATTAAAATCAGAACATTCAAGTCCCACAGTGAACATATTACTTCTTTAAGCTCACATTTTCAACTTCAGTCGATCATTATTGCATCGATAGACATGGATATGCATTGAGGAAATCGCATCATACAATAAGATAAATGAATGTAATAGCTGGATAGCAAGCAAACAAGAGAATGTCAAAATACATATTCTGGAACATCAACAGCACCAATGAATGAACATGTAAATTTAACATACTGTAGATTTTAAGAAGATTGTTGAAGGTGACATATTCCATAGAATATTCTTTGAATCAATGCACACTTGTGGATACCATTCGATTATTGTTGTGTTTTCCTTCTTTATGGCTATGTTGAATTCAAAAACAAACCATGGACAAACAGATAATCATATGGTGATATAATGAGTTAACACTCCATTCAAGTTTTGCCTAACAGAATCTAACAGTCATTATGAGCAAAGTTCATTCTTCACAGTTATATCAATATGATGACTTCAATTCACATAACTAACATAACATCATTTTATTCAATCTGTGAATGATAAACACTATGGTTTACTGATTTATTGTCCAGTGATGTGTTTCACATAGGTTTCCTCGTTATCTTTGTTTCACTCTTATCTTTCAATGGACCTTTAATTTTTCATAAATAACCCGAAAACAAGTGAATGCGTGTTCTTATTGTATTCAGCTAAGGTATCATATAGTTCTGATACTCTTCATTTTCGTATT
The DNA here is from genome assembly GCA_944470395.2 of Schistosoma turkestanicum. NCBI lineage: Eukaryota > Metazoa > Platyhelminthes > Trematoda > Strigeidida > Schistosomatidae > Schistosoma > Schistosoma turkestanicum. The sequence goes on along the minus strand of OX103972.1, from coordinate 34,501,581 downwards.
TTACTGTTTACGGTTTTAAGCGCTATGATTCGAACGGAACAACATCTTCATTCCCAGCATAAAATTTATCATCAGTATGGAATTATTTCTACAGACGGCGAGTAAGTTAGGTCACTATGTGACAATGAGAAGCAATGGAGAGTCTCAGTGACTGCATGTGTAGTTAAATGTTCACATGCAGCCAACAGTTCTCCTTCTAATATAGTGATCGAATACTACCTACTGATGTCCAGACTAGGAAATATCAACAAAATAGAAGATGACAGAGGAACTTACTCATATTAATTTGTAGTACAGCCTTTAATTTATGGTTATCGTAGAATATTTTCTTCAGCAGTATAGGTTGTGGACCATTTCCACATTCACAGATTGATGATTTTGATTTCAGCGCGAATTCTGTTGGTAATTTGACTGAAATATAAAATAGTTCAAAACACACATTTGAATAAATATACATGGGCATTCATTGTGAATCCGAAAATAACAATCTTTGAAAGTATATTCGATCATTAGAAATAATGGAGTTTGTAACTAATTCGACAACTCAAAAGAACGGTGAATCGATTTATCAACTTCTTAAACGATCGATTGTAAAACAATGATTTATAAGTAGAAATTTAATATCCCTCTCTTAATCTTCTACATGACATAATTCCTGAGTGTAGCATACAGCCTTGTACAACCAATTGTAGCAAATCGTTATGTTGTATTTACTTATTGATACAGGAGTACATGAGTCTGAATAACACTTTAAGATATGTAGCATTGTATTACAGTTTGTTTGTTTGTGAAACCACCATAGTTGCACTTTGTCAGTTACGTACACGTAAATGGTCAATGATAGAAGAATCAATTTTTCTCTTTTTTGATTCAACCAGAGAATGAAACACCAGTGTAAATGAAGCCAACGATCGCTCATAGAATAATTCCAAATAATTAAACGTAGTGTTTTAACTAAGAGTTATTGAAACCAGATACTGATTAGTTTGTGTTGGTCACTGAGATTTTATGTTCTGGGTACGCCGAATTGAGCTTGTTATGAAAAGATCGTACAAATGCTTGTCTTTCATAAAAAGTAATCATCATTTCACATTGAACTACATTTGGACATACTTGTATTCGGTGTAGCATAGATTTGTATTGGATTAACAGTTTGTTGATGAAATGCTGGATGAATGGATTGAGTGGAAAGAAATATTGTATTTGGTTGAGATTCGAGATTACCGAATCCATGCCAATGAGCGATTGCTCTCACCTGATGAAATAAAGGGAAACACAAATGTACAAAATTATCAGTACACATCATTATATTTAAAATTGCATACGTTTCTTTTTTCATATTCACACTTTCAGCTTGATCATTCTCTGTTGACAGATGATAAAAGTGATTGGATCACACGCGTGTAGCCAAAAAGTGACTATATTTCAGCATGGTGGGTAATAGTAAAATCATAAAGCATGTTTATGTTATTTGAGACTCACAAGTCCTTTTAACTTTACAACCATGCAGTACCTCCATATATTCACGGTGACTAAAAGGTGACCATTGTGATGGGTAAAGCATTTATAGACTTTGACACTTGAATTCAACAGAAATGTATGAGACTGTGTGTGATAATTGCTTTGCATACCCGAAATAAATCGAAACACATTTGGTTGTTTAATTATAATTTGTAATCTACGTTCATTTACAGTGAATCCGTGTTGGTTCAGGTTGCCATGCCATACATAGTACAGCACAACCGAAGCAATTTACAAGAGTGAATGATGATCTTGTCAACATAAGATAACAATAATAACAATGACAGAAAGAAGTGTTTCGAATAAAAGAATTCTAGAACTGAGCATCAAGAGGGAAGATAAAAAATGAACATATTCAAACGATAGCGATCAATCCATAGTCACATCAGTCAACATTACTAGTTGCGATGACCGTAATTACTCAAACAGAATCGGAGTAAACAATAACATATCTTCGACCTTATTTCATTTTATTAAGTAACATCAAAATGTTCATGAATTAAAACATGATATGACAAGAGAATAAATTATAGTTCACATGAATTCCACTGTTCTAAAATATACGGGATACTTTAAAGTACTGAATGATTTCAAAGTAACACAATGTCACTTACTTGGATTTTGTATGAGGTTGCCGGTTTCAAATTATGCAAAATACACTCTGTTCGTTCCTAAATTTAAATCAGAGAGAATCCACATAGCATTATTTATTCAAATATATTACAGATTCTTCTAAAATTGTGAGAACGATAAGCGTAAACTTTGTTTGAATCACTGATATACTATTCTCATTTAAATGAAATTAATAGGCGTATTGAAGCATAGACAGTGTAACTAAGATCTGTAAGACATGTGAAGCAATTCTGTCATTAAGATGGTGGAGAAGAGCCACAATTTTCGAGATGAATTTTGAAGGTTGGATAAAGTTGCGCAAATAAGACTTTTAGTCGACTGTATATCAATATCAGATTTAAACAATATCAATGGAGTTTCACATGAAGACCATGGAAAGTATCTCATGAATTGAAGATGGTTTTCGACAGTGGAGAAGTTCCAATGTGATGATAGTGAGGAAGTTAACGAGTGATATCATGGAATACTTGTTAGACCGTATCATGAACCGACTAATGTTGGAGAATATTTGACGAGCGATTTCAGTCCGTATAGTGAAAATGTAACAGCCACTTCAAGCTACTGGCGACTCTTGAGTTTTGATTTTATGCAACGTTTTGATTGTCATCTAAACAGTAATGATCACAAGGTAAATGCAATGCAATTATACAGTGTACTCTGCTTCTCAATTGCTTATCAATCGGTATCAGCCTGTTTTGATTACTGTTTTCTAATTGAATCGTCACCTAAAACCATCAAACTAAACACTTGTTTTCGCAGATACACTATGCTGTCTGGATTCTCTATCGTCCTAACTACGTATTACTGTTGCATCTCTTTTCAATGAAAAGTAAACAACCTTTTTCATAAAATATGCTTTCACAAGTTTGTCTTACCGCATTGATTGTTTGAGTGAACTGAACTAGAGCTTCTAGTGTTGCTCCACCTGTTTGTAAGTAACCATGATCAATGGACCAAGATATCTAACAATGAAAATAATTGATAAAATCAATCAACCAACTAATCGATCAGTCAGTCAGTCAGTCAATGAAGCATTTTGTTAACAGACTCAACATTTTCGGTTATGAATGAATAAACTAGTAGTACATTGCATTGACAAGAGTCAAATTTCAACTTACCAAATATTCAGTTAACGGTAGATCACTTCGTACCGGTGGTTGCCATCTTAGTAGAAGATTTATCTTACCAGATGAATACAACCTCCACATTGAATCGGTTACATTTGTGGGTGGTCCTGGTGGTGATGGTCTGATTGGATCTACAGGATAAGTATTTGTGCTTAAACCGAATCCTCTGGTACCATGAATACTGACGGCAGCAATACGAAATTGATACAAACGTCCAGGTTCAAATGCCTCAAGATTCACTCCAAACTCATGAGTCTAAAAAATGCATACAAAATGACCATACAAACACACAGACACCTATATACATTGAACTAAATAAAAATCATTGGCAAAAAGTACATTTTTCGAAAATTCTATTCAGTTGGAAAGATGTTTGACTTTCAGTCTATGGATGAAATGAAGCGTCATCTCTAAAAACTGGAATATTATAATTTTTTTCAATTAGGAGAAGCTTCCGTTTGAAGTTTGGTTCATGAACTAGTAGCAATAAAAATATGTCGAACAGTGGTTTGGCCTAATTTCGAACTATCTCTCTTTGTCAATACTGTAATGTAAATATTTGTACCCATTAAATGAGACATCTACTGACAATAAATAATAGTGCATTTTGCATAGAATTTTTTTGGTCAGTTCTGTTTAATGCATGTCACATTAGTGTTTTCTAATTACTTACCATAATTAATGTTTGCCATTTTGATGCATAACTTTCATTGAATACTTTACAAATACATATTCTTGCTTGTAATATAAATACAATTGGATTCATTTTACTAGTTATATTTTGATATTGTACAGACCAAAATAATTTCACAATATTTTCATTTGTAGAAGACACGACAGAATTCACAAGAATTGGTCGAGGTGGGACAAGTTCATTGTAGATAGGCTATATAAAAAATTTGAACAAATTTATACATACGGTAGTATAACACAATGAAATTGTTTTATTCTGTTAGAATAAAGCAAGTTCCGTCAAATTTCGTTTCTAACAAACAGTGTGATTAGAGAGTG
>OX103972.1:34448291-34496790 GCA_944470395.2 Schistosoma turkestanicum | reverse complement strand
TCAACTACACCCGATATTTCAGCAAACAGGTTTCCTGATATAAAATACCATTTTTTCAAATTAGTGAATCAGATTCGTTTGATCACCACTAAAGCAAGAAGCAGACAGTATGTTGGTTAATACTCAGTGGTCGATGAATTCCCGTATTACAGTCCCACAGATAGATCACCGCTTTAATCCCTCAGTGGTAACTTCTCAGATTATGAATGTGAGGAAACTTGAATCCTACAGTGAGCACTATTTCCTCCAAGATTGTACATAGGCTCGCTTGCAAGGGCAGACGAGGACGAAAACTGAGTAATGAAGGATTGCCTGCTGAGTAATTCTTACTAACTAACATCAATACATTAGTGTTTTAAATAAAACCTATTCTCTACTCAGTAGACAATTTCTAGATTGTATAGGATGAACAAATTTGGACTTTTTTTGGTTGTTAGACTGTAGCTGTAGTGGTTCATTCTGTGAATATAGAAAGCTGATTGAATGACAAGTATATACCCGTAATCGAACAAGTTGTTAGTAGTCATTGATTCACTGTCCAACTAACATTACAAAATTAACTGATCGTCACAATATTACACTGTCAAGTAATTACAACCTAATGATGAAACATGTAGTCAGTAATTCTTGATTTCCACTTTACGCCATTCTGTACAATAAATTATTATCATACGCAGCTCAACCATGATATTTCTTGTAATCCACATAAACAGTACATAAAACTTACTTGAATAGGAATTTTCTGTTTGTCTATTACAAGTTGTTGTTGTGAAATACACTGAGGCCGGATTACTTTCTCTTTCCATACCGTTATGGGAAATGAACAAAGTTTGTACACGTACAACATAAAATGTATTCGGTTTCAGCTGGTTTAATGTAATCCATGTTTGATCCTAGATAGAAAAACGAAATTCAAATCTTGCAAATTTCCTTGTACGACAAGCAATAATCATCTCTACTTTTCAAGAACAAATATCACAGTTTCAATATTCTGTAAAATTGGTGTGCGATCGGTCACTTTGCCAATGAATTAAAATGGAAATTTGAATATGCCTAGTTTATTAATATATCGCTAGCAACATGTAGCTATTGCGCTGACTGCTACAGCTTAGAGATTTCGATCTCATCGTGTGATAATTTGTTTAAACTGAAACAGAACATCTGTTTGGTACCTAAGAATTCTCATTTATCACTCAACTGATAGTGCACTCTGATTAGACATGCATACCATTTTAAATAGTGATGAGTTATGTGTAAGCCATATTTCGTAGTTGAATCAGTCAAATGTTATTTGTGATGAATGTTTTGCAATATTACTCTTACAGAAACATTAAATGATCCATAACATATCGGCGAATCATCGTAACTCACCTTCAATAAGTGTTGAAGTTACAATATTTTCATCAAGCAACGTAGCGGAATATTTAAGATTCCCACTCGATGTTATCAGTAGCCCCTCTGTTGTTAAATAGGAAACAACTATGACTGGATGTTGGTTGCCACGGAAACGAGTTTGATAAGTGAATAAGGAATCCCAATTAGAAATATGAGTATGTGACACACAACTACAAGATAGTGTTCAGTAGTAGTATATTCAATGGTCCATGGGATTTCTGCCGAATTACAATAGTCTGCTAGTACTGCACACATTTTCAAAATTTGATCACTGTTGTTTTTTGTTCCAACATTATTAAGTCTTCAATAAGGTACTTACTTACTAACTTAGCTACTTACTCAAACCTGTTATCCCTATTAGAGCATAGGCCACCGACCAGCATTCTACAACCTACTCAGTCATGTGCCTTCCTTTCCAGTCAAGCATAGTTGATTCTAATCTGTTGGTAGTGTTGTGAAATCTCGAGTAATAAAGAACAGTTCACTAGATAAAATTCATTGATGATAACAGGAAAATAATTAGCGAGGAAAAAACACACGTGTGTCAGTTACCTCGTCTATCACTCTGACATCAATCTGTTGCAAATCCATTATTGGACTGAAACCGATTTCATCATTGTACATTGATTCATCTACTGGTTCGTCGATTCTCGGTGCCCACGTAATTCGATATTTGGTTGAATTTCTGTTGAATCTATAGACAGAAGCAGAGAGACTTGAATGTTCTTCCACTTGTCGTGTTATTCTATCTGAAGTCGTCGTCATCGGTTGTATCCATGATATTCGATAATTTAAACTACCAATGTGATTAGCTTGAAGTTGCGTTGGTTCGGATGCTGAAACGTGTATGAATATTGTTATTTGTAGGTGAATCGTATAGTTAGAGATGAAAAACTGGTACTTTTATTTAACAGTCACTTAATTCATTGATCTCAGCAAAGATTGAAGAACGTCCGTTGTGATTCACATGGCACTACATAGTTTGATTGGGACAAGTGCATGCTCTCACACCTCAATTGCCAAAACTCAGCGCCCATTTTATGCTCAAATAAAGATAATGATAAACTTGAACACGTCAGCACTATGAACATAGCAGCTCCATCAGCAAAGGCATTCAAAACGAAACCTGAATATCTATACAGAAATGCTCTGTAGGTTTTATGGTTATTTAACCAATAGCCATCTTCAGTTTCGAAAACTAGCTGTTTTACCTGTGTCGATTGTGAGACCAATGTGCTAGCATTGAGTTTCCAGAAGACCTCGTTTAATAAGTCCAAATCATTTTGAACAATTTACATTAGTCAACAACTGGTGACCATGTGTGATGGCACCTTATATTGGGTTACTCAAACAAGAATTTTCTATTTTATCCCACTCGAGCCTCATCAAGCCTTACATATATTTCTGAGGAATGAACATTTCAGCGAACATGATTTACTTAACTCGCCAGATTTTAATTCATATTGCTGAAAAGTGACACGTTTTATTGCGGAGATTTGTCAAGTCTTCAACGCTCCTTGATACACTATTATTGATAAAAATCACAGTTGTACTGTGTAAAGTTGTTGGGAAAGATTTCATGGAGATCAGTTCACTTTGTCGTGTGACAGTTTTCTTCAGTGTTTGACATTAGCTGAGATACTAATAGAATCAAGAAACATTAAACTACTGGCTCATCTTATCATGGGATTTCTAATCAATGTCAGTATTTCGTCGAAAAATCATGGTCCATATTTTCAACTTCGATCAGTTTATGATGTAGTTGATTATCTGGAATGGTTGGTAATATGTCGTCACGGCTAGGTCCTGAGAGTCATGAAGTCTCGTTGGGATCTGGGTGCTGGTTTTCTATGACACCTCAATTTATTCCAGTAATTGACAAACATCGATTACATTCTGCATGAAGCTTGATTCGTATAGAGCTGATGACATGCGCATGAATAACTACTCTTTCCATCTTAAAACAATCTTCAAGTTAACTTACCTGACAAGATACAATTATCTGGTACTTGACCTTCTTTCGTTAGAATATCTGAACAAGATAGTGTACAAAAACATCCATAATAAGTAAATGGATTCAATTGTTGATTTTGAACTTGAACAACTGATTCTATCATATTTAAATACGTTTCATCTAAAATTGTTGGATATACACGAATCCGTACACAATAACGACAGTTAAAATGAAGGTTTTCTAATACAACTCTTCTATGCTAGAAAAAAATTATGGAAAAAAATGTGTCAAAATAATTTGTCTACTGAATTGAAATAAACAGTTAATATTTTTGAAAGTAAATTTACTTACAGCTTTAATAATCAATCGAATATATGTGTTCATTTACGGAAATCAGTTACAGTAAGCCTTATGATAGTAATCAGGTATAACGTGATCGCGTGAATGTGCGGACGGGAGGCTGTAGATTATCAATTTAGTTCATTTAGTTACAGTGTGATGTTGAGAAAAAAAGACTTGAATGAAACTAACGAAACTTATAAATCCTAATTTGCAATTTTCAGCAGTGTCATCCACTATTATGAAAATAAATAACGTTAGTAAATAAAATCGAAAGACTCATTCTCAGCAAATTGACTCATACTGAACATTGGTCGAAGTCCTGTGATATTTATCTAGAATTTCACTATAGTTTAAAATTTTCTTTCCTCGATAATGCAACAACCATAAAGGTGTATTTTATGCTGACAAATCTTCTCAATGGAAGTAAGTTGAAAAATAATATGGATATGCCCATTTCTGTCAGAAAGATGCTGTGCTCACCACCTTGAGTGACTGAAAGGACAACTTCGAAATTCTCACACATTTTATCTGATGAGTGAACAAAACTATCTATCTATCACTGTGAAAGTGTCAATTAATATGCATACGGTGGTCTCACATGGTATATGAATAGTATCAAGCTTTGAATCCTTTCCAAAATACGTACTGGTTAAGTAGATCAGCCCATGTTTGCGTATTTATATGGTCATAACTACTATTAGAAACATTTTCCTACAGTCGTCACAATATTTTCTTGGAAATTCCCTCACATTTCGATAGGGGAATTCAATGTAACCTTCTGATACAGTTTCAGAGAATTTAGTCGAAAAAAGTCACTGACAAAGTGAGTGGATTGTAATGCTTGATTCCACATAGATTGAATATGATGCATGTTGTTAGATTTCAATTTCCGATGAATAATAAGTGACTGAAAATCAATATTATCGATTAAAGATGCATCGAATACTGAATTTTGACGCAAATCAAAAGCAACCGAAGACAATTCAATTTAAATGGTGCTCACTGAATATTCTTTAAAACTAATACAACTCCACATGATTGACTTAGTTAGAAGTTGAATATATCTGTCTACTTTGATGCTTTACATACAATACGATGACTATCTTATCTCTCTTATTATCACCTCTGAAATGCATTTAAAAAACAGTGTTTCTTAATGAAATTCACTCTGTCAGTAGGTATAGATCTGCGTTATTAAACGATAATGTGTTGGGACCACTTTGCGATGATAACAACATACATTTGATGAGAAATTACTTCCAACCGAAATATCTACAGTTGTGTGAGTATCTTTACTTGAATCACAATCGCGAATACCGAAATCGCCCAACATTTGTTCAAGTTGAAATAACCCACTGTTTCTAATAGCCATTCGTTCAAATTTACTGTAAGTAGAGATTTTCATCAAAGAAATAGATAAAAACTGGGCGATTGTCTAATTTTGATATGCCACTCTGTGCCAACGATTAAAATCAGAACACTCAAGTCCCACGGTGAACATATTACTTCTTTAAGGTCATATTTTCAACTTCAGTCGATCATTATTACATCAATAGACATGGATATGCATTGAGGAAATCGCATCATACAATAAGATAAATGAATGTAATAGCTGGATAGAAAGCAAACAAGAGCATGTCAAAATACATACTCTGGAACATTAACAGCACCAATGAATGAACATGTAAATTTAACATACTGTAGATTTTAACAAGATTGTTGAAGGTGACATATTCAATAGAATATTCTTTGAATCAATGCACACTTGTGGATACCATTCGATTATTGTTGTGTTTTCCTTCTTTATAGCTATGTTGAATTCAAAAACAAACCATGGACAAACAGATAATCATATGGTGATATAATGAGTTAACACTCCATTCAAGTTTTGCCTAACAGAATCTAACAGTCATTATGAGCAAAGTTCATTCTTCACAGTTATATCGATATGATGACTTCAATTCACATAACTAACATAACATCATTGTATTCAATCTGTGAATGATAAACACTATGGTTTACTGATTTATTGTCCAGTGATGTGTTTCACATAGGTTTCCTCGTTATCTTTGTTTCACTCTTATCTTTCAATGGACCTTTAATTTTTCATAAATAACTCCTTAACAAGTGTTCTTATTGTATTCAGCTAAGGTATCATATAGTTCTGATACTCTTCATTTTCGTATTTTACTGTTTACGGTTTTAAGCGCTATGATTCGAACGGAACAACATCTTCATTCCCAGCATAAAATTTATCATCAGTATGGAATTATTTCTACAGACGGCGAGTAAGTTAGGTCACTATGTGACAATGAGAAGCAATGGAGAATCTGAGTGACTGCATGTGTAGTTAAATGTTCACATTTAGCCAACAGTTTTCCTTCTCCTATAGTGATCGAATACTACCTACTGATGTCCAGACTAGGAAATATCAACAAAATAGAAGATGACAGAGGAACTTACTCATATTAATTTGTAGTACAGCCTTTAATTTATGGTTATCGTAGAATATTTTCTTCAGCAGTAAAGGTTGTGGACCATTTCCACATTCACAGATTGATGATTTTGATTTCAGCGCGAATTCTGTTGGTAATTTGACTGAAATATAAAATAGTTCAAAACACACATTTGAATAAATATACATGAGCATTCATTGTGAATCCGAAAATAACAATCTTTGAAAGTATATTCGATCATTAGAAATAATGGAGTTTGTAACTAATTCGACAACTCAAAAGAACGGTGAATCGATTTATCAGTTTCCTAAACGATCGATTGTAAAACAATTATTTATAAGTAGAAATTTAATATCCCTCTCTTAATCTTCTACATGACATAATTCCTGAGTGTAGCATACAGCCTTGTACAACCAATTGTAGCAAATCGTTATGTTGTATTTACTTATTGATACAGTAGTACATGAGTCTGAATAACACTTTAAGATATGTAGCATTGTATTACAGTTTGTTTGTTTGTGAAACCACCATAGTTGCACTTTGTCAGTTACGTACACGTAAATGGTCAATGATAGAAGAATCAATTTTTCTCTTTTTTGATTCAACCAGAGAATGAAACACGAGTGTAAATGAAGCCAACGATCGCTCATAGAATAATTCCAAATAATTAAACGTAGTGTTTTAACTAAGAGTTATTGAAACCAGATACTGATTAGTTTGTGTTGGTCATTGAGATTTTATGTTCTGGGTACACCTAATTGAGCTTGTTATGAAAAGATCGTACAAATGCTTGTCTTTCATAAAAAGTAATCATCATTTCACATTGAACTACATTTGGACATACTTGTATTCGGTGTAGCATAGATTTGTATTGGATTAACAGTTTGTTGATGAAATGCTGGATGAATGGATTGAGTGGAAAGAAATATTGTATTTGGTTGAGATTCGAGATTACCGAATCCATGCCAATGAGCGATTGCTCTCACCTGATGAAATAAAGGGAAACACAAATGTACAAAATTATCAGTACACATCATTACATCTAAAATTGCATACGTTTCTTTTTTCATATTCACACTTTCAGCTTGATCATTCTCTGTTGACAGATGATAAAAGTGAGTGGATCACACGCGTGTAGCCAAAAAGTGACTATATTTCAGAAAGGTGGGTAATAGTAAAATCATAAAGCATGTTTATGTTATCTGAGACTCACAAGTCCTTTTAACTTTACAACCATGCAGTACCTCCATATATTCACAGTGACTAAAAGATGACCATTGTGATGGGTAAAGCATTTATAGACTTTGACACTTGAATTCAACAGAAATGTATGAGACTGTGTGTGATCATTGCTTTGCATACCCGAAATAAATCGAAACACATTTGGTTGTTTAATTATAATTTGTAATCTACGTTCATTTACAGTAAATCCGTGTTGGTTCGGGTTGCCATGCCATACATAGTACAGCACAACCGAAGCAATTTACAAGAGTGAATGATGATCTTGTCAACATAAGATAACAATAATAACAACGATAGAAAGAAGTGTTTCCAATAAAAGAATTCTAGAACTGAGCATCAAGAGGGAAGATAAAAAATGAACATATTCAAATGATAGCGATCAATCCATAGTCACATCAGTCAACATTACTAGTTGCGATGACCGTAATTACTCAAACAGAATCGGAGTAAACAATAACATATCTTCGACCTTATTTCATTTTATTAAGTACCATCAAAATGTTCATGAATTGAAACATGATATGACAAGAGAATAAATTATAGTTCACATGAATTCCACTGTTCTAAAATATACGGGAAACTTTAAAGTACTGAATGATTTCAAAGTAACACAATGTCACTTACTTGGATTTTGTATGAGGTTGCCGGTTTCAAATTATGCAAAATACACTCTGTTCGTTCCTAAATTTAAATCAGAGAGAATCCACATAGCATTATTTATTCAAATATATTACAGATTCTTCTAAAATTGTGAGAACGATAAGCGTAAACTTTGTTTGAATCACTGATATACTATTCTCATTTAAATGGAATTGATAGGTGTATTGAAGCATAGACAGTATAACTAAGATCTGTAAGACATGTGAAGCAATTCTGTCAGTAAGATGGTGGAGAAGAGCCACAATTTTCGAGATGAATTTTGAAGGTTGGATAAAGTTGCGCAAATAAAACTTTTAGTCGACTAGACATAAATATCAGATTTGAACAATATCAATGCAGTCTTACATGAAGACAGTGGAAAATATCTCATGAACTGAAGATGGTTTTCGACAGTGGAGAAGTTCCGATGTGATGATAGTGAGGAAGTTAACGAGTGATATCATGGAATACTTGTTAGACCGTATCATGAACCGACTAATGTTGGAGAATATTTGACGAGCGATTTCAGTCCGTATAGTGAAAATGTAACAGCAACTTCAAGATACTAACGACACTTGAGTTTTGATTTTATGCAACGTTTTGATTGTCATCTAAACAGTAATGATCACAAGGTAAATGCAATGCAATTATACAGTGTACTCTGCTTCTCAATTGCTTATCAATCGGTATCAGCCTGTTTTGATTACTGTTTTCTAATTGAATCGTCACCTAAAACCATCAAACTAAACACTTGTTTTCGCAAATACACTATGCTGTCTGGATTCTCTATCGTCCTAACTACGTATTACTGTTGCATTTCTTTTCAATGAAAAGTAAACAACCTTTTTCATAAAATATGCTTTCACAAGTTTATCTTACCGCATTGATTGTTTGAGTGAACTGAACAAGAGCTTCTAGGGTTCCTCCATCTGTTTGTAAGTAACCATGATCAATGGACCAAGATATCTAACAATGAAAATAATTGATAAAATCAATCAACCAACTAATCAATCAGTCAGTCAGTCAGTCAGTCAATGAAGCATTTTGTTAACAGACTCAACATTTTCAGTTATGAATGAATAAACTAGTAGTACATTGCATTGACAAGAGTCAAATTTCAACTTACCAAATATTCAGTTAACGGTAGATCACTTCGTACCGGTGGTTGCCATCTTAGTAGAAGATTTATCTTACCAGATGAATACAACCTCCACATTGAATCGGTTACATTTCTGGGTGGTCCCGGTGGTGATGGTCTGATTGGATCTACAGGATAAGTATTTGTGCTTAAACCGAATCCTCTGGTACCATGAATACTGACGGCAGCAATACGAAATTGATACAAACGTCCAGGTTCAAATGCCTCAAGATTCACTCCAAACTCATGAGTCTAAAAAATGCATACAAAATGACCATACAAACACACAGACACCTATATACATTGAACTAAATAAAAATCATTGGCAAAAAGTACATTTTCCGAAAATTCTATTCAGTTGGAAAGATGTTTGACTTTCAGTGTAATCGTCTATGGATGAAATGAAGCGTCATCTCTAAAAACTGGAATATTATAATTTTTTTCAATTAGGAAAAGCTTCCGTTTGAAGTTTGGTTCATGAACTAGTAGCAATAAAAATATGTCGAACAGTGGTTTGGCCTAATTTCGAACTATCTCTCTTTGTCAATACTGTAATGTAAATATTTGTACCCATTAAATGAGACATCTACTGACAATAAACAATAGTGCATTTTGCATAGAATTTTTTGGTCAGTTCTGTTTAATGCATGTCACATTAGTGTTTTCTAATTACTTACCATAATTAATGTTTGCCATTTTGATGCATAACTTTCATTGAATACTTTACAAATACATATTCTTGCTTGTAATATAAATACAATTGGATTCATTTTACTAGTTATATTTTGATATTGTGCAGACCAAAATAATTTCACAATATTTTCATTTGTAGAAGACACGACAGAATTCACAAGAATTGGTCGAGGTGGGACAAGTTCATTGTAGATAGGCTATATAAAAAATTTGAACAAATTTATACATACGGTAGTATAACACAATGAAATTGTTTTATTCTGTTAGAATAAAGCAAGTTCCGTCAAATTTCGTTTCTAACAAACAGTGTGATTAGAGAGTTGGTTCGGATTATCGTGATGTTATTACTACAAGAAGCGTATGGCGATCACAGGATTTCATTACTCTTACACCTTGGATTGATGTTAGTAGTCGAGACAACCAGTTAAAGTCAATGTATAACTGTGACATTTTTTGAAAATAAAAAAAAACTGATGGTGAGAAACCGATGATAGTTAAACAGATGGTTATATGAATTTCTCATAATTGTTTACTAATTGGTCAACAATATCACATGTGCATAGTTCAATGTTACATGTCATTATTGTTGTGTCTTTATGTCACACATTGACCGATTACAACAAGATCACAGTGTAAAACAAATTTTAATTGATTAGAATAAAATTTACGTGTAAATGTGAAATTATTGTTGTTTGTATTAGATTGGCAAAACTGACTTTGAATGATTAGTCAGATGAATTCAATAACACAACAATAAAAATGACATAGAACAAGTCAAGAAAGTATGATCAACGTGTTCAATTTGATAGTATGACAAGTAATGAACAGATGGATAGAATTTCAAGAGAAAATTCAATGCAGAACATTCAGAGACATTTTGAAAGAAATTGAAAAATAAACTGATTCATTTTGTTATTAGGAACTGCACAACTATTATTTACTAATAGGAATGACTAGCTATTACAATTATTGTTCACGCTCAATCATCGATCCCCTAGACAAATGGTGTTTGGTAAAGTATTAATAGTTGAAAGAAAACTGGGCTTCACCAAACCAAAACGATGTGTCGATCAATGGAGATTATCGACTGTTGGAGGTAGATCCAGACTAGATATTTTGGGTCTGTGAGATTATTGTGGTCAATGATTTAAGAAGCTAAGTGAGGTAGCTACAAAATTAGCTTCAGTGAGAACTATGCGTTGACTCTTTGTCTTCCGTTGTATTTCGAGTTTCACATTTATTCTGCGTTATTTATTCTGTGAATCGTGTTCTTTATATCTAATTTCCTCAAACTATCAATGATTCTATTTCTACGACTTGGTATACGCAATATCAAATCAATTGAACTATGTTATTTCGATAGGCGGAATCCAATGAACATTAGCAACTGGACAAAATTCAAATTAGTTACTGTTTAAAAGATAATCAATGTTTAATTCGTTTGTTTTGGTAGGTTGAATATTATTGAGGATTCCCATTGTGAACATTAGAACAACACATATAAGCGAACAATATTGTTTATGATAATATCGTCATCAAGCTTTGTTGTAATATACATGAATATTGATATGAAAATGTTAAACCATTTAAGACAATTTGAGTCAATAAACATAATGAAATGAAACAGATTACGTCACGACACATAATAGGCAAAGTAAAAGTTGATAGTAGTAAGAAATATAAAATACGATAACGCAATTGCCTGTGCTCACTAGTGACTAGCTCCGTGAGGAATCTTCACCGACTTCTAGTGGGAAGTCGTGACCAGTGAAGTTCAACCTGTTTGGGTGTAGACAGTAACTACCAAAGACGGTGTATGAGGTTGCGCAACTCCGTCAATTGTTCAAAGTTAGACAACAACACTGTTAGGCGCCGGCTCAATGGTCAAGAGGCTGGGGTTCGCGCGCAAGACTGAGGGTCCTAGGTTCGAATCCTGCGGGTCATAGGAGTCGTGGATACGCACTGCTGATGAGTCCCGTACCAAGAAGAAACGACCGTCCAATGCTTCCAGGTTTCTAATGGTGGTGTAACATTGATCGGTTCGTGATTTTATATGCGTAACAAAAGTCTTTTCAACAGTTCAACATTGTAGATAGTAGGTCAAACGTTGATAAATAGACATAAAATAATCATCACAAAACATTACAACCGTTACGTTAAAAGAAGTGTGTTTTCTCATTGATAATTAGGACTGCGATTGATCAGTCTCATTTGGTATATGTGCTTCCTGTAAGGATTAGCTCTATATAGCCAACAGGTTGGCTGAGACTATTTACATAACGTAGTCAAACAGATATTTAACTATGAATTATGCCGTCTTGATTCAGAAGCCTTCAGCTTTTTTATCGCTCAATTCTACACCAACCAGTAGACACTACTCATCGAGGTAGATCATTAGAGGAGGAATATTTGAAAGAGTAATTCAATATTAAGAGGAAGAAGGTGACATAGTTAATAGTGAATATGTTAACGATAAATCTGCTTTCAGATAACAAATCAACTCACTTACATCTGTACATTGTTGATGACAATTAGATTTACAACAGATTTGAAGAGGATTTTTACAATCATTATCTACTTGACAATGATTCACACAATCATTAACTATTGGATATTTCTGTTCATTGTCATGTGTTTGATTATTTCGATCAATTAATAATGGTACATGATTTAAATTGTTCAGCGAATGATTAGAAAAATTATGACATTCACCTGGTCGATTTGCCAATGTTTGTTGAATAAGAAAACATCCAATTCGATATCCAATTGCTGAATGCTGAAATACATTATTTTTAAAAACGCCGAAAGAGTTATGTTGTGAGAATTTTCAAAAATTATTCTTGTTAACGCCACGTTAAGTTAATACGTTGACTAATTATAAATAAGTAATAGTGTTTGATTTAATTCAACTGTCTTCAAATGTTAATTCACTACAAATTGAAGTTCAAGTGTCAAAAATCAAGTTTTTATTGTTTATAACGATATTATTTAGTGATCAATTTGTTTTACGCAGTTCAATTTTCAGTTTGATTAGAAACTATGCAAAGTATAAAGAAACAAGTCAAAAGCATCACTCATCATCATCACCACGTACAACGTCATTAAGTTTTGACGCAATGAATTTTGTGTATGGCACTGACTGGAGTACATAAATTAAACGGTGGATTGTTTTAATCAATCGAAACTGGGATACATTGATACTGTTGATCAAGTTGCAGTTCGTCCACAAGAAAAACCAGTTCCCAAAGTAGTTCAAGTAAATTTTGTCCACTACTAATAAGTGGGATGAAACTTCAATTAAGTAAGCTTTTCAGTCGATTCCTTGAGCCGTCTTACATCAAAAACGTAGTGTTTGCGATGTTCAATCGCAAATAGACTAGAGGTCATGACGAAATTTCATTAACTGACTTCTATCGGCACTAAGGATCAAACAAATGTGACACTAGTTACTACTCAATGATTGAACCTATGAAATTACAAATAGAAATTCTCATTTTGATACAAAAACTAATATTATGAAATCTGAAAAATTTCACATTATTCAAACCAACTAGTGTGAGAATAAGTTTATTGACTTATTCCATGTGTAATAATAATTATACTGGCTTTATTCAATTGTACATGTTTAGTACAATATGAAATTCTCTGCACGAATTCTTTCAGCAAATTTCCTTCAAAATCAATTAATGATTGACAGTAGCAAGCAGACAGTTCAACAATCCACATCACAAAATAACGTTCATTCTTCTCTCAACACATTGTCAGTCACTGTAATGTCTCAGATTTTACTTTTTTTTTGTACCTCGTAAAATAATAGTTCGTTGACTTTCTAAACACTCATCTGATTAGATTATGAGGTTAACATACAGAAGTGACATGTCAGAGCTTAAAGAAAGAGGTAGCTCGTTAATTTTGGGAAATGACTAGCCTAAATATTCATCTCTAACTGAAATTTTAGAGATTTTAAAACTTGTTTTGTTACAATCTACTGTCCCCATTCATTACCTACGGAATGTTTGATCGAATTTTCATTTAGAACTTGATGAATACCTTTTCACTAACTGACATCATTTAGTGAACAAATGAATGATAAAACATAAAGACCATTTTTCAATTTGAATTTATGTACAGATAACCGATAGAAAATGGTGACTGATTAATGAGTTTAGCAATATTTTCAACAGTCAAAATTCGATTTTGAGCGAACTAACGTTGTTCTTAGTGAGGATCTTACATAGTCTTGTTATATTTCAGACCATAGCAATGATCACTTTCTATCTATCAGTAGTTTAGTCGAGGATAATTTGACGTTTAGAATAACAAGTGCTGGATTCGAGTCTCAGTATTTTATATCAATAGTAGGAATGAAGTACATAAATCCAGCTGATAACTGGTGTTCCAGATCCAACTGTCAATTACAATCCAACCTTTTTTCTAAAAACTTGAATGTCACCAATTCAACCCAGTTCGATGCATAAACTATTAATTTTTCATAAATAAGAGGAAGAAACAGTTGTTCATATATATCATGTTGATTTTCTAATCTAACTGTTTTCCAATTTAATCTGCAATCACTTGTATTGTATTTCATCAAAATCACATCACATAATTTGAAAATCTGTAATCGTCAACAACAATAACAACAACAACAACTTTGATCATTATCTGGGAAACTTAAAAATTCACATTTCCAATTGTATTTCAAACGCACTTTTTCTCATACGACCAAGTTAACCAAAACAAAAAAGAATAAATAGGAAATCAGCAGGAAATTCCCAATGCCCACTGTGATATCAATTGAAATAATGTAGAAGTTTACTGTATAAACAACATGATAAATCATCATGTATGTTTGATATCGATGAATTTAGTAGTTTAGAGGCGTTATTGAATTACTCTATGTGAATAATTGTGTGACAGGTGGAAAGCGCTTATCAACACTATGTAAAAACAACATAATTATCAAAGAAATGCTGCTGTTAGGGAAAGAGTATTAAGTAAGAATGGCAGATCAATTAATGAGGTAGTGAAACTTCATCAGTTGAGGTGGTTGGGATATGTGTTATGTACGCCTAACCACCGATTGACTCAGTGAACGATGATGCCTGGTGTAGGGGCAGTCTGGAAGCAAGCTAGTGGCGGCCAGACCAAAACATGGCACAAAGCCATGAAACTACTGATAACTGCACTGAGCCATGTTGGTAGATGTATACTACCTGGTTTGTGTCCGCGAGACAATAGTAACCCATGTTTAAACATACTGAATGACATGGCTCGAAATCGTTTACAATGATGTAGGTGCATCGATTCATTGTCTTCTCTCAAATTCTAATCTTCTGAATTCCTCATGACCACTTTTATCTCTCTTTTATGTTTATTTTTAGGTTAGGATAAATTTCTCGAATGATATCTCTGAATTTCTAATCCTTCTGATTACCGAGAATACTTCTACTATCTCTACCACTATGGGAATTGAATTGACGATTGCGTTTCTGTGATAATGTGGTATGCTAACCCGGACGAAGTTCTACATTTTTAGTGACTGACTGACTGACTGACGAATCATCATCACCAATTGAATTCTGATTATGAAAAACACTAAAAATTCATTGACTAGTATGATTTACTGTTTAATTGTATGATAGAATAGTCTTGACTAAAAAGAGATTGTTATTATTTCAAATATTTTCAAATCTTAATGATAAGTACAATGGTTAAGTGAAATCAATTTTAGTCAATATGAACACATTGTACAAAGTTGAATGAACTGTCGATAAGAATAGCCTAAAGGCATGCATAAACATATACATGTATATATATATATATATATATGTATACTTATCAATGAATGAACGAACACATTTTCCACCATAGTTCATATTCTATCTGTATGTATCATTACACTTTTTGAATAAATCATAAATATAACGTACATCTAATAATCTAACCATCATTATTTTATTCATTGATAAGTGTGAAAAAAAACACTGTATAAATAGTTTTTTTTTTTTCATGAAACGAATATTATTAAATTATAAAATAATTCTAATTTATTGTATAAAAAACTAAATTTTACACTCAATTGATTCCTATTTAAATAAACAAGAATTATCCAGTGCCCACTTGACCCACTGCATCTTTTTTGGTATACGCTATTTTATTTTGAATAATTCAATATCGTGTTGTTTTATCCCAGTTTGTTTTATTTTTCTGTTCAGATTCGGATGAAAATTGATCAATATGTTAAAACCTACAAACCTACAAACTCAGTACATTTTAACAAGGGATCATCCGGTAAGACAATGAAAACAAGATGGTATTAAACCAATAA
Source organism: Schistosoma turkestanicum (assembly GCA_944470395.2). Lineage (NCBI taxonomy): Eukaryota > Metazoa > Platyhelminthes > Trematoda > Strigeidida > Schistosomatidae > Schistosoma > Schistosoma turkestanicum. The sequence goes on along the minus strand of OX103972.1, from coordinate 34,480,600 downwards.
GATTACGTTACTTTATACAGAATAACCGCTGATAATTGATAATTGATAATTCAACATGCATTGATAAGTCAGTTGGCAGGATCAATTCTACTCAAAATCTATCAACACATGAAGAGTCAGTCAAACGAAGTGAATTATCATACTTTTTGACTGAAAATGAGAAAAAAACACGTCTTACGATTTGGAATACCATCCAATAGATTCAGATGTGATTAATATGTTCGATTTTTAGTCACTTTATTACAAGATTGAATTTCTTAGGCGAATAGGTAGTATTATTAGGCCTTATGTTCAAAGTGTAGTACGATGCCGAATACATCAATCTGTACCTGATTGCAATCATATAAAAATTCAAATGGTCAGATCAGAGAAAATATTTTCTTAGATTCAGTTATGCTTACAAACAATTTGGTCAGTTAATAAACTTTAATTCATTACTGATTGACATTTACAAAAGCCTCTAAAGTTCTCATGTGTTTAATCGTAGTGAGAACCAGGTATTAGATATCATTTATCATATCTGATGACAATCAAACAACACAATAGATCAAATATTGAATCTCAACTCATAACTAACTTTCCATGTGAATTTAATGTCTGTCTCTGAGTTGTAGGATAAAGGGTTTACTGTTCACACTATTAAAGGATTGCAAAATCACAACAAAACCGTTGTTCAATGCAATCCCTGTATAAAAATGTTTCTACCAAAACCGATGTGACGTTCTGTCAATTCAAGTTTAAAAGAGTGACTTTCATGCCATTTTTTGAAAAATCATACTAATGTCGGTTTATATGAACTTGTACAACAAGCACTTTTATATCATTTGATTAAGCGCATTGTTTTGAGAGCATATCACAGATGCCGTACATCGAAAATCCGAACTGAAAGGTAACTGGAAAATAATCATGATAGAATACGGTAAGCTGACAAATATTCTCACTAATGAAGTGTTATAATTTACCGGTACACAATCAAACCAAAACAACCGAGGAATAAAATTTTTTTCATACCAACATCTTAATGTAACTCAAGTTGATTCAAATTGAAAGAATCTGTTGTTTTCTTCTCTCTTCACATGGCAGAAAGTTCTAGCTACGTAGACTGATTGTCTATTTGTGACCGATCACAACCAACCAGCTTATTGTTGCTCAAAAATGAGATTCTATGAAAGCTCCATAATAGAACATTCAGCCCAGCAAATGAAACTCTACCATAGTTCACATATTATTTAATGCAAATAACATTAAGCTCATGAAGAGATTCAAATTAATCACCTATGAATTACAAATTTTCAGACAATTTGATTCAGCCAATAGTTTTGACAGGAACCCTCTTGAAATTATATTAGCTCGCTACTGTTTTAAGAAAGCCTTCACTATTGAATCTGATGGACAGCCATTTCGTCTTTATATGGGACTGATCATTTGTGCGCATCCGCAACCCAGGACCTTCGGTATTGTTGAACTGTCTGCTTGCTACTGCCATTCACTAATTGTTTTGTAAAGGAAACTTGCTAAAACAATTTGTACAGACAATTCCATATTGTACTAAACATATAATACTGAATAAAACCAGTATTAATATGATTATTATTATTTAATGATAAAATGTTTATCAGACAGCTGTCTGTGCAAATACACAATTAAAAAGGCTTATTTCTACATCAGAAAGAATAATAAATAAATCTGTCACAGTGACACAGTTAAAAGACTTTGGCCAAAGTTCATTAAAGTTGACAATTACTCATTTCAATCCATTATACTTCATGAATAACTTACTTCCTTCAATATTTCAAGGTTAAACAGTATTCATCTTTTACTTTGGAGGTCAACATCTTAGACTCTTACATCAGTAGACAATTATAGTATTGTATTCAGTTTAATATTTATTGAATAGAGGACACTCGATATTTGTTGGCATTCTTACGCCCCTTCAAACGTATAGGTTTAAAATTCAGTATATTTTCCTGTAACCGACTGAGTGTCAAACGGCGAACACTTTATTTTGAAGTGTATTCAACGATGTAAGTTAATTAATGCATTGACAACATCAATCTCTTGCAGGGAAATGACTTCAAGTTTTACATGAAGTTTATTTTAATGTTCGTCAAATCATACTACTAATAAGAAACCAAGTAATGCAGTTCACCGGTGTGTTTCTTCTGGTATTTTACACAAAAACTGTATGCAACAATAGAATTTCAAAATACTTACTATAAGACAATTGGAAAATATCAATGATTGCATAGTTTATATCAAGACCTTATCTGAGTCAAATAACCTCAGATAACTAGGAACCTTCGGATAACTGTTTAGTCTCAGTTTGGGATTCCTCACGAATACACCACAACAACAATAACAGAGTCAGATCCCAATATTTCCAACAAGCGCTAAACCATTGGACTTTCAAGCTGATGTCCAAACAGTTCACATAATTTATTTCGGTTGATTTGTTATATCAACTAAATGATTCAAATACTAACATTTGTGATTTTCACTAAAGGGCTATGTAGATTGTTGAGTCTCATTAAAACTATGAATCAATACTTGTTCGATTACCATTGGAAACCTGGAACAACTGAATGTTCATTTCGTCCCAGTATGAGACTGATCATTTAAGATGCGCAGTGCTGATGAGTCCCATACTAGGAGGAAACGGTTGTTCAGTGATTCCAGGTTTCCAATCCTGGTCTAACAATCATCGATTCATAATTTCAAAGTGACTTTTGTCTTATGAATAAATGGTGTTTTAAATTCAAACAAACAATTAATGAAACAAAGTTTTTCTTGCTTCACATAATACATTTTCTTCTAAATAATGGAAATGAAATTATTTTGTTTAAATAAGACCAACAACAGTTCATTTTCTACTAACTACAATAAAACAATAAAATTTCTATGGAAAGGAATAATTAAAAAAATTAGAAATGAAAGTTGATTGGCAAAACTGACCTCTACATAAAAATATGTACAAACAGAAAAAGCAGACTGTGGTACATACAACATTATCTACATAAAGTTCAATGAATAGTCCATGAATGAAACTTTGTTTGTTTGGTTTCATTCACATTATTGAAGGTGATGTTATTTTTGAACGACAAAGTTCACATGTTTTTCGCCGATCAATCATAAAAATTTTTAGCATATTTATGCATAAGTAGACTGATCCAACTAAGATCACCAGACTTCGGTGGTCATAATGTGTGTGTGTGTGGGCGTGTGTACATGTACATGTACAAACATTCACACCACTGAGTCATGAAACACTCTACTTCATTTTGTTTTCGATATGAAAACAGTAGTCTACATACGAGTACGAAAATACACCTGAACAGGAGGGTGCAAAAATCAATTATTTGTTGGATAAACAATCTATGTCAATAAATATTGTTCAAAAAGCAACTACTAACTGGGTCATTTAACGATCATAGTTGATGAACATTTCTAGTGAACATGTGATGTTTGTTAGTTTGCCAAGCTTCTGTTTTATCTGTGATAACTTTGTTTAACTTACAAAATGCGAATCTATTTGAATGATCGCATTGGAATAGTGAACGCATCCTGTAGTGACAGCCGAAATAAGTTGAATCGCAATATTTATTCCTTATGTAATTATCACATAAACATAACATGAATGTGAAGGCACTAGACTGCTGACCTGGAGTTAATGAAATTTTCCTTGAATAAATAGCCTCTTCTATGACACTGACTTCGTATGAAGAATGCAGAATCAGCATAATATCGATGCTAAAAATGCCTTATCTCTCCCAGGAGTATGAATTTCAGAACTGGTTGTAAGATTTTAAAATGAAGCACAACGAAAATGACTCACAATCAGGTCGACTGAACCTATGTCTACGTATATCGAATCATGCAAGGAAAATCAGTCCGTTGATAGACATCAATCAGTATAAAATCTTGGTCAAAGATACTTAACTTCATAATCTAAAGACAAAGTAGTCCTGTATCCAATTAATAAAGGGTCAGTAGATATGCATCACTATACAGTAGTATACACATTCGATAAATTTGAAGAGATCAATATCGACATTCTATGACGACCAGATTGGTGATGACATTTGACTAAGATTACATACTGTACAGTTTACAAATCGATATTTTATTGAACGCAGACAAACATGAATCAATGTTATGTTTATGTAATCCATACAGACAAATTGATATCAAATTAACATCATTCTAAATTATACCAATTTTACTTACAGTACAATGTGTCAAACGTTCCGTTGGAGGTAGATCACAAGTTGTGAAGCACTGAAGAAAAAATAAATTTCAGTAACGTAAAAACAAAATTCAAAAACAGATCATTCTTACAATAAAACTTTGATTGCAGAAAGTCATAATATTCAGTAAATGTGTTTTTATGCCATCGAAAAGCATAATTGACTATCCTATTCAAAATCCGAAGGTTAATGGCATACAACTATACATGGTAAAACTGATTTTTTAGAGGTTGTAGTTGCAATTATACTCTTGAACCCTGACCTAGTAATTTTACTTGTTAATAGATACAAATGAGACGTAAATATCTTGTGCGCAATACCCTGTGAAGTCATTTGTGTTTAGGGGTGAACAGTTCATTTCTCGGAGCAAGTAGTTGTCCAATGCTCGCTGATTTTCAGTTGATGTCTAACCAAGATCAATCAGTGAAACAAATCATGATGCTAAACACATTTTTTAAGTTTTACATATAATGATGCTAAAAATGACCAATACAGCATCATGCTAGACTACTGCCAATGAGGATCATTTGATATGAATTCTCAACACAGAATTTTCTTCTTGGGAAGGCAGATGATCCCTACACCCATGAATGTATTTGCTACAATGTGTGCGTTACATACATACCACTGGTACTCAAGCTTTCACCTAAGCACTTTATGATATACACATAGAAACAAGCATTCTATTAGCCCCTCATTATATTTTTATTTAGACCTGTAATTTTTATTTTGATAGATTTTATGGCGTGATTTTGTTTTAAGGCAGGCAACTCAATTCAATCAACGTTCATCTTGAAGCCACCCAATGAGCATACTCTTTGCATATACCTGTGCACATGAATGACGCATGCAGTTCCTATACGCAAACATACACATCAAGAGGTTTCTTTGCTTTGTGGATTTGAGCATCATATAACTCTTGCCGGTCACGGCATTCCAGTCTTCTCTGATTTTCAGAATTCAGAATCCAATCATGTTCAAATACCGATGAACATTACAATGAACTAAAATTGATATGTCAGTGTTAATTGACGACCGGTTTTCGTTAAATTAATATAATAAACTAAGTAATGAATAGAACGAAAGCTAAACTATTAATGCAATGACCTTGATGACAAAAGGTGGTGGTATTCCAGCCATAGAGGTTGGCGTAGCCTCATTCAGGCACGCCAAGTGGCATTTGTGGGAAAGAGTATTCAATCGAGGCACACAAACCTTCTTCATAGATGTGTTTCGTCATGGACTATAATCCCGAAGATCTTGGTGCACCGGCGTTACTCCAGGTGCAAATGTACGTTAGATAGATACCAGAAACATACCTTGTGGATTGATTCTATGTAATCATTCAATTGGCTGTTGTTTGGTATGAATCGAATGCGACGAGTAATTCAACCAGGCAATGTAATACTTCAGATATTTATCAATAATTATTCAAGTATTATACCTGTTACAAATGTAAGTGATTAGCGGAACTCAGTAGCTGAATGGATAACTTGTGGTTTAGTTCAAGCTGAAAAGTATCGAGTTTCATCCTTTCTTTGAGAACATTACCACTGAAATGCAAGTCCCGAATAGAATGTTATTGAATTTGTGCATATTTTCTGCTGAAAGCACTTTATTGCAATCACACATAGTTACATATGCTGTTGAATAAAGCGAGTATTATTATTTAGTGAAATATTATCATAACATCATTGATGTATTGATGCTGAATAGTTAACAATGATCACTTACACCTGAGCTACATTGATCACGTGATTTTGTAAAACATGCGAACCAAGTTAGATTGTCGAATTTTTCATTATCCCACATTTTCTATTTTAATACAATAAATAAAAGAAAAATGCGACCATAATGAATAATAGATAGATAGATAGATTTAAACAATTTATATCAAGTTAAAAAATGTGATATTATACATTTAAAACAATAATAATAATAATAATAATAATATTAAGTGGATAGTTTATTTGTACAATTTGAAGTTTGAACATTGGTAGTCCTGTTGCTGGTAAATTTGTAGAAACTCACAGCTAACGAATTCTATACTAGAATGAAATGATTACGTAGTATCTCTTAGTTTTCAATGTTCACCAAGCTAACATAACCCTGAACTGGAAAAAATACTTCAACACTGGTATTTATAATAGTATGATTGTTTGAAAATGGTAGTCGGTTCGAAATAAAAGATTTTCAAGTTCAGTAAGCCTGATCGTTCGTATTTAATAACTTGTTTGTATTCATTGTACTCACAAAAAGGTTGTAAATAGATAATAAACCGTATTCGAATCATATTTTCGATCCCTAATCTTATCCATTACTGTGAATACTGCTACTACCTTTACTACTATGAGATTTTAACTGACGATTTCGATCGAATTTAAAATGCCCAGTGATATTTGTCAATGAAACTACTGTTAATTATTTGACAATTCAATTATTCCACCCGAAATATAACAAATTAGCTATCCGTTTGAAAGTGTTCACCTCTTAATTATGGTTTTATTGCCATCATCAGCATCATCAAGAGTTCATTCTTTTTTGGAGCTTAATACAAATTATATTTATTGCAAATAAATTCAGCATTTCTATAAGAAAATTCACAAATATTTGAAAACAAATTCATCATTTTTCAATGAAAAGTAATTCATTCCTTTTAATACTACAAGTAATAACGACACTACTACTACTACTCACACTGCTACTACTGTGGTGTGAGCTACTTATAAGTAGTATATGACGTGAGTGTCAACGTAATGTCTGGCAGCAGAAGATGGGGGAAGATCAAGAAAGGAAGAGTTAGAACACAATGGAATTTGTATGAAACGCATGAAGAGTGACAATGGATTGATTTTTTGCAACAGTAACAGTCCAGTTCGAAATGATGAACTGTTATTTTGCAAATGAACGATTTACGATATGGTTTTCCGATTTTACTGAGTAACTCTATAATATTCGTTATATACAATTCGGTTGCCCTCACCTGTGTTCCCGTTCAATACACTACTACCACCAATACTACTACTACCACTACCACTACCAATACTACTACTACTACTATTACTACTACTAAGTCAAATGATTGACGTTTATGCCGGTAGATTGTTTATTTTCCACAATTTTAAGTGTTTGCTTTATAGTGATAAAAATACACATATTTAGTCAGTCAATTACAATGTAGACTTTTGTGCATATTTGCATCAGTGCAAGTTGCTATAATACTACTACAATACCACAGAGCACATATATATTGCACCAGTCTATATGTTTGTGTAAAAAATATCACTGTTATGTGTGAAGAATGTATCTATAACTAGGAAATCATCGCATTTGTATTCTGTAAAATCAAGAGATTGACAGTCATTTAGCTTATTTGATGATTAGTTTAGAAATCAAATAAAATTGTCACTATATTTGAATGTGTTTCAATCATGGTGGAACAATTTGAAGTTTCTTTCCTCAATAAACAAATATCATGGAAATTCAGCTGAACATATTTATCTGTGTGGTCTGTTAGTCTGTATGAATTAAACCGATATACCAAGAACGAAACTCCAAAGTAGATACCAAAGTTTATTCCAAATCACAAATTCGACCAAAATATTTTATTACAAATAGACGACCAATGTCGTTCTAACAACAATAATTATAATAATTACAATTACCTTCTAATTTATTATCTCTTGGAGCAAAAAACTGCAACGAACAACAAAGAGAAACGGGAGTCCAATATGTCCGCAAAAAATAATTCAAACAAGTTCATAAGTTAAGTAAAACAAATATACCCAAAAAACAGTGAAATTAATGATTATATATATAAAGGTTTGATCAGCAAAATGTCTTCGTTTCTCCCGTAACAGGTTGATCTTCGTTTTGTTTCAAAACCTTGTCCGAAAACCGGCACAAACGTTTTCCACGACTGTGAAGGTTTTGCTCCAAATTTGTTTTGGACAGGACAGAAGGTGCAGTAGATCACCAGCACCCCTGTAACAGGGTTGAAATCACAATGTATGATGTTGCTTACCAGTTCCCTTTTCTTTCTATTGCAGAGCGATCGAATATAAACGCTTTGGGAGCCGAAAAACAAGCCCGGCGGGCACTTAACTTAGAGGGTGAATCGTGAGACTTTCATAAACAATCGATCCCTTTTCTGTACTTAGCCGGCGTTATTTAATTCGCTACCGCTTCGTGTAGAAGGTGTGCCTGTGTTTCATCTTGTAGAACCACTTGTGTGTGTTCACAGCGAACATTAGTAAGAACTTTAGGGAGGATCAAAAGTGTTCAGAATGATTTCAGTTATTAGAAGGCCACCTCTGAGTTGCCTATACTCTAGAGGGTGAGTATCCAGTAAGCTGAAGCACTCTTCATAATGTTTGAACTGCAGTCGCTGAATTTTTGCCAGGTTCTTTTGCACTATAATATATTTAAAGTAAGTCTGTTGTCACTTGCTCGACTTGAGGTTTAGTCAGATACTCCTGGAGGGCCAGCTTATCAGCTTGGTTGCAAACTTTCAAAACATCAGTAGCAAAAATTGTTAACTCAGATGATAGTTGTTGAGGTAAATAACCTACATAAATTCAGAGAAGTGATTCCTCTTACTTTATCTGAGCTTTCGATTAGCAGTTAACCTAGAAGGGTTGTAATTGGAGTCGTTCACATTTACTTAATCAGAATATTGTGCTAGCGTTAGGCAGATGATGCTGCTTTTGAAAACAACAGTATCTGATAGTACTTTCAATGAGCTCGATGGGGGGCTTCATATTTACAATCCTATCAGCCGACTAAATGGGAACTACGCGCTGGACGCTTATCTTAAAGTGATATAGAGATAAGCTTATCAGTCTAGTGATTATTCTGACAAATCTTTTTAATTAAGGACAGAAATTAATAATCGAATAATGAGTATCAATCCCTAAAACATCGATATATTCTGTTCTACCGCTTGAAATACTAACTTGTAGTCAAGTTTCCACTGATCGAGACTACCACCTTTTCATTTTACAATAACTCACTAACTTTATGTGACTTATTCATTGGAGCGGTTACCACTAAGACATCTCACATTCGGTTTGTTGAAAGGGTTCTTGCAAGAGTTTTATATCAAAACATGAGCAGTTTAGCGACTGGATAGGCTAAATATGTCACCATGAAGAGAAAGATAATTTCATGAATAATTTACGCCGACGATCTCATCCGTTTCTATTCGCAGACATCAATTGTATCAGAACTTACTATATGTAACAATATGTCTTTATTTACTCATGGTAAATTAATTAAAGAAAATCACTTTCGTAAGTATTACACTCCCTGCTGAAGAGCGTCGCTCGTAGGTCTGTGTTGTTGTCCAAATTTTTATCTTGGATCTGCTAAGTTGTGTCAAGCAAGACAGGTCTAATGAAAATTCGTCGAAGCTGCTATTCCGTTCAAAATAGGAGTCGTTCTCAGTCATTATTTATGCTTATTGAACTGCGTATACAACTGATGATTAAAAGTTTTGCCTTCTTTTCAGGGCTTAGTAGGTGACCATAGTTGTATGATACGACAGAAGCATATAAATGCAATCCAGGTTTTCTTTCAACCGCTCATCCGAAAATACTTGCAGGTCTCTTGCAAAGTTTGCAGCGGGAACAAGATATCTATTTGTAATATAATCAATGCTGATCGTTAGGTGGCTTATGAATATTATGCAGCGGAGTGTCTCCCAGAAGTAACTACAGAAGAGAAGAGTGTTAGATTGGAGTGCGTGACGCAATCAAAGTGTTTTAAAGACCGGAAGATATATGTAATATGACAATCAATAATCCGCTAGTTTTGCAAATGAAAGTCCGTAGATTAGGTTTACATATTTTGTTAGTAAACAGTTTTCTCTAAATTCACTAATAATCCGCCTGGTCTTGGACCTGTAGTGGAATACTTTTATGAAAAGAATGCGATTGGTCTAATAGAAACATTCATCAGTAAAACCAATTCTACCAGCCATCCTTAAACTGTACTTATTGTTTATAACACAATTTTAAGCCCAACCTTCTGTTTATGTTGCTGCCATCTTCGATGAAGCTGCTCTTTATTTCCGTGTTCTTTCGAAGCCATGAATTTGTCAGTGAATATATTCTTTACTCTGGATTTATTTATCTATACAGTGACAGGCTCGTAATCAGTATTTAGTGGTGATTATAGTCAATATCGACTTGAACCTCACCAAAGACCTTCGTTCATTTTTGAAGGAGCGTGCTTACAGGATGGAAGCACCAACCACATTTGATTATTGACAGAAGCTCTTTTAAGTCATTCAAGTCAATGATGGCGAAAAGTCTGATATGAGTAATAAAATCCATGGAGTTGATGCGACGCAAATCATTAACATCAGTCGTTGTCTTAAATTATGAAATGAGTTTCTTTTTGGCTAGTCTACTGCCCTGGTTTAATCAATCAAACCGCCCCATCGTTCGTAGCCAGCAACGGCGGATCCACCCAGTGAGGAGATATGCTGCAAGATACTTTAACGCTTGAAGCGCCACATGCCAAAAAGCCCGATGATGTGAGTATTCTCTGTGGTTTTTTCTTTTAATCATTCATGATGTGCTGGTTACTGTGGGTCCTGTAGGGTGTGTAGAATCTTTTTTGAATGTTTTGTTGTTTGGAAAACCCCTCCATGTTTATATATTTATGTTATGATATGGCTGACTCTTTCTGTTGACATTTTGGTACTCTATTTGATTCCATTTTGAGATTTTATCATTGTATATTGTTATTATTTCTATATTTTGTACTTATATTGAAGTTTGTATGTTTGCTTCTGAACTGTACTGTGGTGTTTGAATGAACTAGTAACTTCTTGTTGTTGTGGAATGCTTGATTTCGAATTCTAAATACAATACATTCGTTTGTGCAGATCTTTAATTCTTGATTCATATACTTCTAAGCACCACAGTGGCGTCGCGAGCAGGATTTGTAATGGAACAGCTAGATATTCATTCTACTTCTGAAGCTTTTGAAGATTATTTGGAAAGGTTTGAAATCTGGAGTATGACCAGGAAAGATGTCAAAGATGATAAAATTGTGGCTCATTTCCTAACATTCATCGGAAAAGAAGCATACAGCTTATTAAAAACTTTGGCATATCCAGAGAAACCTATTTCACTTCCCTATGCAATGCTAAAGGAGTTATTATTGAATCATGTAAAGTGCCCTGGTTTTGAATGCCGTGAAAGAGCGAAATTTCATAAGATGATTCGTCAAAATGACCAAAATGTTAAGGAATTCATTCTTGAATTGCAGAAACAGGCTGTCAAATGTAATTTTGGTGATCAACTTCATGTGCAGCTGAGAGACCGATTAATTGCAGGAATTAACATACCTAGTTTGGAAAGAGAGCTGTTAAGAATGTCAAACTGTTCCTTTCAAGATGTTAGAACTGCGTGCATTAACTACGAGGCGTTAAATGAACTTGATATTCAGTCGATGAAGATTTCCAATACTTTGATTAGTTGTCATGATGAAATACAATCTCAGGGTCAATCAAAATTTTGTTCGTTTAACAGAGGTTCCTATTCTCGTGTAAATATGAACGGTGTCTCAAAAAACAATTACAAAGGAAATCAAAAAGGTGAGACCAAGTTTGGCAAATGTTTATCATGTGGAAAACTTCATTCTCGTTATTATTGTACATTTCGTAATGCTAAGTGTTTTAGATGTGGTAAGATAGGACACATTCAAGCAGTATGCAAAGCTACTGTTCATTTTGCCTCAAGTGGTGCTAAAGCTTGTAATTTAGATTCCAATAATTCAGCTGATCCTAATGATCATTTATCTTTAACTACCGTTTCAAAAGGTAATGCTCATATTCGAAAGCGACTATATACATCGCTTGGTTCATGTCATGACTTTATTGTGGACACAGGCAGTATAGAGTCAATTATTTCATTCAAGAACTTGAAATCGTTAGATCCGAACGTTGTGATACGACCCACTGAAGTATCAATATTGGGGATTACTGGACACAGACTGCCTATACGAGGATGTTGTGAATTGCTAATAAGAGATGATAATTCCTCATACATACCATGTGAATTCTTAGTTAGCGAAACGGGACTGTCAATACTGGGTTTAAAGAATTTGAGAAGACTTAAAGTGGAGTTGTCTTTCCTAGTTTCTAAAGAAAATTCTGATGCTTTACCTAAAGATTCGATAGCCACGTGTGCTAAGTGCAGTGGAGGTATGAAAACTGCTATTGATTCTATTGCCGCCTCAACATTTAATGAGCTGGAGAGGGGAGTAGATACCTTTCTACTGCAATATAGAAATGCCAGACATTCAGTGACGAAAGAGACTCCATCAAAACTATTTAAAGGAAGAATTCTTCGGTCGAATATGAGATGTTTGGAGTCTGCAGAAGTTACATATTATCGTGGCAATGATCTTCGACCATCCACGGGGATTGTTCTGAAGAATGTCGGGAAATCTATGGTGCGACTTCTAGATATCAATGACTTAAGTACACACAATCGACATGTTGATCAAATACAATTCCAAGAGCCAGGTGAGTCTGTTCCGATTTCGGTTGTTAATTCTAATACTAATGAGAGCATTCTAGATAATGCAGAGTCTTTATCCAATACACTGTCGGACAGACACAGGATGAATTTGAGAAGAAGACGTACAACTGATTACAGACATATACATTCCAATTTAAGCGGTGGCGGATGTGGTGTTTGAATGAACTAGTAACTTCTTGTTGTTGTGGAATGCTTGATTTCGAATTCTAAATACAATACATTCGTTTGTGCAGATCTTTAATTCTTGATTCATATACTTCTAAGCACCACATGTACATATGTTGTTTAAATTTGATCTTTAATATGGCTACAGCCATATTTGGATTTGATACTGTTGCGGTTGGATCTAGCATCACTTATTCTTTTTGAACTCGGATACTCATCAGAGTAATTGGGACTTGGAAGGTGTATCAAAAGTCTGGTATTTGTTTGTATTTCCATTTTAACATAATATAGACCACTTTCTCCTAGAATTATTGTGTTTTGATATTGGACTAGGAGAGGGGTGCGTTCGACTTACACCTACTGGAAACAAATTGAACTGCTACGGTAGAAAATTCATCTACAGGGTGCATCGCTTATGATTGGGCATACTGTTTCCCTTCCACCTTAACAAGTTATTCTTCATTCTATTCGGCAGTTAATTGGTGGTCCGCATCTCAAAATTCTTGGCAAGATGTGCTGAGGAATAAATTCATTGAGAAGTAGATGAGATGGAGGAGAGAATTTGTAGCTTATCCACCTTAGCAGATTCAAGCGTAACCAAGGAAACATTATCCTAGCTCACTAACAAAGATATCCCCGACGACAGAAAATTCACTATAGAAAAAGAGCAGAACAACAAACTACCATTCCTGCATATACACAAAAACTGACACAGGAAAATCGGAGACTCAATATTTTGGAAGTAAGCCCACAAATTGTCCACTATATTAGCAGCAACCCAAGAACTCAAAACATTAAATGCTTACAAACTTTATTCAGAAGTGTGAAAACGTAATGTAACACACATGAAACGCGGACGAATGAAGAAGTCTATCTGCTGACTATCCTTCGAAAGGACGTCTATCTGCCCAGCTTCATCGAAAAATATCAAACGAACTCATCAGCAAAAACGAAATCAAGTATAGAAACCAACAAACGAATCATTCCACTATATGCAAAAGACGTGAGAGAAATCATAAGAATACTGAAGCCATTTGAAATTGGTGCAGCATACTCACCAGTAAAATCACTTCAATCTAAGTTATACAAACTAGAGCACAAAGATCTACAAAATAAGCAGTTCTAAATTCGAAAACCATTATGCCGGATAAACTGGAAATCCCCTTCAGTTATATGTGTAGAAATTCAAATACTTCATTTATACCGGAAGTTTGTGATGATGATGTTGTTCCGAAAAACAATGAAAGCTGAATGACCGAACTCTCCAGTACAAATAACGAAACTCCACCATGATCATTCACCTGAGATACTTATCTCCGCAATCTCAACATTCCACTTTGTTGCTTAGGCCCAACATTAGTATGTCGTCCGGTACATTATACGATAGACATATAGTCGATTATTTGTCTCTCATTTTCTAAAGAATAAAGTTCAAATCAGTCACAATTATAGGGTTCTCAATCGGTAAGTACTTTCCATAGTCAAACTCTGAAAATCGTAAGACGCTGTCCACTTATACTTATCTGCAGTTTAGTAGGTTGATAAATTTGCAACTAAAGCGCAAACTAAACCACAATCAAGTAGAGTATTTCCGTACTGTCTGTGAAATTTACTTCTCAGATTACTTGTTATATTGAAAAACGTTCTTTATCAAGTTAAATACCATAGCTCAGATGAATTCACCAGTATAATACATTTCCCTCGGACTCAGATGATTGCGTCTTATCATATGAATCTCCGTTTTAAATATGCATGTAGGTTTACACAAACTGTAGATTTCTGATCCTCTGTGACTATCTATATGGTATTTCAAGATTGTTTCTTTTCTTCGTGTACATGTATTTATTTCCTGTGAATAATATTGAAGTACTTTCTAACTGCTTATATGAAAACTACACAAACAATCCCATGTAATCCTGTTGAGAATGCATACACATTTATGCTACATATTACGGTGTGCTACTCTACCTTTAGATTGATGAAAATTATGGTTGTTGATGATAGTATTAATAAGATTTAGACAGACAATGAAAAAGAAAACAATATGTATGCATTGCCAAAAGCAAGAGATATTCTAATAAGAGGGATCGATGCATAGGACGTGTGATTTATGAACTCAAATTGCTCTTTTCTCTAGTCTGTTTATTTTTCTGATTTTTTTTTATCTAATTTTAAAATATTCACAAATTTTGTAGTAAGTCAATATTAACTCCATTAAATTTGTATTCATTTTCACTGTACCTGTCAAAAAATTAGATGGTCGAAATTTTTAGAGCAACCATCAACTGTTCAGGTATTTTATGTTCCATGTATAACTAACTGATCACATTCAATTTCACGTATTGCTCATTTGTGCAAAGCTTTGTACACAAACTATAACTTTCTTGTATTATTTTGAATGTATTTCTAATTAATGTTACTGAGATTATGTCACTTAGTGACTACAACCATAATGTCATGAAAAAATTAGTTTGTTTAAGTAATCATGCACAGTTTTGTGAGTGAATAACTAATACCAGCAATCAAATACCAACAATCTCCCTTAAGTGAGATTGAAATTAGAAGGATTTTAGACAGATAGAATTCATCATTGCCTCACTCATTGTGTTAGTGCCACTAAATTACAGAATTCTGTATCGACTAGTTTTGCCATGTGCCAACGTGATGAAATCTAACTTTGGAATAGCCCAGTTATTATGATCATTCTATTTACTCTGTTACTCATAGGTTTACGCATATCAGCTACTCATCTGTAACATCGATTATGTGTTCACCTAATTGCTGTATTTCTTACATGATTTGTAAGTGTTTTGTATATTCGTTGTAATTTTCTCTGCGTGTTCAAATTTCAAATATTAACATGTTTGAAATATGCATATCTTGATTACAATTCGTGTTCAGTTTTTGATATCCCGTTCTCTTGAATGTGTTGATTTGACACAGAACACACGCAGCTAAGTAAAATATATATATTTATATATATATATATATATCATGCATATTACCACAATTTGTTAACTAAGACATTACCAATGAGAACTAGAAATATTTTTAGTTTTGGTTTTGTGAAACCTCTCTTGTTTAACAGCACACAGTATGGTAATTGCTGATAAGCTATTCACATTATCTTTCAATGATCTAAGTTAACGTAAAGCTAAAACTTCAAGAACCGAAGCTTCTTGATAAATGTAACTTATTTACAGTTCCATTAATCCTCTAGTCTGATGTTTTACAACGAAGATGCAAAAAACGATGAAACTGGAATGAATAAAATACTTGTTACTTCAAAGCTCCCCGTTCACCGTAAAACGGATAAATATCAGTCTAATGAAGACCATCCTGTATACTTTAGTAATTTTTATAATATTTAAATCTGACTATCTTTAGTGGCTTCGTTGAATTCGAACTAGGGCTCATCACTTTTGTGGCCCGTTATCTGATGTTGTGATTTTTTAGTGGTTTCTGAATTCGGAAGAACAGTGGAAGAAGTTAGATACGCGCCTTTCTCAGTTAATCCAACAAAAAGCAATATATTTGGGTAAGAAACGGTTCTATTATTAATTAGATAATAGAAACAATTACCTAAACAATAATAAACTGTTCTTTGACACTGGAAGAATGCTTCCGTATAAGTCCAAAATTGTACCCTTCCAGTCCAGATTCAAGTTTCACCTGCCCGGGTATCCAATCCGATATGGCTGATGCCATAATTAAGTATCAATTTAAACAGCTTAATACATTTCAGTAGAAAACATAGAAACTCCAATAAAGGTACAAAAAATAGAAACTATAACAAAATACAAATATTAAGATCACAAAATGGGACTAAACAGAGTGCTGAAACGTAGCACAGAGAGAGTCAGTAAGAACATATTTCAAATATATATATGTATTTATATATATAGAGGGAGAGAGAGGGAGATTTTTCCCAAAACAGTAATAATAAATAATATTAAGCAGACAATGCCAAAGATATTTCATTTCTGATTGCTATAAATAGTCAGTTCATAAAGTACACGGACTTTCAAAACAGAAATAAGACTATTGTTTTTTAAATAAAGTGAACTTTCATTATATTATTATATTGAAAAAATATTTCATTTATAAAAATTAATACAATTTATACTCTAAGTATAGAAAAAGGGTTTTAAGTAAAACATTTCAGACTACAACATTGTATACTGTTGTACACTTTATTCATCAAACTGATTTAATTTTGGCGCAGTTGCATCTATTCTTTGCGTTCTGTAAAATCCTAATCTACTGAATTCTTCATCAGCTTTATCTTTTCCTTCTTAAATTTATTTCACTGAGTTATATTTGTTGAATAATTTCTTCAAATCTTAATCTTCGCCATTACCGCTAATACTTCTACTACATTTACCAATATGGTATTTCAATTGACAATTGAATTTCTCTGTGCTAATGTGGTATGACAACTTCGTACATATATACGTACGAAGTTCTGCAATGGTAGACTGACTGATTTAATTTTGTAAATTACTCTGCAGTCATTGTTGAGTTTGTGCATTAATTCAACTGTCTCAATTGAAGCCGCTTAACAGCTGACATACACGTAAACAGTAAAAGAAATGAAGTTTCTGTAAAGATGCGACTGAACGATTTCACCTGCAACAAGTGATGTGAACTAAGGTAATTGACAAAACCTGATGTTTTGCACTGACAACTTTATCCGTTTCATTCACATAAACAAGCATAACAATGATATGTTGGCAAGATAGGAAATCTCTGTTAATCATAAGACTTTCTTTGACTGTTCTGTTCGATGTCTAATTTAAGCTGATAGTTTACTGCGTGTGGTGTACAAATTCCCTATTGCGAATTCAAAACTGGTAGTAACAGCGAACAGTTCAGGCTTATGTACCTACTACACCAGAGAGCGCAGCTCACTAAATCGACGGTGAAGCATAATGACTTGAGTAATTTAAATAAAATGTAGGTGAAATATGAAACCCTATCACTATTTGATCAACCTAGCTGTCTTTATTTTCCACCAGTAGATTACTACTTGTCTATGAATACCATGAACATTACCATTTTAAATACTATTGAAATATCATTGCTTTTCAGACAGATGAAACAATCCGAAAATTATCAACACGTATTTGGTACATCAAGAGCTACATTCTCTTGATGAAGTGATGTACGTGGTTATTTTGTGGATATTGAAACACATAGTCTAGTTGTTGCTTCAAATTCTAAGTGTTTTGCTTATTGACATACACATTACATCATCAGTCATACGATATACCGATCCTAATAATTTAAAATTTCATTTCACTTCGACTTGCTTATGTGTAATATAAGACTTAAAATTCTTACCATATTCAGACTAGTCTGTGAGGTGATCCAAATAGAGTTTTCTTCCAAATAAAGTAAACTGAATCGAATTAAATAATCATCTCTTTTTCACATTAAGATTTTTGTCTTGCCATCTAAATTCCTTTTGTTATCTCACTGCCTAGTCATCTTACTGACCTTATTTTTTCTAAATAAATCATACATATTTTTTGTGAAAATTGTATGATTTTCTCATATTTGTTAGAGTCATTCTTATCACTACTAATGAAAGACTTGAAATTTTCACTTCTCTAGCCAACTCAATATTATGACCAGGAATAAATATTATTCTACCCTGTATGATTTTTCCAGTGAAATTTAGACCAGTACTTTTCATCCATGGGAGACTATGGAAATGTAGTAATTTAATAATGCATATTACATCATTATCATAATAATATATTTATTCTCAATTAAATACGTTACAAGAGTCACGCCAGTTTACAGGCTAGATCCAATTGTCAAAAATGCTTTCACATTTACTGTAAAAGTTATAGCAATTAAATTAAGTATAAGAGTCAGTTTCTGATAGCATGCTTACACCATGTCACTGACAGAAACATTATAATACAGCCACATTTTCAATAGTAGAGTACAAATAAGGAAGGTGCACAGTAGGTTCTTTTGGTGATTTGCCGAGATCAATAGTGAATTTATTGGGAAAGGTCAATTGGAACGCGCTTGATACGAGCTGTGATCCAGACAGTCATGTACATAGGGTGCATATTCCCTAGAGGCGCCAAGGATTTCCCATCATGAATGGGGTTCTGAAAAGGGAGAAAAGAGAGAGAGAAAAAGGCAGCAGTGTGGCAAGTGTATATATATATTCAAAGCACTACTTAACCTGTCATGTTGAAGTAGTCAATACAGTGGTAAGTGAAGATGAAATTCATACTGACCACTTAAATTAAAGTAAATTATGGGAATATAAGAATATAACCCACAAAAGAAGGACTACACTGCCTAACTGTTTATTATTATTATTATTATTATTGAATGCCAACCTCTAAGTCATACTGTAAGCGCCTGAGTAAGCATGTTGCGGGTGTCTCGACAGAATAGCGACCTCAGCATAGTTTCGGAAACATGAACCTCAGAAGTAGCAAGCGTATAAGAGCAACCTCAGTGTTACTGATTAGTCTCCTCATCAATCTAAAAATCCGAAAGCAAACAAAATGTCAGTAATGAAAATTTTTTAGAAACAGTGGATAGTCAAAATGACCATGTAGCATAAATTTTGATTGTTGTGCATTTCTAGTTTCCGTTCTGCTTTTTTTAAGCTAAGAATATATTGCTTCACTTTCACCAGTTCCATTTTAAATGTTGTGTTGTGTGTTCAAAACGGCTTACTTGAAGTTACTTCTGGATCATTCATCTATTCCGCACACAGGAAGCGATGGGTCACGCCTGTCATGAATTAAAGATGTGTCAGTTTCACATCACTAGGTAATGCATGAAATGATTTTGGTGATAGAGGTTCACTTATTTTTCTTTGTTCTTCCATCAATTGTTGGATGATTTGATCAGATGCACATATTATGAATAACTTATCAAAGTATTCAAGATTCAATTTATTCAATGAATAAATTATTGTGAAGAATGTTCAAGAAAACTGGAACGATGTATGAACATGAGCAGATTCATATTGACGGATATAACAAACGACAATATTTGAGGATTACATTGATGAAATGGTCGAAGGTATACAAACACCAAATGAAATTTTACATTCGACTGTACATTCTACAGTGTGAAAAATGGAGTATATTGAATACATTCCGCAATACAATAGGTTAGTAACACTATTTTGCAATCATCTTAACTCTAATGTCATTGTAACTTTTATTATTAAGGTATTGTTCACATTCAAGATTAAGGTTTATAGTATAAAGTGCATTGTGAAGGTTGTGTTTATTGAATCAGAACCCTAACCACTACCATTTAGTTTAGAAATAAACGAGTGTTTTTACCGAAATTGTTCTGCAAACTGATATTGGCGACAAACGATTTTATGACTTTAGTGGATTTAATAAAATAGTTAGTTCAGCTGGATGACATCTAAGATTATTGCTCATACAATTCCTATATTGTGAGTAAAATACGAAACGGATTCTGAAGAGGGTACAACTACAACTGATCACATTGTAACTATAAAGTAAAGCGCCATTCTCGCATTTAATCCATCGACCTATGATAAAGCTTACTTTTTAGTTATTCATAATATTTGTTGTATAAGATTTGAAAGACTGGTTCAAACGATTGTGATAATAGCATCAGTACACATAATTTCATCATTTACTACTTAACCATGCACATTAGTGTTTTTATACAACTTACAAGTGGGACCAGTACTAACTTCGTTTTTACTACTATTCCTACAACAACAACAACAACTACTACTATTACTAGTAGTAGTAGTAGTACTGCTGATAGCACTATTACTATTGGTAAAATTTATTTAGCGAATAACTATACATTTATTGGTTAGTTATCAGTTATTTAATTTCAATGTTCACAACTATTGGTAATTTTATCTACAGTCCAACAGTTATGATCAAGGTCAACTAATCTAGAATATATGTAAAAGCTCTTAACAACACTTATTCTTCAGTTTGTACAACACAGTGTTAACTCACTAATTAAAATGACGTTGACGAAATTCTGGTTGTCGTTGGCCATCACTACCATGTTCGCAATATTTGTCCAGTCCTCTAAAATATGTAAGTAAAACATTAAATATTGGTCTTTCGTCGTCGCTTTTTAGTTGAACTTATTTTGTGTAAATACAAATCAATAATTCCGTCCATATAACACATTATCATAATGAGATGTTTTACGTCCTAAGCAAGTACACTAAAGTTTTCAGTAATCCAGTTCAACTCATTACCGCAATTGATGCTAAGCACAATTATAATGATCATAGTCTCATACAACATTTTATTTATATTCCGGGATTCACCAACAGTTTTATATTGATAGTGACATGGACATCATGATTTAAGATATTTTCGAGATAATAAGTAATCAATGCTTTTATTGGAATATAAATTTTCCTTCACATAAGCTTTCTTTTTATACATCGACTGTGTTACAGATGTGTCATCTGATATCTACCTAAGTGATTCCAATAATAAGCAGCTTAGTTAAAGTGACCACCTAAAGTTTGAGTCTACATGATCATTCTCATAAGCAAAGTAATGTTAACACCATTTCTGTTCTCGTGAATACGATCTAATGCAAGTGCGTGATTATATATAAATTTGAATTACCATATGAATTCACGTCATAACTATCATATAATGTGAAATCTCAAACTACTAATTACACAAATATACCTAGACCAAAGAAAATACAACAGCTCATCCAAATTGAGTATAACAAGAAAGCCGGTTATATTGCATGCATGATGAATTGTGAACTAGTATACCGCACGGAGTAATATAAACCACTGATATTGAATGGATAAACATGAATTT
Organism: Schistosoma turkestanicum; assembly: GCA_944470395.2. Taxonomy (NCBI): domain Eukaryota; kingdom Metazoa; phylum Platyhelminthes; class Trematoda; order Strigeidida; family Schistosomatidae; genus Schistosoma; species Schistosoma turkestanicum. The sequence continues at coordinate 34,458,799 of OX103972.1, read as the reverse complement.
AGATACACCAGAATGTACCCGAACAGTACATTCTTCAGCAGATTCAATCACTGCGAGAAAGATAAAGTTATCAGATTATTTAGGTACCGTATGCGATTAGGCCATTGTGGTGAATAGGTAGCAATAACTTGCGAAAACGAAACGTTTGTTATAAACCAAGATGTAACATTCTAACTCAAAAGAGGCAAATCTGTAAACAAAGTAATGGCAAAAACGTGAAATATTAAATAGTTCAAAAGGCAGAATTTTTTTAATAATTAGATGAAATATTTATGGTACGAGCGATATACATAGTGAGTAGACCACATATTATTAATATCGAAACATAAGTATTGTGGATGTTAGATACCCAAAACTCGCTTGATAAATGCCTTATTTTGGATTTCACGTTTGCCAGCATGGTCTGATCAGTAGACCTTGAGATTTCATTTCCCACCAGAAAAATCCATGGCTGTGATTGGCTGCTGTGTATTTTAGTGTGCTATTTACGTAACTGTCCCAAGGATGTTTCTATGATATATAAATAAACGAGAGTTGTGTGCTTGATTGTACTGTGATTGCTGGGTGTTTGAAGAATATGCTTTCTACGCTTACCAAGCATTCTATTTACAGCTTGGGATTCAAGGTAGCCTATCTAAGGCTGGAAATTATCTCGTTTACAATTATTGACAAAGGTGAACTCGTAATAACTTCAAGCTAACCAAGTAAGGAACAAAACAATAAAGTTATAACAAACTAGGATAAACCGAAATCGAGATAATTGGAAAAAAAGATAAACAAAGGGAAAGTAAAAAAGAGTAATAAACGAATAAAAACCTATATATTAAGGTTCGCCGATATATTAACAAACGCGACATACGATGAGAGATGAAAACACGAAGAAAAATAGACAAAAAAATATGGTAAAATCAAAAAATAAAAGATAGACCAAACTATGAAAATTATAAGTCCTAACATAGTTATAAATCCGACAAAATCATTAGCCAAATTCAAAAACTAGAGAGGCAGATAATTAATTAAAAACAAACATCAATATTTAAAGAACATGAGTTTACTAAATGGCAGTGAAAACGAGTAAATAATAAATGAAAAAAACAATTTGAGAACAGTTCGTTTCAGAGTACATTTGGAATGAGATAATGTATAAAATGATGCACAGAAACTATTTTCAACATGAAAAGGAGGGATGTGCAGTGTTGGAGAAATTGTTACAGATTGGAAAGAGCAAATAGTAGTTACTGTGAAATTAGTGCAGTTGTCAACATAGTAACTTACAGATTGCACAATATTATTTTACAAACATGAGATTTAATATAGAATTGTATCCATTTCAAAACGTCTAACTTTGTAGCTGATACCAACCAAAAAAGTAAGTGATTTTTCTTTTAAAACAATGTTGTAATTTGAATTATTTATTCACTGATATACAAAATCGTATGCGCGAAAACGCACTGTCAGACATTGTGCAATGTCTGGGGCCTGTTGCTCATAGGAATTATTTGCGAGATTGATTTGTGGTTTACGTACTTTTGCTCTGCATATTCAAGTTTTATTTATCTTGAAATGATTTCTGATGTGCGTTATTCGAATTTTTTGTTTATTATGAATGTGTTTATCGTGTAATTATCAGGGAAATGTTTATCTGACAGTAAGTAAATGCGTTTGCACATTCATTTCTGATGTCAACTATTACGTATTTAATTACTGATTATTCAAAATCGTTTTACAAATATGTGTTTGTATATCATATATTTTCTTTACAAATTATCGATATTTGGTAATTAAGATGATTGTTTTAGTAAGTTTTTATTATTGGTTTTCGTATTTTAAATTTGTGTTATTTTTATATTATTATGGGGAAATTGATGTGCATCGGTAGAGTCTATTTCGTGGCCGGTGCATTTTTTATGATTATGGTCGAACGCTTGATATATATATCGAACTGTTCGTAGATTAGTCTTCGGGTGCATATCCAGAGACGTTGAAGATTTAATTTGAAATAAAAATCCAAAAAGAGGATGGATGTATAGTAACGTAGAATCCGTCGTAGAGATAACTGACAACAAGTAGTTTTGACTGCCGATTCGTTGCTGGTGCCAACAATTACACAGGGAATTACATATTATATAATATTGTTTTACAAATATATGATTCATGGTCGCATCATTTTGATAGCAAAATACCTGCATGTTATCATATAGGTGACTGTTTACGTGAGTTGTGACAAAATCAAAATCACTTCCTCTTTAATTTTAAAATCCGTGATATTTGAAATCAGATTAATCAGAACACAATGCCAGAAATTTCACATTGCAGGCGAAATTTTGAGGGTGATAACTGAGAGTTTGCAGTGTGCAACACTCAGTTTATGGTGAACCGTTCGGGAGTAGGTTTGACGTTTTTAGAAATCGGGTTAGCTGCACTTTTGGACTAATAACCAAAAATAGAATGCTACTGATTCACTATCTTGTGACTACTGCCCAATCTGAATGATTTTCCTTTGAACTCACATCATCGTATGTCCTGACTAACATGAAATCATTGGTGGATACCCTTATGACTCAGAATCTTTGACTAGCAAATTCCATTTGGTGATAATATATTTATCATGAGGATAACATATGTGAAGCGTCGTAGAATTTGTTACAGATATGACTGACAGCAAGTAGATGTAAGTGCAAATTAGTTGAAGGTGCCAACGATTGCACAGTGAATAACCGATTATACAATATTATTTTACAAATATGTGATTCAGCATTAGATTATTTTCATTGCAAATTATCGACATCTCATGTTATAGAGAGGTGTAAAGGTAAGTGATTGTTTTATTACAGCGCAGCTTCCGTTTCTAATAAATTAATCAATAATATACGAAATCGGATTTGCGAAAACTGATAACGAGAGTTTGCGCAAAATCAGTAACCAAAAAGTTGTAGGTGATAATTTGTAAAAAAGAGGATTACACTAAATAGATTCTAATGCAAAGTTATGCTGTAAATCTAGCATTTTTCTAATCGTTATTTCATCGATGCTGGTAAGCTAATAGTCACAATGTGATGCTATCAAGTGACCATGTTGTGATTTTTACCCAAAACATGGAACAAATCCATGAGGTCAATGACAATTGAATTGAGCCCTGTTAGTAGTTGTAGACTACTAGACTGGGATCTGTGAGATAATAGTAACCGATACTTTGAAAATTTGAATGAAGTGGCTCAAAATCGTTTGCGGTGACGCCAATGCATCCATTCTCAGTCTTCTATCAAATTCTAATCTTCTGAATTCCTCACTTTTATTTTTCTATTTCAAAATTTATTCCTGTTGGATTATACTACTCGAACCATGTCTTCATACCCTAATCTTCTCCATTACCGCTAATACTTGTACTAAATTAACCATTATGGAATTTAATTGATAATAGCAACTCTGTGTTATTGTGGTATGGAGACTTGAACTGATGTAGGCACATACCAAAATCTATGTTGTGGCTGACTGACTTCTGTCTAATCTATATGATTTTATGTCGAAGTCGCTTTGTCGTATATTCTGACTCGCCCAATTTCGACAGTCGGTATTGTTGATTTTAAGGAGTTTTGAAGAACATATTCAGTGTGACGATAGAATAATATGTGTAACTTTAGGAGAACAGATGCATTGCTATGAAGAATTTATTACAGAGGTGACTAAAAGCAACTAGTTTTAACTGAATAATTATTACATGTGTAAGCAATCACACAGTTATTAAGGGAGCACTTGATTCGACATTGTAATTTTGTCATTTTAAAATTCACATTATGAAGATCGGGGGCTAGATTTAAGTAAGCGCACATTTTGATAGAATGTTTTATTATTCCGAACAGAATATTCATTGGTATTGGAGTTAGTTAAAACGGAATGTCCTGTCAGAGATACTGCGTCGCGACACCTAGATGATGAAGGGCGTAGTCGAGACATTGACGTGCACAACAAGTTATTTGTAGTGTTGAGCCATTCCGCAGGTCTAGTTTTGGTCATGGTCAACTTATATATGTTGTTAGACTGAATAACAGGCACATTGCAATTCTATCTTCTCATTCTCATGCAACTACCGACCAATCTACGTGATTTTATGTCGACGTCATATCATCGTACATGTTGACTCGCCTAATGTTGACAGCCGGTATTATTGATTGTAAGGAGTATTGATGAACATATTCACTCTGATCATAGGATCTGTTTATTATGAGTAGGATCGATATGTAGCTTCGAAGAGGTTGTTACAAAGATGACTGACAGCGAGTAGTCGTAACTGAAAATGCTAACAACTACATAGTGAGTTACAGATTCTATGAAATAATTTTAAAATATAGGATTATATATTGTATTGATTTCATTGCATGATATTGACATCTGATAATATAGATGAATGTGTTGGTAAGTGATGATAATAAAATTACACAGTCATAATTTTGAACAAATTAATCATTGATATTCAAAATCTTTTAGATTTATTTAGTTCTCAGTCACATAAATATTGATGGAGATGACTGCAAGCTGGAGATGTACTACGCGTAATTTGTAGTGTTGTGGTATTGTGCAGATCTAGTGTTGGTCGCTGTCAACTTATCTATATTGTTAGACTGACGACTAGCCATAATGAAATGCTGTCGACCCAGCATCATGTGACTACTCCGCAATCCATATGATTTTACGTCGAGACTCATCTTCGTATATACTGACTTGCCTCATCGTGATACTCAGTATTGTTGTTGGTGGTACGTGTGAAGAGCACAGTCTGGTGATGAAGTAATACATTTAACATAAACAGGAAAGATGTTCATTGTGGGGGGTTTTGTTACAGAGATGATTGATAGCAAGTAGTTATGACTGCGAAACCAATGCAGACTATACAACATTTCATTTAAATCCTCTGAGAAAACTATAAACATTTTCCACTGTTGAACTAAATCAACTGACGATGTAGATGAATGTTATGGTAAGTTATTATCATAATAAAGTGCGGTTTGAAGTTTGAATATCATGATCACATATAATCGAATTCACGTTAACAACGTATATGGTGACTCCCATCAGTCGATATTATTGATTTCTAGGAGTTTTAAAGAACAAGTTCAGCCTGATTATAGGATATTATATTTAGTATGAAGACGACAGATGTGGAGCGTAGAAGAATTTGTTTCAAAGATGATAGAAAGCAATTAGTTGTGGTTGTGATTTCAATGCTTATGCCAAGTATTGAAAAAGGAATTACATATTATAGAATATTTCTATGAAATTCTTTGAGTAAATTACATAAATTTTCCACTACTCAAATGAAATAACTAATGATTTAGATGAATGTTTTGGTAAGTTATTATGAGGATAAAGTGGAGTTCAAATTTTGAATACAAACATCACAATTCGAGTGACTGAAAATACAATGAAAAATTTTGAGTTAAGCGAGGTATCATTGATGGAAGCGATGAAAGAGAGTTCGAGATGTGCTCTGCGTGATTTTTAGTGTTGTGGTATTGTGCAGGTCTAGTATTGATTGTGGACAGCTGATCTATGATGCTATACTGATGAACTGACGCAATGAAATAATATCGACTCGCCATCATGTGACCACTATACAATCCATACGATTGTGAGTCAGTCTCTGTCCATCATATATGCGGGCATACCGGAACGCGATAGTCAATATTTTAGCTTTAGCAATCTCCGGTTAACCTCTTTTATCCGACGTTCGAATGATATGTTTAACATAAGGATGTGTATCGTGGAAGAAGTGGTTACAGAAGTAGCTGACAGCAAGTAGATGAGATTGCAAATTCATTGCTCATGCCAACAATAACACAATGAATTACAGATTATACAATATCGTTTTACGAACATCTGTTTCAATATCGCATTCTTTTATTTACAAAATTTTCACGTGAAAACTATATAGGCAATGCTATACGTGAGTGAATCTTTAATTACATCGCTCTTCTAATTTTGGATGAATTATTCACCGATATGTTATAGCGGGTATATGGCAGTGTATTTTGAGAGATTGTGCAGTGTCAGATACTTCATTATTGAAGGCGATAACAGGGAGCGCGAGGTGTGCTCTGTAATATTTTTAGTGTAGTGCTATTCTTCATATGAAATGTTTGTTATAAACTTCACCTGGTTTCCTAGTATAACTGCTGCCTTTTTTATGAAGAATAGAGGAGTTTTAAGCCTGGGTTCGTCGACAACATCCAGTAAAATACTAGCCCAAAAAAATTAATTTCAAACATTTTATCTCTGCCCTGAGTGTAAGCAGGTTTCCATTCATAAAATTTATGAGTCTCATGATAAAAGCTGATTTCATTCAAATGTCTTGAGCTCAATGCTACTTCTAACAGTCAGAATAACCGTACTTTTAGGTACTTAGAATGTTATAAATTGCTGCTAAAGAAAAAATTTACAATCTCGTAGTGCTTGCAACCAATGAACTATATTGGACGCAGGTTGGACACAAAGACTAGCTTCAAGAGAGATGCTGTTGCACTCCAACCGTGGAGAAGAAAATGGTCAATTTACACAAAAGGTTGCATCGACGCTGTCAAAACATGCATTAAAGGTACTTAAAGAATGGGAAACTAATGGACCAAAGATCGTCAGAGCATCCTTCAAAACAAAGAAGAAGGGCGTTACAGTGAACATCATACATAATAATGCACCAACAAACGATTGTAATGAAGACGTTAAAGATCAATTCTGTGACAGGCTGCAGTCAGTCGTCGAGAAATACCCATCAAAGGACCTGTCCACTCTGATGAAAGACCTGGACGCCAAGGTTGGAATGGACAACACCATCATGAAGACATCATAGGACGACGTGGACTGAGAGAAGGAAACGATAAACGGTGAGCGATTTACAAATATATATGCCTTCAACAAACTGGTCATAGGCAGCACCATATCCTCACATGAATGTGTACACAAGCCACATGGATTTCAATTGATCGCACTACACAGAACCATATCTACCACATCTGCGTCAATAAAAGGTTCGGAAGGAGGACGGAGAACGTGAGAACTAAGAGAGGAGATGATTCCGCCTAAGATCACCGCTTACTGATCGTCAAGATGAAATTCAAACTCAGGAAAAACTGGACAACAAGGCGGAAAACATCAGAAACGTTTGAAACAGCCTTTCTACGGGATACTGGCAAGCTCAACGAGTTCAAGATAGTCCTCAGAAATGAGTTACAAGCCTTTCACGGTGTACTCAATGGCAAGGAAACTACCATTGATGACAATTGGGAAGAGATGAAGAATTCAGTTCTTTGAGCATATGATAAGATTCTAGGTCAAAAGAAGTACTACTATAACAAGGAATGGATCTCTTGAAGTACTCTGATTAAGATTCAAGAAGGCCGCAATCAATATCAGCCGAACAAGAGGAGAGAAAGCTAAGGCACAAAGTGATCACATAGTAGCAAACAAGCGATTAAAGAGGAGCATCAGAATCCACAAACGTAAATATGCGGAGGATCTAGATATGACAGTGGAAAAGGCTGCAAGAGAAGGAAACATGAGACAACAGTATCATGCAGCATAGATTCTAGCTGAAAGTAAACCAGGATGACCAGTGTAAAGCAAGGAGTGCAAAGTAGTCAGCACTATTGAAGCACAGTGAAACAGGTAGATGGAGAACTTTTCGGAAACTTTCAGTCGACCAGCCACGAAAAACCCACCCACCATCGAAGCAGCGACTACAGACCTCACAATCGATGTTTGCCCGCCAACAATCGAAGAGATCAGTATGGAGATCAGACAAATCAAGAGCGGTGAAGCTGTGTTTCCAGACAACACCCCAGCAGAGGCAACCAAAGCAGATGTAGCAGCTACTGCAAAAGTACTCTACATTCTCCTCAATAACATTTGGTTGAAGAACAGGTATCAACAGACTGGAAACAAGGATACCTGATCAAGATTCCGAAGAGAGGAGATCTCAGCAAGTGTGAGAGCTACACAGGCACCACTCTTCTCTGAATATCAGGCAAAGACTTCAATAGGGTTTTGTTAGACAGAAGTAAGGACTTCCTAGTCGTCGAACTTCCAGATCACCAGTCTGCATTTTGTTAGGATCGATAGTGTTATTTAGTCATTGTTTTAGGTTTTCGCATGTCTAATTTGTATAGTTTTCATATTATTATGCAAAAATGAAAATGACAAATCGCATTTTGCGGACGGTGCATTTTTGAAGGTTACATTTAAAGGCTTGATATATATACTAGACTGTTCTTAGTTTGAGCCTCGGGTGTATGTCTAGAGATGCTGAAGATTATCGTTGAAACAAAGATCTGAATAGAGGATAGGTGTGTTGTGTCGTAGAATCTGTTGCAGAGATGACTGTCCGCAAGTAGTTGTAACTGCCAAATTGTTACTGATGCCAAAAATTAGACAACATCGTTTTACTAACATGTGTTTCAGTAATGTATTCTTTTATTGACAAAATTTTCACGTGAAATTATACAGAGAAATTTATATGTGAGTAAATCTTTAATTACATCGCTCTCCTAATTTTGGATGAATTATTCACCGATATGTTATGGCGGGTATATGGCAGTGTATTTTGAGAGATTGTGCAGTGTTAAAGTCTTCATTATTGAAGGCGATAACAGAGAGCTCGAGGCGTGATCCATATAGTTTGTAGTGTTGTGGTATTGTGCAGGTCTAGTATTGGTTGTGGACAGCTGATCTATTATGCTATACTGATGAACTGACGCAATGAACTAATATCGACTCACCATCATTTGACCACTATGCAATCTGCATGATTGTAAGTCGACGCCTCAATATCGTATATCTGGACTCGCTAGTTCGCGTCGTCCTGTAATTTTGATTCTAAGGAACATAGGAGAACACATTCTTTTTTTATGATGATGTTTTATTTCGAGAGCGTAGGACCCATATCTGGTGTTAACGGCTTTGTTTGAACTCTGATTGATGTTAAGTTGTTGCTGTTGTGTTATTATTACAGCTTTATTTACGGATCGTACAATATTTCTCTTTTCAAATTATTTCTGTCTGTCGTGCTCTAACTAACTTGTCGTTATTGTTTTGCTCTAGCCTCAATACTTGGATTTCTGAGTTGGATTTTATTCTTTCCACAATAATTACTTCAACCATTTCCGGTTTACTTTTTTGTTTCTCACTATTGGACGCTTTTTGATTTTTGGTTAATTTTCTTACATTTATCACCCACGTTGATCTTGAATCACGTTTAGCTATTTTACATGTTTCAATATAAATCTACTTTTGGTTATTTTTCTGACCTGTCTATATTAATTCCATAAAACAAATGTAATTGTGAGAATTAAATAATATTTGGCAAATCGATCTTTTGTTTGCTGAAAATATAGATAATCTTCTTCATAGAACAAAACCTCGTAGGTAAATCGGTTTTCTAATTTTTCCTAGATGATATCTAGACCTAATATGTTTAGCATCTTGATAATCACTATTACTATTTCTCAAAAGACTACGCGAAGCGGTGACCCAAGCTTTTTTTCATTTGAGCACATAGCAAATAATCAACAATGACATGATGCGAGGGGGCAGGTTTATGAAATAATTATTCAATGAGAGATACAATGTCAAAATACGAATGTGAATGTGCATGCAAATGCCAATATAAGTGGTTTATTCGGGTTGAACAGACAAAAATATAAGTGGTTACAAATAATCTCCCAGGTATTTTGAGTAAATAACATAGGCAAGTAGCATATGATCAATCATCCATGTTTACACAAAAATGAGAATATAAACAAATCATTATTCACAATAAGAAAACTATTTGTATATTAAATAAAATGTTTTAAATATCTTAATAAATTTAAAAAAAATACAAACTGAAAAAAAGTAAATTTACTTATTTACCTACCTGTTATTTTGTCACAATAAGCTTTAGGTCACTTTGACAGAGCAAAAGCCAGTGTTTACCATCTGGCGCTATGACAGACATACCAGTGCAGCTGATTGGTCAGGTGAATTTTGTATTGATTCTGAAGGAACTTGAATTATAGTGAATATTTGTTTACCTCACACAAACATACCCAAGAAACAAGTATAAAAGTTTGTGTATCACTATATCAAAGTCAAAGTGTATTTAGGTTAAAGTCATTTACAAACAATATACAAATTAACTATGGAAAAATTCAAAACGGTGGTTCCCTTTGATAAATTTGAATAGAGAAATAAGAAGACATATTTTGTGAGATAGAACCATTTCGTGCTTCCTCGTCCGTCACATACAAACAACATGTTATTTGTGTAAATTATTAAATACATAAGCCCATTGGTACATGCACACCACAAATGTATGGCTTACCGAAACTACACAAGCCTACAACACCTATGAGACCAATTCTGTCCATGATAAATTCACCATACCATAAGCTAGCAAAGTGGCTGAAAGAAATTTTGGATCCTGTTTGTAAACAACTGTCAACACATACTATCCTCGATTCCTTTGAACTTCTCCCAACTTT